>BGPT01000780.1:6365-109575 GCA_003297045.1 Symbiodinium sp. clade C Y103 | reverse complement strand
ATTTGGAATACACTTAGAGGATACAACAGGAATACAGTTGGAATGCAAAATAATTATTTTAAGGATTTCCAATGTATGGCTCCTGTTGCATCTTATAAGTTTACGGCAAACTTGAGTTTACGGGGAAAAAAAAATATATATATATATCACACGCATATATATATATATATATATATATATCAGAATTATGTATATAATAATTATGTATATAGTTATATATGTATATCTGTATATATATATATATATATTAATTCTAGTTATATATAATATGAGTATATATGAGTTTGAACATGTTTACAGACCAATTTGCGAGTAGGAATGCTGCCTCAGCGCTGTGGTTGCTGGTGATCCCAGGTCAAGGGGATCCAGACAATTCGGCTGAACCCTGGAGACCCCTATCCCAAGGAACGCGCTTGGTGCCTATCAATCGGGTCAACTTTTGCATAGTCAGTCAAGGGCAATTTTGTTGGCCAGAAATAGATATAAATACCATTGAATTCCATGTTAGCAGCTAGGAGGCAGGGTCTCTAAGATTCATGTGGCAAATCCAATTAGAAACCATCCCCATTCTCACCAGGAATGAAATGAGTGGTAAGAAATCACTGCAAGATTATCCCCAAATGGCTGTGGGATTTATGGTTTTATGACATCGGCTTTCACTGTCACCACATGGTCATATAGTCATGTCAAAGTGCACCTTTCTCGAAGGCATCCACCAAAGGTGTACGTCAGCTTCAGTCCCGTCAGGTTCAGCGACAACTTCTCATGGACATCACAGGCGATGTTTTTGGGCGACCGCGCGTGGCCCCAGTCATACCATGCCCAGTCGCTGAGGGGAGGTTTGAAGTGACCCTCCGGTGTCATCAACCGTGGCTAGCTGGAAAATCCCTATCAATGGAGATTTCTAACTGGGAATATCTTCGAAATAAGCCGGGAAGTTTGGCTTGCCAGCCACCTTTTATTACTGGAGGTAATGGATAATATGGGCACAATCTGGCGAAATTAAGGGGAAATTAGCCAAGTGTATGGGGAGATAGGTTAGTGTGGATAATATGGCTGGATAAACCATTCTAACATACTACAACGACCTCACTGCGACGTCACTGGAATGATGCTTAGGATTGGGGTAACTCTCCCAAATTGGAACAGATGCTCCAAAATAGAAGCTGGATGAGACTGGTTTCGGCGGGTTTGAATCTTGCATTTTCATATTCCGAATTCCATCCTACTTGAGTACAATGATCTCATTTGATTTTCGCCTTTTGGCGGGATGGCTCAACCCCCTGGCACGAACCCAGCCTTTCCTGGGGTTGCCCTGAATACCGAGCCCATGAGGTATCGACTCTGGGAAGGATGTTCCGTACTTCAAAATGCCTGGGACTCAGCTGATGGCTTTTTTGGCATGAGACAATGTGAGAGATGAGATTTGGGGTTCTCATCAGCCTGAGTAGCAATGGCTACAACTCCACAACAATCTTGGATACTGGTTGATCTAGTTGCTGGTTTGTGGTTTCTATAGGATCCTTGTCGTTCCATATTTTTATTATCCTCAAACAATGGGCTGATGAAGCCCACTTGACTTTCACAGTCGTGGCTGGCACAGGTCGTTCAACCTCCAACCAGGTCAAACTCCTACCATCCTACCAATTTTGAAGCTTCACTTCGGGTAGACCATTTGAACCACCAACGTGTGGATTCTCTTTGGATCAGTCCAATTTTGTTGGGGAACTGCTGTACATTAAAAGGTACCTTCCCCCCTAATGACAGTTTCAAACCACTAGGCAGAGGAGCTGATCTGTGTTTTCTTTGCCAATCATCATTGTCACCAGAAGCGCTGGTGGAATGTTTTCGTAGTATATTTTAGTAATTAATATATTCCATATATTCTAATTTTTTCCTGAGGTGTCCCAAGATATTATATAGGGGTTTAATCATTAGGTGGATGGGACTAGCTAGATTGCCAGTGGGCTCACAGTTTTGAAATGGTCGATCCCAAGTTTCAAGGGTTATATAATGCCCAGGTTTTGCTGCTTAAGTCCCCAAGTTCTGCTGCTCAAATCCCAAGATTTCATTATGAAATCATCCTAAATCATCATGTATAGAAGCACGCACCATCACGCACCTATTTTATGATCAAGTCCCATACTTAGTCCCTATTTTTGTACCCACACCCCGTGGTTCCCATTGGCATCCCATGGCCGCGTAGGACCCGTGCTGGGCCACGCGAGACCTTACACTTTGACCCGCACGACCCTGCCTCGGCGGCGGCCATTGTGAGCTGCGGCGGCATTTGCCCCGGGCTGAACTGTGACTTGGCAACGAAAACGGAAACCGACCATGACTGAGGACGGTTTATAGCACCCATTGATGGTGATTTACCCTCTGGAAATTTAATATAGCTATTGAAGATGGCCCATTTAGAGTTGATTTTGCTATTAACAAGGTGATTTTCCAGTTAGCTGTGTGAATTTACCGGAGGGTTTATAGTAGATATAGTAGTGGGGACCATGTTGGAGGGTATGATGTGGGATTTAATGGATGATTACTATGGGCACCTTCTTGCCGCGGTGGACATGTGCAGATGCCTTTGTGACCCATTCCACTTTTCACCGCCTTTTTCCGGTTCCTAACCACTACGGATTTAGTTACACTGATAATTCATGGGAGAATATAATGGGATTCAATGGAGAATGTGGGGATGATATGGGGGACAATTACTATGGGGGCATCATGGGATTGATATACAGAGATTTGTGATTTTAATCATGGGCTTTAATCGATACTACGGATATAGCTGGACTGTAATGGGATAGAAGTTATATAGATAGTAAAGCAACCACAAAAAAGATAGAAGAGCAGAAACAGGACGGTATACATGACCTGTTCTCCATAGTCTCGAGGTGCGCAACTTTTTGGCACCTTTTGGGGGTTGCTATATTGGATTTAATGGATAATGTGGATGGAAATGGGTATAGAATGAGATCATTATGGGATACTATGGGGACAATTGATATGATGATGTAATGTTGGTAATAAATATGGAGATATAATGTGGGTTTAATGGATAATACTGTACGGTGACAATATGTGGATATCACAAAAGGGATGCAACATGATATAACATGATATGAATATACATTTGTATAACCAACAATGCATTTTATCATGGCGATATGATACGATGGAGAAAGCATAGTGGGATATGGGCCAATAATAACGGGACAATCGGAAAATGACGGGTTTGCCGACTCAAATGTTATTTCTTTTTCCAGTTTCACAGGGAAAATGGTGAATAGATGGGACTTCGCTATTGGATTTGGGGTTTCCCTATGTTCACACGAACTCAATATGGCCCCTAATTGCACTTGATGCAAGAAAATCATGTCGATTGGGTCAAGATGTTTTGCTATAGTTGAATCTGGTCAAGCATGATGTGGCTGGTTGAAAATAAAATGAACATCATCATAAAACATCAAGACCCTCTGAAAGTGTGCAACTTTGATTTGCCAGCTTGGATTGCCAGAGTGTATCTAACCCAAACTGACAGTTTTTCTGCGCCGATCACCTTAGAAAATCTTTGCAGGTAAAAGTTGATGAATATGTAATCATCTTGGCATTTAACAAATTGCTTTGATAGTATAAGGCCAAGCGGACTGCAGTTTTTTGGTCCTGTCTAATGTTCATCCTCCAATTCTACCAAATTTCGACCAATGACACCCACATGATGGGCTCATAGGGTTTGTCCAAAATAGGACTAACCCCAAAAATCCAATAGATAGTTTAGAAAATGGTTCTCCATTAGAAAAGCCTGGTGAATCCTCATTTTTAAACACAATCAAACATGGCATTGTTTGTTCTATATCCCATGATGCCATGCAATTCCCTTGACATATCCCCTGCAAATAGTTGCTAACGATTATAGGTCTTAGTCTTCATGAACATGCTAAGACCCCTCCCCCCTCACCTAGCTGAAGTATAAAAGCATTTCCAAATAAAAAATAAGATGAACACACAGCTATTTTTGGACGATCTCTACAGTACTGATCAACATTTGAGGTCGACATTTTCCTAAAATAGGTTGGTTATATAATGTTATATATGTCCCATTGCATCCCGTTTATTACCATTATATCCCCATGCTATCCCTATTGTTGTTCGCTTTGTCCCTTTTAGAATTTCCCAGAGAATATCCCCATATTGGTTGTCAACAACCCACTCCTGTTGCAATGGTTAATACATGTTAATACCACCATATTATCCTCATGTTATGGGTTATATCCGGGATTTGGTCCCATTTTGAGCAACAAAAGCAAACGTCTTTTTTTACCGTCCTGACCTGACCTAAATGGTGGAAGTTGTGAGATTTTGAGGCGTCATTCGCGAAATTGTCAACATGCTTTGGTCCTATGGGGTCCGAAAGATCTACGGCATCAAGGGCGGATACAAGGGCGTGATGGAGCCAGAGAAGTGGCCACCTGGCTGATGATTTTTTGCGCAGGATGGCAGATGAAGATGCGAAAGTGGGGATGATTTGGAGCTGGTTATAATCCTGATTTTGGGATGGTTTCAAATTCCTGATCATTTCAGATAAGATATTATATATCTATATCTCTGTATGTATATATATATATATTATATACACATTAGAAAAATAGAAAATAAATTGCTTCCCTCTGGTTCTCTATCCTGCATGGGCGGATGATTCCGTTGAAGCGTAGCTCAGGCTGGAATTGACCCCGGAGCTGGTCAAGGAGCGCGGGGAAAGAAGTTTGTTGGCCCCAGAGTTTTTTCAAATCCATCTATACTCAAGGGTCGCAATGGAGAAAAATAGATCTCCCGTTAGTTGTGGGTAAGTTTTTGGTTTCCAAGATTTGGATGATGAGAGCATGTGCCGGAAACCGGTCAATTTCCAGGTAAAAATGCGTGAAAAGCCTGGTTTCCGGCGTGATTCATTTCTAAGCAACCGCTCCATTGATGGAAAGCGAGCGCCGCAGGACATCCATATGGAAGGAGGCACCATGCTGATCAGCGATCGTGGCAACCCCGCACATTTGGAAGCATGGCTGGGTGGGAGCAACAGCCAAGTCAAGCATGTAATTGCCAATGGATCAATTTAAAGGAAAATCTAGAGGAACCCTCAATATTTCATAGGACAATCCATGGTTTCCCGTAGATTTCCCTTAGACCAATCCACTGAGATTAAAGGACATAAAATTACTTACAAAAATCATATGGGTGCGTCGAGCAATTGTATGTATATACTACCCAAATTCGTAGCGTTTTAAGAGAGAATCTACGGGACATGATTTTGATCCAATGAGTTTTGGGTTTCCCCTAGGCTCTTGTCATTGACTCCCCCAGCATATCGTGAATAAGACACGACTATTTGATGCACCATGCGACCATGCACATTGAATCACATTGAATGATTGGATTTTTGCGGCCGCCCACGCCCAGCAAGAGAGAGAGAGAGAGATTCCTGTGTCCTTTTTGCATGCGCATGACATGGCGTGCCACCTAGGACATGGCCAAGATGTTGCAGAGCAAAAACGTGCGGCAGTACTTTGTCCTAGGCACCTCAGCTTTGACCCGATCGCCGCAGCGCCAGATCAAGTTGCCACCCTGCTACCAGAGACAGTCTATTCAGTCTGAAACCAGCAAAAGTCAAAAAAAATCATGGCCCATGTGGAAGTTTCCTAAGATTGGGGTACCCCCATAGTTGGACCATCGCTTAGTATTTAAACCCATGGTGACGACTGGGGATCCCTGGGAGGTGGAGATGGGACGCACAAGGGAGCCATGCAGACCTTTGACTGTACCATGGATCCTGGCACGCAGCTGGGGACAGCCGACTGCCGCAATTTTCTTATGCCTGCCAATAAAACGTCAAACCCTGGATTCATAGCCTTTGGCTGATGAGTTACCACCAGAAGTATAGAATTATTCAAACTGGAAACCTTCCAGATTCCAATTCAAACAAACTAGAGATTCTTTGATCCCAGGGTTGATCGAATGTTCCATTTGACTACTGTGGGGTACTCTGCTTGCATTTTTGAAGATGGCTTGGTGAGAGCCGTGGACCGTCGGCTTTTGACCAGTTGCCTGATAGTAAATGGTGAATGATCGTCATGGTTGTGAGTTTTTGATCACTGAGGACTATGATATGTAATCTATGATCACCGGATCAGCATCCTGAGTTAGTAAGGGCCTGAGAAAAGATAGTTACAAAGCAGCACTAACAAGTTATATTAACTAGTTGGGATATACTGGGATAGACAGCCAAACGGCTGTCGGCCAAGGAGATTGACCATGAATGCGCAGTGGTGGGTGTGCCCAAGACCATCGACAATGCTCTTTGGCGAAGCATGAATGGGGCTGTTGGTGCTGGTGTTTGGTCCAAATCCTGCATCCTCCAGTCGGATTTCAAACATCTCCCATCATGTCCGATCACCCATAGGACCCCCCAAAGGTCCTAGTCAATGCAATCCGACCCCTATCTCCACCATGGCAATGCCATCATATGCAGAAACAAATGCACACACTCCCAGATTTCCAGGTGAAGTCAGAAAAAGGGTGTTTACTTGTGGGTGAATATGTCAGAGCATGTATAAGCCATCATCAAAATCCGGTCCAGATTAAATCCTATGTCCAAGTGACTTGAGCTTGGATCCCGTCTCCTAGAAGTGGTTGGGGGGGAACAGTTTGAAACCCAGTAAAAATGAATATATTTCCCTGAAACCAATACCATATATCCCCATCATGCAACCTTCTATCACCATGTTTGTATCATGCTTATATAATCTCTATTTTTGGCTGGCTTTCCCTTCAACCAATCTACTTAACTGCTCTCTATCCCATGTTGGTTGCTTAAACCACATTAAGATGTCATTCAAACACATGAAAACACGTTGAAATCGCATTCGAAACCATGAACAACACTTTTTCCGGCTGAGATCCTGATTTTCTAAGCTACCCTGAAAGGACGTGCCGATGATCGATCAGACCTTTGGCTTCGACACGGCCTGCACCGAAGCAACGAAGGCGGTCAACTCGGCCTATGTGGAGGCAAAGGGCAATGCCACTGAGTCAGCACTGGAATGGATCATGTCTAACAGCAAAAGAGAGTGATTTAACCAAAAAGAATTGGGGGGTAACCATCAAAGACTGGGGACTAAACCAACAAAATGGGATAGAATGGGATTTTAGAAACAATCGAGACAGGAAACCGTTGTTCTTAGCTTGAAGAATAATGTTCCCATCATCCAATTCTTGGATGGAGGCAGGGTAGAAGGGGCTTCAGAAATTGAGAGTTGTAAGCATCAAACAATTGGATACGATCTATTCATATTTGTTATCGATGTTACTCATCTATCAAGAATAATCTCCAAAAAATCATACATGGTACAAGTACAACCCCCCAAGACATGGTCCTAAAATGAACAAATTCAATACTAGGCCTACTGGGTCAAACTATGCAGGAAAGCATCCAGTGGAATCAATAGTCACCAGCTACTGTAAGGTGCAAGCCCACGGGTTTTATCGAATTTTTCCCCAGCCCATTCGATCCAGATTCGGGAAGGCAGCTTTTTAAAGCAAGGCTACTTACTTGGCAAAAAAAAAAATGAAGGTGGTTGGCTGTAGTGATGGGCCATACCAGAATATCAAGTCATCGCTTCTATCGCGGATGCACTGTGTCGATCCAGCAAGTTTGGGACTTGGGGGTACCCTCTGAAAGTCAAGCATGGCAATGGAATGTCATCCTGGAAAATCACCCATTGAGTTCGATGATGTTCTTATGAAAACACACTATATAAAACCTCCATTTTGGGGAATGTCCTGTATGTTCCATGATTTTCCCATGGTTTTCCCATTAAAACGCCCATGTTTCATGGGAATTTCCCAGCCCCGGGTGTCTGAGGCCAACTGCATTGGTTTGGTGAAACTCATGGGGCGTCACTGCGGCTTCATCGCGATGAACGCGGCGTTGGCGGCGCGGGATGTGGATATTTGCCGCCAAGCTGAAGATCAGTCAGACATGGGATTTCATGGGATTCAAATGGATTTAATATACTTTCAATATACTTTCAATATCATATACTGATTGGAACTGTAGCCTCCATCCAACAGATTTAGCTATAATTTTGGACAATGGATGAAAACGGACCATTTAGAAGTGATTTACCCATGGCTATGTTACATTGCCAAAAAAAAGTCTCCACCAGTTGATGCGGTTCCTTGGAGGACCCCATGAACTCTCCAGGTTTGATTCCTGAGATGAACATTGACCTTGAGAAGGTCTGGTGCACCATATCTGGGATGCGAAGGGTCCAATGAAGTCGCCATCTCCCAGTTGAGTGTCAGTGGCAGAGGTTGTAAGGAATTCCCGTTGAGCTTCTCCATCCCTCCCCTGTGCCCGTAGCCAGTGGTTTATTTTGAGATCTTACCAACAGCTTGGAAACCAGTTGGATTTGGATACTGTATCTGCAGGCTATTCTGAGTAATTTCATGTATATAATTTCCACTCTTCTTCATGACCTTTCAACCCCGATGACCTTTCAACCCCGGTGGCTCCAGTGTCCTCCCTTGTTCACCCCATGGCGTTCCCCGTTTCATCGCTGTCGACGGCCGTTTCACCCGTCTTGGCAGGTGCTGAAACACGTGGAGCATCTGATGCGAACCAAGGGCCACTGTGTCATGGTGGTGGCTGAGGGCTGTGGGGATACGCTGATTCAAAGCTCGGGAGAGAAGGATGCAGGTGCCAAAGCCGCATGTTTTTTTTTGAAGGAAAAGGACAAATAGCGGACCTCATGACCTCACCTATGGTGGTTGGGGCTACGAATGCCAGAATTGGCAAAGGTTTAGGTTTGGGAGCTAGGCTCAATTGACAAAAAAGGGAGTCTGGAGAACTTTTGATTGGAACTTAGTGAGTTGATGGCAATAAATCAGGTAATGGATCTATCATGAAATGTCCAGATGAATGCGCTCAGGTCCTTGTGAACCTTTCAGACTAGAGCCACGGAAGCTGCTGTATGGTTGATGCTTGATGCTCCACTCACTTTGCTATGGCCAGGTGGCAACAAGATCTTGGCTGATGTGGGGCCCTGGTTGAAGGACACCATTACAGCACGCTTCAAGACCTTGGGATTGCCCCTGACCATCAAGTACATTGATCCTACCTACATGTGCCTGGGCAAAAGGCTGTGAGGATGACAGCATGTTTCTATAGCTGTATGCAATGTGTTGGGCAACGCCCCTAGGACCCTGCATCCAGGACAAAATTTGGTGCCAGCAGTTTGTGTCAAGCTGTTACCGCCAAAATCCATCAACAAATTCATCAACAATCCAGTAATATCATGTAATATCCATAAATATCATTCAAACCCGACTACAGTATCCATCGACAATTCCACCAAGATTCATCAAACTTCGCCTTTCTGGTTGATTTCATACACTTCATCAATCCATTCCAGATACATCCCCCATCATATCCTCATCATGACATCACCAGTTTTTCCAGATCTTTCAAGCACTTCAATGGCTTCCAGGCTGGTAGCCCTACCACCCAAAGCAGGGCAGGCCCCAAGCAGGTTCCCAGCCGGCAGGGTCCCATCGGGTGCGTCCCATCCCAGGATCCGTTCGGTGCCGGCCAACTCCTACGACAGCACCTACTGCTCGGTGCTGGGGCAGATGGCGGTGCATGGCGCCATGGCGGGCTACAGTGGAATCACGGCGCCTTGGAACGAAACACCGCAGAGGATGGGGGATGGGCGCCCTTTAAAGAGACCACAACTGTTGAGTGACAATGATGGATGATCTTGCCTGATAAATGGATATAAATATTATAAATGGTGGATTTACCGATTTTCGGGATTTTGAGGGGGGCTTCCATTTTGAGCTTTCATTTTGGGAACACGGCATCAGAACATTCAGGGTGGCCCCCACAAATTCAGTGAGCGCAGCCACGTAAACGAACCTGATTAACGTTCTCAGCCGACACCATGCAGCTTGAAAGTCTCACACCCCCCTTGACGTCCCATCGTGTGTGCCGATGTTGCCGAGGTGGGTCAAATCTATTCACGTGGCTTGGTGTCGGAGCATCGTGTAGTGTCATGCCGCCGTGATCTGCCGCGTGTAACTCATTTGTTGAGGGGAATTCAGAATTCAGAGGAGTTCAGATATAGAGAGGCAAAGACTGGCAAAGAGAGGTGATAATAGAATCTGCAACGGCCATCGGCTATCGGCCATACAAAATCTCAGCGGGTGGGATGAGAAGCTGGGCAAAACACCCAAGGAATGCAAATGCCTGGCTGCGAGAAGAGATCTAATACTATTCAGGAACAACTAGGATTATTCCAACATCCTCCAACATTTCACCAACACTTTATACACTCCATGACTTCGGTATTCTTTCGGTCTCTCTGCACGTTTTTCTTTTGATTCGCCTCTGAGGTTACTGCTACTTGCCCATCCATGCCATCACCAACCAGAAGGGCAAGCGTCCTTCGGCAAGGGCTGCCTGAGGACCATCAAACTCTGGAAATTCGAAAGAAAGTCTGGCTCGGCTAGACCTTGGAAGAGTATAAGAATCTATAACATACATGTTCAAGGGCAACAGCAAGAAGTGAATTTACCCGATAATCCTCAGGGCATGATCATTCAATGGGTTCAATAATTGGTTTTAGTCTTCTTCTATTCGTTTGGAATGATACTGCCAGTCAAGATGTGTTTTTTCTCTGAAGGTTGAACCAGAAATATCGGAAACAATGAAGCAGCTCCACGTGTGATAGTCAATTTTTTGTGATTTGGGTATGATTTTTGATTTGCCATTGTTTGGAGGCTTCAGAAGTCTGACCTCATATCGACTTCGGAATGAATTCTCAGGCGCTTCCTAAATTGTATTATATATATATATATATATATGATATGTATATACCTTTCCCCTACCTTGTGTTTCTTCTGGAGATAGTTGTTCTTGGGTTTGTCTTTGGGGAACTTTTGAAGTAGGGGAGGCGACCACTACATTTCAGCCTGACAGTACCATCAACATGTAGAGTGGCACAAAATGGCACACCCAATGCCGTAAATACCATCCCAGGAACCATGAAAGGGGGTAGCAAACATCAATCACAGTTATAGGGGGCATTATGCTTTACACTATGTCATAAAATTACAATAAATCACATGAAAACTCTCCAAACATATTTGTTTTTTGAGGATGAACCTGGACTCGACCACTTGGACCCCCTTGGACCACCTATCCGCCCCCAATCCGAGGTGTGAATCCGAAGGGCCGCTGGTTCTTCCGCATGCAGGAAGCTACGAAGCAGCCAAACTTCACCCCAGACGTGCCCAGCAGTGTGGTACAAGCCGCAGGGCCCAATGCGGGCGATGTGTTGGAGGCTGGGGGAGGATTCGGCAGGATGGCAGGATTGTGGTCGGAAAAAAAACGATGGCTATAAATATTGCATATATATATATATACATATATGTATATGACAATATGATGATATTATATATATATATATATGTGTGTGTATTATATTTGATATTTGTGATGCACAATGATACTTGATGATACTTGATGTTGATGATGTTGGGTGGGGATGAACCTCACATTTCAGTGGTCCCTTCAGCTGAGGCTCGCGTGTTGTCTGCCGCAGCCTTTGGCTTCGAAGAAGTATGTTATGAGAGCATCATGACAGCCAGTAGGTTACCAGGTTGGCGAAGAAATAGACTGCTCATCCGGACACAAGAAACAGAAAGAACCCAACAAGAAATACGACATGACACCACTGCAGATCCGAAACGGCCACCAACACGTTTTGACAACAAGAGGATTTTGGTGAAATCCGTCTCGCAGCTGAGTGGTCATGTCGGTAGCCAGGGCATAGGCAGCAAGGAAGCAGCCAGGGCTAACACCACGGCGCAGAGAAGGTCAAAGGAAGATGACCTATCCATGCCATACCTATCCTTGGTTTACATAATTTGCTTTGACTTTGAAGATACGTTTCATGAGCCCAAGTCAAAGCATTCATCATGCAAAGAGAAAGAATTCAGGGCCACAAATGCCGAAAAAAGCCTCGCAGCATTGATATGAGGTGCCTGCTGCAGCAGCCGTGTCCTATGGACCTCGTTGTTCAGGTGTTAATGGAGCAAAACTGTGGTAAAAGTACATCCGGCTAATTCTATTCAAAACACTTCATGCCCTTCAAAATGAAAACGCTATTGTCTTTGCAGTGTCATTCCTTAAGATCTCAATTTACCACATCTATCTCACTTGGTTGAGCTCCTCATTTGCCTCGCGCCCCAGTCTTTTTCAGTGGATTGACTTATATTGCCAAAAAAACAGGAAAGCCTTGCATTGTCAAGGAAATATCATTCAAAGGAAAACCTGATCATAAAACGATGAATTAAAAAAACACGAATGGGGTACATCCCAAAATCACCATAGTTGGTTGCTATATGTAAGCCATCCCTAACTGCTAACGGGTTTCCCCACTGCGAATTCCAGCGACCAGGCTCTGGTGATGGATTTTCGCAGCTGGGAGGTCTGCCTTGCCTGGGTGTGGGCTCCTGGACTACCCTCCGGTGTCATCAAACACGGCTGGAAAATCCACTGTAAATGGTGTTTTAGTGGGTAAAATCCACTATAAAGTGGTGGATTTTCCACAGCTATATTAGTTTACAGGGGGGTAAACCCAAAGAAATGTCCAACTGTTTTGCCAAATGATATATCAAATAGCTCCGTGAATGACATACAGCATTATGCAATATTAATAGCTACTGTACCAGGTGTATTCTCAAATATTCCAATAGCATCAAATCTCCCAAAACGTGGCATGGCCCAAACAATTTTATGGACACACACACATATATATATATATATCTTTAACATAATATAATATATATATAATATATATATAGTTCCCCCAACTAACAAGCTAACCCTGAGAATCGATAGTTCTTCCGGTGGTATGCAGCCCAAACATAGTTTGTTTCATGTTTTTTTCCAGAAATATTAGGATATTGGATATCGGATGATAATGATAGTGGCAAATTTGCTGATATCACACATATTTCTATTGCATATAACCATTGCATCCCTATTGTATCCTCTAGTTTCCCTATCAAAGTGGTTTGCTTCTACTGTTTCAGGTCCATGTTTACTGTTTGTTGGTGAAATATCCGCCATTTTGATGACCAAATCCTTCACATTTATGCGGATCTGGATATATTTCCCTCAGAATTCCGCAAACACAATTTGTGTTGCAACTTCCCCCAAATAATTCCAGAATCCCGTAAATGTCCAGACACAATCTGTGACATATTGGAATTCTGGAACTTCTCAGAAGCAAATTAATCCATACATTTCGTAATCCAATAATGAATCACAACGGATACACGAATACACACACACGGTTTCCATAAATAGCTCAAATACCATTTTTCGCCCCAATAATCACACTATCCCAGAGTGTTGCCCTGTGATTTCCCATTAAGATTTCCATTTAAAGGCGATTTTCCCCATTAAAACCTCCATTTATATATGGGGATTTTTTGTATGAATTTTCCGAACTATCTCCTCAAAATCTCCGAACTTTTGATGCTCCCATGAGGTTGTGGCCCTTCTGGTGGGATGTTTGCACTATGCAGAGGTCTCAGGTGTGGATCAATGAAGCGCTCCATTTGCTTTTTGGGCCCCTTTGGAAAGCCCAAAAAATAGGGGTGGAACTGTGTTTGAACTGTGTTTCTGTTGGTTTCATTTGTTGGGGTGAAAACGGTGAAAAGGTGAAGTGGTCTCTCCTGGCTGGTCCCGTGATTTCGGCGGGTGGGTCAGGAGGATTCCCCTTCCCAAGGGAGCAGCCGCAGGTTACAGCTGCGTGCACAATGGCCTGACCGTTTCGGAGCAGAAGGATGTGTTCTTGAAGACTGAGCTGCTGGGCAGAGCGCGCCGTTGTGGATGACTTGGATGACTTCCAAAGTGACTTTTCATGGAAGAAGATCTTAGAATTTAGAATACCCTCTGGTCATCTGAATCTAAGAATCTAAGATGGCAATGGGAAACCGCCATGTTTAATGGGTAAAGCATCTTCGAAACTGACAACTTTTCATAGCTATGTTAGACTTCCAGAGGGTGTAGGCAACAATATCATGTGGGAAACAGAGTGCAGTAATAAACCACCAATTGGGGATGGCGTCAAACTCCGTTTCGTCAACTTGGGGACTTTTTATTGCTGTAAATAGCCCATTATCAGGCGTAAACAAGAGTTTTTGTCCAGGGTCATCTAGGGGCCATGCTTGGTCTTTGGATGCCTTGGTTTCTTGCGCGCTTGTTTTTCCTTGATATGATATGGGAATATCATACATCCTGCTAAAGAAGGTGAGCCATGGAAAAAACACATGATTTTCCCTTGCTGAGGAATGCTTTCTATTTCTCCTACTACGATGCTTGGATGCAGTTGGGGCGCTCCGATAGCGTCCAACAAGTCCGAGAGTATGATGTCTCAAAATGGAGGCCCCTGAATCCACATAAAAAAATGGTTCTAGGACTCTAGGACTGTTGTCACCCTTTAAGGTATTTACATTGACAGTAGTCACGGAGATTGGCATTGCTTTGCCATTGTAGATATGGGCATTCCTTGAGGGTCATAGGACTCATAGGTTCCACATTCACTTTCTGGTGGTGATAATCAATCTTACTCAGTCATGAAAGAACTAAAGTGAGAGTTTCCTCATGTTTCCCCTACAGATTGGTTTCACCTTACACCAAGCTAGTGACCCTGTGTTCTTCGCTTAGTTTCCTCCTGTTTCAGCATGTTTATAAGGAGTCCCAGCGACCAGCCTCGGGCAACCCAAATGTACCATGGTCAAACATGGTTACTGGATTACACTCATCTCATATCGGGAATCCTTATAACAGTTATATAAATCCATCTTAACGGATTGATGACCAATCCCTTTTGTGGGAAAACAACCGCTAATCAATAGTGAGGAACCCAATACATGATTTTTTTGTGAGATGGAATCATCTTGCGCTTGGTTGCTTCAAACATGTTCGGATCTTCCACCACTAGCTGTCTAGTTCGCAAGAAAATCGGCTTATGTTTTCAGGCGGCTTAGAAGAGAGGGGTTTGTGCATCTATATGCTGGCTTTATCATCCACATGTTTGGTTTTTGGAATTCACTAAGACTGTGACAAAGGATGACAAAGGTATGACTTGTGTTTGAAATGAAGCTGGCAAAAGTTGAAGAAAATCTCATGTCCCGGGATTTTTTCTGGCTGGTGGTGTCAAATATGTTTTTGTTTAACCATGGAAATGGGATGATGACCCCAATCACCAGCATATTTTTCAGGGTGAGACCGCCAGCCATGGTTTTCTAGAAATATTTACCAAAAATCTCCGAACTTGTCATCCTCCTCCCATCATTTTATGTGTTTCATCCCCCATTTCTTGGGGGCATGGGCGCCACGCGCCATGCCGAGGAGGATTTCGTGACCGCGGAGACTCTCTCGGAGGCCGTGTGGCGGATGCTGCGCGACGCCCGAAGCGAGGCGCCAGACGTGATCAACGCCATCCACCGAAGCCTGGACGAATGCTGCCAGGGAGCCATGTGGGGTTTGTCGTTACCTCTACCCTCTGGTAATTGAACATAGCGAATTATGGAGAATCATGGAAAATCTCCATTTCTTCACATTTTTTCATTTTTTAGTAATAGTAAATCATCATAAATCACGTATACATGGGCCGTTTTCTGTAGCTATGTTAACTGACCAGAGGGGGTAAATCCACTGGTGAATCACCATGGTCCCCATTGAAATTCAGAGTGGGGTATCAGGTATATCCCCTCTAACATCCACTGGTTGTGCTACAATCAAAATGTTCCCTTTTAAAATGGCCATGAATAGATGGTAAGTCACCCGTTCTCAGACACGCCCATGTCAACCCGCGATTAATGAACCTACCGTGGCATTTTTTTCTTCAGGAGGGTGCCAATTTTGGTGATTTCACCATGGGGAATAACCCCCCAATTAACAACAGAATTCATTAATCTGGCGTCATTCCAACCATCGGGTGATTGAGGGGGTCTTTTTGGAGGTACTGATCTTGACCCGAATAACAAACCACAAATTCGAGATCCACCCCGGGACTAATCATCCATGAATGGAGGACAAGATGGGATATAGTGGGAGATAAATTGAGGATAAAATCAGAAACAATGGGGAAGGATTAACAGATAAACATTCATTCACCATCTACAATGGCACCAACCGCGTCGGGGCGATTATGAAGCATCTTGGGGGTTGCTTCTTAACTAGCGTGCGTCCCTCATCATTTGGAAATCTCATGAAATCTCATGATTAGGCCAGGCAAAATCTGGGAAACCGCTTATAACTGGAGCATTTAATCTGGAAACACCCAGGAAAAAGCAGAGGACACCCCCACATTCGCACAGCAAATCCATTATTTCCCGTCATAGGTCATAATACATACATCTATTGGGTCACAGGGTCACAGGGGAAATTGAATTCGCAAAAAAAAACGACTGCTAGTTGGTGCTGAACCCGGTAACCTGGCCATGAAATAAACTCCGTGTGGTAGATGATTGTCATGAAGATGCTATCACTTTTTGAGGCATCATGGTACATTTAAGATCATTTAACTATGATACAGTTGATAACAGTCAGGAAAAGCCAACCTTTTTTTTTACCTAGGCCAATTCGTTCTTTACGTTTGTTTGATGGATACCCAAAAATATCAGCTGAATTTACCATCCGAAAGCTGAGGTTTCAACATCTACCAGGAAGTGATTTGTGGCTTCCTCTACCGCCTGATCCCGAAAGAGATCGCAGTGGAAGACATCCACATTTGGCGCGTCTTGGATACCAAAAGACAGAGACTGATGCGGGGCAGACATGATGGATTCAACGCATTTGTGGCCCCAGACTTGAAGTGAAAGAAGCAAACTGTCCGGCAGATCCTGTAGATGATCATCGTGTCTTCAAGCCTCAAGCCCAGGTCGGGACTGGATTGATCCATGGTACTTCTTTAGAGGATGCAGCTATGTTTCTTGGACCTGCAGGGTCAAATCAAGACATACCCTATTCAAGTATAATGATCCACCTTACACAACTTTGGGAAGATGATCAAGCATGATTCTTTCCTTCTGCCAGCCAGTGATGCCCAAAATCCCAAATCCTCTTGAACCTTTCTGCATCATGCTGAATGGTAAATTTGGACCAACGCGAAGGATCCAGAAAGCCCCCAGCACTGCTTCAATCATTGAACCCACCATTCTTGCTGGTCATATCTCAAATTTTGTTGCCTGAAAGGCCCCCCCAAAAAAATAGATCCACCATGTTCCACCAGGGTGTCCGGGTTGTCTATTCATTGGAAAATCCCCTGTTTCAGTTGGATTTGTTTTTCTTAAAACTTCCATGTTTGATGGGTGATGCCCCCCGGCCTGCCCTGTTTGCGGACACCAGAGGGTAAGAATAGCAACAACAATTATCTACAGTAGTGTTTTTTTTAAATAACTTATAACTATCACATCCTAAATGCCAAAAGAATGGATAAGATGATCCGAAACCTCACATAAAATCACACTTTCATGGTGAAAATGATGGTAAAATCATGGCACAACCCGGCACTTTCCAACGCAACCTCGGTCGCTCCGAGGTCCTCCAGGGTCTAGGTCATGTGGCCCTGCTGCGCCTGGCTGCTGCGGTGGGTGGCGATGGACTTTGGGGAGGCGTGCTGCCAGGTGCGCCAAGGGAGGGCCCAAGAGATGAAGAAATGGGGTGAGCCCCAAAGGAATAGGGATACCTATGCAAGGACTATAGATATAGGTATCATAAACCCTAGTTATTGGAGTTATAAACCAACTTAGCTAATTGTAGGGCACCACCTTGTGGATATTTGTGATATCTAAGTCTAGTTTATCTGGCGGTCGGGGGTATCCAGAATCCGTATTAAATGAGGAGCCAAGCAGTTACCAAGAGTTTCGCGACCACATGATAGTAATAGTGATAGGGATTCAACACAAGGAACAGGGATACCAGGGGATCTATGGATGTTTGACCCACAAAATTTGGGGATACCATGGAGACATGGAGAAACCAATAATGATGAGCCTGCCTGGGATGAGCCCTACTGACTTTCCTATGTTAAAAAGGGGTTGACACCAGCAACCAGGAAGCCTGGATTTGCTTAAGGATAGCGTTTTTTTTCCGATGGAAAACGCACCATTGGGGGAATCTATTTGGAATATGCTTAATCTTTTGGGGGCCTCTTGTCTTAATCACAGGGATGACAAGTATCCAATACTGCAACTGGCACCACAACCTCCAATAGCAAATAAAGTGCTTGAAATTACTGTAGGTTGTAGATGATTCAATTCATAGCTCGTCGGTCCATGTAGGTCCTAGTATAGTTTTTTCAACCAGCTCCCCCTTTTCTTGGGGGTGGGTTTCCTTTAAGCCATATCCCCTGGCCGGAGTTCTCCACATGACCTGATTGAGCTGGAAATAGGTGTGACCTTAGCCATGCTGCTCTTCCTTCATCGCCTGGATTTCAGCCGCATCCACGATGTGGGAATGCTGGAGCTGCGGGAGCCACCTGGAGCTGATGTTGGGGGGTGGGGCGTTGAGGCAGGTAGGGCGAATGGAAAGAATTTTGATCCAAAAGCCCAGCAAACATATGGAGTTAGATGGAGATAGAAACAATTGAGGGACTTTTTGGGAAACTTGAGCACGGAAAATAAACAGATGTTGTGCGACAATTTGGCTGTGAAACGGAAGGGTTTCATCCAGACTTGTCCAAGCACAAAGAGAAAAGTGTTCAAGTGTTTCTTTTCATATCCAGGTTGGCCAGAGGGTAGGTTGAAGCAGATGCACTGGATGGAGAGATGGTCTAGATTCGAGATCATTAATGCACAATGATGCGCAATGAGTGTGTTTTTACATGGGACCTTGGATAAGAACTGGGTGGCCACTTTGGGGAGCTGGTACTCGGTGGGGAACCCTGAGGAACTGGACCATGCCAGTCATTTTTGCCCAGGCAGGGCCGGCCCCAAAACTGGATCGCTTTGGGGTTGAAGATGGGTCGAGAGAATGGGGTAGGGGGATAACTGGCGGATAACTTGGAGAAAACTCCCATGTTGAATGGATAAAAACCGTGAAATTCCAGTGAACCAATTCATTAATTAAACATGATGGAAAAAATTGGGGAGAAACATTAACATCCATTTCCCAGCTAAGCATTCTTCGTGTTTATTCGAAGCACCCGGGTTCTGACCCGTAGCCCGCCACCTTCGAAGCTGGGCTTGGTCCAATAGTTCGAAGGAAAATCATCTAGCAGATGTCTTAAAAAAAGTGATTCACCAGGACGATTGCCCTTTCTTAGTCCACCTTGACAATTAAATATGTTAACTTTGGGGTATTTTGGGGTAATTTTTCAAGTTTGGGACCCATCTACAGGTTTATATATATAATTATATATATATATTATATATATATAGTTGCTTACAATGGATTTTCCAAATTGCTAGATTTGATGAGCGGTGATTTTGGGGAGACCTGTGGAGCAAGCTTGGCCGCAGGTTTGGGCTATGACGAAGCTGCTGCTGACACATCCAGCTTTCAGTGGTCAGAGCTCTTGGGCACCTCGTTTGATTTAGATCTACTTTGGAGGATCACCGCACTGGATGCAACTGGTTGGTAAGTGGGGTTATAACCCAGCTATAGGACAAGCCAGTTGGGAGACTTACCAGCCAGGGTTGTTAACCAGTTGCTAAGTGGGGATGATCCTCCAAGTAGGAATGGGATGACCTTCCAGTAATTTTAATCTGGCTGGCGTGAAAAATCACAAAAACTCAACGATGATTCCACATTGAGTTTGTATGGTTCCCGGTTCCATTTTCCCAAGTGTCATGTCACATTGCCAGAGGCTATCTCCCAAGATGGAACCAATTTCCCTTGACCGGCAGGAATTCCTGGGCTGGCGCTGGGCCTTTCGGATCTGTACAGCTTGCCTGGCTCAGTTTGGTGACCCTCTGGGTGGGTGTGGCAGGATTTTTTGAGTCGTCCTGGAGTAGATGGAATGTGGAAATGTCAAAGAAGCCACACTAGAACGGGAATTTGATTGAAAGTCCCATGACGTCCCATGATGTCCCATGATGTCCCATATTCTATCTACTTCAGGATGATGATAATTACTAATGGAGCATGATTTCATGTATGATTTACACGAGGACATCCGATCATCCTGGTGCATCCAATCCAGGATGTCCTCACTTGAGCAGTGACAGGACCTTAGGCTCCCACAGGCCGATTCTCTTGATAAGAAGTTGGAGCCAGCATCTTTGGTAAATTAGAGCGACTTCAGTGACTGACCTCACCATTAGTGCTTCGACAATTGATCCAAAGTATGCCAAGATAATTTTTCAGAAAGGAACGCTGGCTGGAGTGGTTGCTGTTGGCCAGGTGCTATGCATTTTATTATGGCAGTTCTCGGCCTTCGCCTTTCTTTTGCAAGTCTCCGCCGCCTTCCTTTGCACCCTCCTGGCGTGTCACAACAGTGCACTTGGTTGAGATGGGTGGCTGGATGGGTAAGTTTGATATACAGTTCATTGGCAAGCCCCTGTAGGGATCCAACTTTTTAAACTTTAAGTGGGAGTGAAATAATTTATACGATAAAAGTGGGTTTCTCTTCAGACAGTTTGAATCTGTCGCGGGCTTGAAATCCCGCACTCTTGATTTTCGGGGGTGGTTCTTGTATGGAAATGCGACCCTTCGAACCCAGAATGTTGAGGGGTGGCCGTTTGACTATTGTAGCAAAGTTGGCACCCAGGGACCGTTGGTGCAAACCTCATTTCTCTTTGCGATGGAAGCCGGAAAGGGCCAGGCCCCAGGATTTTAATAAGGTCAAGACCCGCGCGTTTCATCCAGATATTTTCCAGGACAGGACCCTCGACGTACAGATGGGGATGCTAAAGTGGGGTGTGAGAGTGAGCAATGTTAAACATGTAACCTCCAGATCCCTCCAGTAGACTTTAACATATGGATCTATTGTGGTGTTTTGCCCAAATCTATGGAAATTAAAATAGATTAAAACCCCATTCACTGTCTTCCCACGATCTCCCCATGATCTCCGCCATGATCCCAGCTGAGGTGCCCGTGCTGCCATGATGGAGCTGTTGAACTCGCAGCTCCTGGCTGTGCTGGTGGTCGCCGGTCTCCTCTTCGGGAATGAGTTGTTGGTGCAGCACCTGTTGGTCACCCAGCTGGTGGCCATCAAGCGCCTCGGGTCAGACGTGACGTGAGGTCAGGCGTTTTTTCTGGGTGGTCGTGTTTTTGGGCAGGGTCAGAAAGCCTGAGTAGTTGAGATTACCTGTAGGGTGTGGTATTCAAGGACCTGTTGGGGGGGATTTTAGGCGTCGAGTAGTGGTCGGATAATTCTTTTGCCAGAGGTTGGGCCCAGGCAAGTGTGATAATGTATGGATTTACGGTAGGGGCAACCAAGCCGCATCCTCATGAATTGATTTGGAGGTTTCCTAGAATGGGAGGGGGGTCGTAAAATAGGGGTACATATGGGTCATGGGTACATCCAAATCATCCAAATGACACCATTTTGGTATTGAAACCCATAGTTTGGGGATCCCCGGTTTTAATAAACCCCCATCTATGGTCCAACAGCTGTTGAAAACTGGGAGATAATTTGGGATAGGTAGTCACGAACCTATTGAAGATCTTGAAAACAGCCATTAAGATGTGTGCAGAAACATGCATACATTGTTCTATGTATAATATATTATATGCAGATGTATGAATGCATATATGCAGATGTATGAATGCATGCATCATATGTGTAAATATAACATGCGCATCCCATGTACTAAGCGTAGTTCCACATGTATATAGTAGACATTTTACCGAACGCATGTGCAGTGTGCAGTCCCTGGGGTTAACCACCAGGATCCACGTGGCGCCCCGAGGTTGGTCTTGTCGCTCCGAAAGGCGCCGACGTGGCGCCTACTCTGGTGGCTCGACGGGGCCTTGGCAGCGACTCGGCGAAGAGATACATCCTGACACGCCTTGGCAGGTGGTGACCAGGTGATGTCCCGAAATTATACTGTCAACAAATCGCATTTTACCGTGAACAATGTGGATTTGACCATCAACAAGTTGCCATGAATATAGTTATATACTTGGATTTAGCCATCAAGAATGGAGATGGTTGCCATGACAAAAGCTGATTGTACCAGCACACATGGCCAATATGCAATCTTTTTGATCAAATATGGCAGCCGTCAACAAGTATTTAATTCAAAACTTAGCTAGAAGGACTTTTTGTAAAGCGGATTTTCCATAACCAGGTTTGATCACCAGGTGAAAATTTGGATACAAGAATTCACAGGATACTGCCTCTTACATTTTACTCAATTTACCTCATCCATTTCTGTAAATTAGATGTAAATAAAAAATGTATTGGATTATATCGGTACATGCATGTCGAAATATGTAGAATATGAATGCTCATCTCGATTCCATCCCAAGATTCGAAGACCCACACATGACTCACACACTTTTTTGGCATCAAGCCTGCTGCCGTCCGAGGTCTTACTGTTCTTGCTGCTGCGGATCTTGCAGATGCCATTCGCCACGGCAGACGAACATGTCTGGGAATTGTACGCGCACCTCGACCGTGCGGCCAGGTGACGCCAGCAAGACGCCAGGTGGTTCAATGAACCAAAGCTGTGAAAGCCATGGCATGTGAAAGCAGATTATTTTCCCCCCTTAAAAATGGTGGTTTTCCATAGCTATGTTTGATATACCCCTTGGAATTTAGCGCACAAAATGGGAGAGGTTGGGGGGCCATTTTAGGGGGGCATTTCGTACAGGTCCAAGGGCATTTTGTACACTTTTTANATACCCCTTGGAATTTAGCGCACAAAATGGGAGAGGTTGGGGGGCCATTTTAGGGGGGCATTTCGTACAGGTCCAAGGGCATTTTGTACACTTTTTAGCTCTGTTAAAAATAAGGGTTCATACCTGCCATTATGTACAGGTATCTTGGCTTCAAGATGATTGGTGCATTCATGTGGGTGAACCCCATTTTGGACACCCCTACCAGATCCCATTTTGTACACAAATGAATTTTGGCCATGTGGAGGGCGATTTTGTACAGTGCTTGCATGCTGCCAATATTTGCACCTGGAGATGCATTTTGTACAGATCCAAAGCTTTCCAAATTATTCCAAATTGAGACATGGATAGACACGGCGCCTCATTTCGTACAGGGACTACTTTTCTTTCATTTTTCCCCAAACAGGTTTACCTGTATCGGGTTCTTACTCCTTTCAAAGGGTTGCATCCCTGGGCCGCATCATTTTGCCTCTGTCTCCGGGCTTGCGTCTCCCACTTGTCTTCCACTTGTCTCGCACACTTGTCTCCCACTCTGGGTGCTCTGGGCCAATGATTTTACACTTGTCTCCCACTTGTCTTCCACTTGTCTCGCACACTTGTCTCCCACTCTGGGTGCTCTGGGCCGCATGATTTTACACTTGTCTCCCACTTGTCTTTCACTTGTCTCGCACACTTGTTTCCCACTCTGGGTGCTCTGGGCCGCATGATTTTACACTTGTTGCCCACTCTTGTCTCCCACACTTCTCTCCCACACTTGTCTTCCCCACTTGTCTCCCACACTTTTCTGCCACACTTGTCTCCCACTTGTCTCTCACTCTGGGTGCTCTGGGCCGCATGATTTTACACTTGTTGCCCGCATGATTTTACACTTGTCTCCCGCACTTGTCTCCCACTTTTGTCTTCCACTCTGGGTGCTCTGGGCCGCATGATTTTACACTTGTCTCTCTCCCACTTGTCTTCCACTTGTCTCGCACACTTGTCTCCCACTCTGGGTGCTCTGGGCCGCATGATTTACACTTGTCTCCCGCTTGTCTCGCACACTTGTCTCCGACTCTGGGTGCTCTGGGCCGCACGAGTTTACACTTGTCTCCCACTCTTGTCTCCCACTTGTCTCGCACACTTGTCTCCCACTCTGGGTGCTCTGGGCCGCATGATTTTACACTTGTCACCCTCTGGGCCGCACGAGTTTACACTTGTCTCCCACACTTGTCTCCCACTTGTCTCCCACTCTAGGTGCCCTGCTCCGCATGATTGCCTCCCACACTTGTCTCTCACACTCGTTTCCCACTTTGGGTGCTCTCGGCCGCATGATTCTACACTTGTCTCGCACACTTGTCTCCCACACTTGCCTCCCACTTACACTCGTCTCACACTTGTCTCCCACTTGTCTTCCACTTTTGTCTCCCGCTCTGGGTGCTTTGCGCCGCATGGATTTGCAGTTGTCTCCCACTTGTCTCCCGCTTTTGTCTCCCACCCACGCCGAAATGATACCCTTTTGCCACGAAAATAGGATATACTGTGCTGGAAGAAGCTGGAAGTTTGGAGGGTTGAAAGGTTTGAAACAGCTCAGCTAATGATATTTGTATATATTTGAGATTATTTGTGGGCGTTCACCAGTTTTCCAACGACAATGGGGATTCAAAACTGAACCATTCCCAAAATCTGTACAAA
Organism: Symbiodinium sp. clade C Y103; assembly: GCA_003297045.1. Classification (NCBI taxonomy): domain Eukaryota; class Dinophyceae; order Suessiales; family Symbiodiniaceae; genus Cladocopium; species Cladocopium sp. clade C. The sequence goes on along the minus strand of BGPT01000780.1, from coordinate 84,980 downwards.
ATGGCACTCCCAGTGTTTCTTTGAATGAATTATCAGTGGAACACCATTTTGTACACATGGTTTCTCTATTTTTGGTGTTTTCTCAAAAGAGCCAGGTGATGAATTCAATACCAGAGAATACCAGCTATGGTGATGAGATTCCAGTGTATAAAGCAAATAGAAAAACATTGAAGACCATTCAAAACTCAAAACAAATAAAGAACAAAAGAAAAGAAATAACATCAATGAAAATCAATGCAAAGGCAATAAAAACAGAATTAGACCAATACAAAAACCCAATTCAAATGCGCTCTCCTTCTTCGCCCAGTAGGTGTACAAAATGGCACTCCCAGTGTTGTTTGAATGAATTAGCAGTGGAACACTATTTTGTACACATGGTTTCTCGACCCCCCTGGTTGGTGCAGAGGCGCCCTACTTCTGTCCCATTGTGTTCCACCATTGTGTCCCACAAGGGTGCTGGGCTGGTAGAAATGGGTTTATTTCGTTTAATGCTGTGCATAGCTACATTTACTTGAATCATCATCTAAACATGGCAAAACACTGAAGAAATCCCCATTTTCTAAAGAAATCCCCAAACCTGACTCCCAGGATTTTTAAAAAATCCTGGGAGTCAGGTTTCCCTCAATTCTTCTCTTTCAAGCTTTCAAGCTTTAATGCTGTGCTTCTGTTTCTGCTGAAGTTTCTTCTTTCCCTGTGCTTCTGTTGTTTATACTGTTTAATCATGTTTGGATATGTTTATACATTCAATCATATTCAATCAACCAATTTCAACCAATAGGTAAGCTTCAGAGAGGTTTGCCATAAGTGAGTTGAACCCAATGGCTCAGGTAGGAACACAAACACACTACCCTGGCAATGTCTTGATTTGTGGAGGGCAGAGTGTTGCAACAAAGCACCACTGTGGCAAAGTCTGGGCCCAATCAGACCCATTATCTTAACATCATACAATACTATAAGGTGTACAAAATGGATATCAAAATGGCACTCCCAGTGTTTCTTTAAATGAATTATCAGCGGAACACCATTTTGTACACTTTGTTTCTCTATTTTTCCCCAAACAGGTTTACCTGTATCGGGTTCTTACTCCTTTCAAAGGGTTGCATCCCTGGGCCGCATCATTTTGCCTCTGTCTCCGGGCTTGCGTTGTCTCGCACGCTTGTCTCCCACTCTGGGTGCTCTGGGCCGCGTGATTTTACATCTGTCTCCCAATCTGTCTCCCACTTGTCTCCCAGTAGTTTTCCACAGTCTGGGTGCTCTGTGCCGCAAGGGACATGTCTCCCACTTGTCTCCCACTTGTTTCCCACACTCTGGGTGCCGTGGGTCGCATGATATACATCTGTCTCCCACTTGTCTCGCACTTGTTTTCCACACTCTGGGTGCTCTGGGCCGCATGATTTTCCATCTGTCTCCCACTTGTCTCCCACTTGTCTCCCACTTGTCTCCACTTGTCTCCCACACTCTGGGTGCTCTGGGCCACGTGATTTTACATGTGTCTCCCACTTGTCCCCCACTTGTTTCTACACTCTGGGTGCCGTGGGCCGCATTTTTTTCCATGTGTCTCCCACTTGTCTCCCAGACTGTGGGTGCTGTGGGCTGCATTGTTTTACATGTGTCTCCCATTTGTCTCCCAACTCAATTGTCTCCCACACTCTGTGAGGTGTCTCCCACTTGTTCCCCAAAACAGGTTTACCTGCATGGGGTTCTTACTCCTTTCAAAGTGTTATATCGCTGCGCCGCATGATTTTGCCTCTGTCTCCGGGCTTGCGATCCCTGGCCGCATGCTTTTGCCCTTGTCTCCCACTTGCCTCCCACACTCTGGGCGCCCTGGGCCGCATGATTTTACATCTGTCTCCCACTTGTCTCCCACTCTTGTCTCCCATTCTGGTTGCTCTGCATGATTTTACACTTGTCTCCCGCTCTTGCCTCCCACTCTGGGTGCTCTGGGCCGCATGATTTTCCGTCTGTCTCCCACTTGTCTACCACTTGTCTCCCACTCTTGTCTCCCACTTGTCTCCCACACTTGTCTCCCAGTTGTTCCCCACACTTGTCTCCCACTTGTCTCCCATTCTGGGTGCTTTGCGTGATTTTACGCTTGCCTCCCACTCTTGTCTCCCACGCTTGTCTCCCAGACTTGTCTCCCACTCGTCTCCCACACTTGTATCCCACTTGTCTCCCACACTTGTCTCCCACACTTGTCTCCCACACTTGTCTCCCACACTTGTCTCCCACACTTTCTTGTCTCCCATTCTGGGCGCTCTGCATGATTTTACCCTTGTCTCCCACTCTTGTCTCCCACGCTTGTCTCCCACACTGGGTGCTCTGGGCCACATGAGTTTACACAGATCTCCCACTTGTTCCCCTTTTTTGGCTTCCACTCATGCCAAAATGATACCTTTCGCTGCGAAAATAGAATATAATTGAAATTTCCTACAGCTGTTTGGGGTCAACGCTGGTATAATTTGAAGGGTTTTCTCAAAAGAGCAAGTTGATGAATTTTTCCAGGCCAAAGTTTTCCAGGCCAGCGTGTGGCTCAACATCATTCAGACTTGTTCAATTTTGGGAGTGACAACTGNNTCAATTTTCCTTATTGTTTCTGGTGCCAGTACAAAATGGTCCCCGTCTGATTTTCTGGGGCAGGCCTTTGGGCTGTACAAAATCATGGACCACAGCATGCCTTGGCATACCTTAGTGTACCTGTAGCAACACCCAAAATGTACACAGGTTGTACAAAATCAGGCCATCGNGGCTGTACAAAATCATGGACCACAGCATGCCTTGGCATACCTTAGTGTACCTGTAGCAACACCCAAAATGTACACAGGTTGTACAAAATCAGGCCATCGTTTGAAGTTAAGCTTACATTGGGCCCATGTCATTTTGCACAGGTCCCATTCATAAAGTTGTTCTTGTTAGCTCTTTCTTTGCTTGGGATCAGGGTCCTCATTTTGTACTTCAGATACCCTAAAATGCCTTGGCCCCCACCATTCTGTACACTGTTTCTGTACCAAATGGGGGGGNCTTCAGATACCCTAAAATGCCTTGGCCCCCACCATTCTGTACACTGTTTCTGTACCAAATGGGGGGGGCCCAACCTTCAACTCTAATTCCAAGGGGGATATTATTATAAGATATATGTCATACCATTGATTATTAGTTATTTCGGGTCACGTCTTCTGATAATGTCACTTGATATTGTGAAAACAAAACATGTGAGCGTTTGAGTGGGTTACCCTACTCTTATCTAACATAGATATTGAAAACCTACCATTGATAGATGATTTTTCTAGGGAAACCATTGGCGTTCCACTTTTTTTTGTTTACCCAAGGGTGGCTGATGTTGACATGGTAAACTTATTACTGTACGATCCACATGTGGGAATCCTACCAACCGACCATGGGAAAATGGTTGCCCACCACCCCACCATTCGCTGTTGGCTGGTTCTATCTCCATCTACATTGGCAAATTTGAAGGTAACAAAATAAGTTGTTTTTTGTTAAGGTGGCTTCAATTACCCTCTGGTATATTAACATAGACCCCGAGAATAGCTATCTTTAGAGGAAACTAATCTTCCAATCCCTATCTGCCAGGATCTATGTTAATTTACCAGATGGTAAATATGAGTGTTGTTTCCAACCATGCTTTCCAAATTGAAATGAATGATTCATACAGCCTTCTTTTGGGGGGGGATGCTGCACTTCAAGCATTTCCAAGCCACTGGATGCAGGGTGGCTTCCTTGTTGCGATCCTTGCTGGCTTGTGTCCTCAGTTCCTGATGGGAATTGGTCGGAAGTGACTGGGAGCCCATGAAACTGCCATGAAACTGGGGGGACCAAGGTGGCTTTGCCAAAAAAGATGGGAATGGAGACAGACCCCGGCCATGCTGTGTTGGAACATGTGGGAAAACAGGTTCCTCTGGAAAAGATGTGCATGTTTTTTCCATTTTTTTCCCGAATCTGTGGGTTTGCTGGCAATATTGCTGCTCAAAGGGGGGGATCTTGAGATAGCTATGAATACCTTGAGCACGTATGTATACTTTTAACCTGGAGAATGGTAAGGGGGACAATCCACAGCTGCCAAGGGGTCTTTCAGGCTTTCCGGGGGTGCCACTATATTCTGCCAATCTGAGCTGGAAAGGTACAATCAACCAGTTGTGGACAATTTTCTGGGAAAACAACGGCAATGTTTCCATAATCATCTACATCATCCCAAATAGGGGTATACTGTATACCATATACCCAATTAAAAACGGCAAAACTGTATTGGAGATGGCTTCTTGTTGAGTTTACCACAAGGATGTGGCATACTGATTTTTCACACCCGGGCCAGAGCTGGTGTCCCGCCAACACTTACCGTACCTTCGTCGCCTCCCGTATCGCCACGCAAAATGCCGATGGGACGCTCCCAAAGTATGCCCAAAGTGGGTAACTTGGCGAAACCTGGAAGGACCTGCTTGGTGTGATACCTGCAATGTCTTTTGGTGTAAACCCAATGCCAACAAACTATCCCATTCACCAACCATAAAAGGTGGTCATATCTTAAAATTATCTAAATGATCATCCCATTGCTATGGGGGTGAACCAGATTTCACCTCAAACTTGGGGTTTCAAGTTGTTTCTGCTTAGGATGATCTCCAAGGGATTCAGCTTGGCTCAAAAAAAAAAACAGTGATTTGGGTTCTGACTGGAGTCGCTCAACTCATCTGGTGGTTTCGATTTCAACAATTTCAACAGTATCCTATGGTTGTTTGGGCCATAGCCATGGAAGCCATGGCCCATAGAAATAGATGATAAAATGGTGATTTACCTAGATTTACCTACTAAAACTTGTGATTTTCCAGACAAAGCGCTAAATTTCCTGAGGGCACTTGAGAGTTTAGAGTTTCATGCTTCAATGATCGAAAAACTAGATTCATGAGTGTCGTCACGGTGTCGTCACAGAACTAGATCATCATTCAAACCCTCCAGAAATCGCCGATCACCATCAAACTAATTGCATCGTTGATTGTTCCATGATTTTTTCTTCCATATCGTATCCCCACTATATCACCATTCATAGTCATTCACTGAGTTGAATCCCTGTGGCGGTCAATAAGTGGATATGTCCATTCCATGCCATCCTGAAGTTGGGAAAGTCATCTGATGTTGGTTCTATAATTTGCCTCTTTCTATCGCCATTCTACCACCATTGGACCATTCATAGATGAATGTCCATAATTTTTCTACAACTATCACATGATATGTGTGTATAATATATGTATATATATGTGTGTGTCTAGTATATTTAATTATCTAAAGCTATATGGGAATTCGCCATTGTCAAGAGGTAAATCAGCAAACTTGTTTGCGGCCATTTCCCATAGCAAACTCTCAGTTTACCGCAGGGTATTTCCCATTCATATCCAATATATAACTGTTGGTTCAATCTCTATGAGCCACCATGAACTTCCCATGAAATCCCATTAGCTGCCCTATAATTCGCCTGTATGATCCCATTCGCCATCCCCCTCAGGTCCCCCGCAACCGGGGGTGCGGCATAGCCTGCAACGACCCGCCTCGGGGGGAGCACTGAAGGGCAAGAAAATGGCCGCCTCCAACAGCCGCTCAGCTATCGGTTGGTCGTCAGGACCTGGGACCTCACTGTGACCTCACTGGAATATATGGTTAGTATAGGGAATCATCCCCAAATGGCCTTAATTCAAATCAGTGAATTATTGTAATTTACCCAGATAAATGGCCATGTTTCAGAGCCATATGTTAGCTTACCAGAGGATAATGGACTCAAAGTGATGAATTGCTATAGTAATAATGGAGTAGTTAAACTAGGGATGAATGGACTCCAATAGTATAGCTGGTCCTTTTTTTTTGTGGATTTCTCGGCAACCTCACCCTGCAGCCCTGGTTCTCCGCTTCCAGGGACCACAGGGGGTCTTCACCGTAGTATAGCTGGTCCTACATCCGAGAACAGCTGGGCGGCGGCGCCCACGCAGAAAATCGCCTGCCAAGGTAGTTGTTGTGCCCGGCCGTGACTCCGTGAACTCTGCGGTGTATGACAAGCTTGGTGAACTGAGACACCATTTGGGTATTTCAGAGGGATAACAACCGTATTCACTGCTCGGCGAAATCCTGTGGCGAAAAGCCATCAGCAGTATGGAGGGCTGGGGGCTATGGCTGAAAGGCGACGAGGAGGAGCCAGGAGTGGATTTGCTGATGTTCTGCAGGAATTGACCCACCAAAAATGGCGCTGGGGATCAAATCTGTCCAGTCAATCCCAATCAACCTAAACCCTTCGAGTACCCAAAAAGAAACTTCCAAGTGTAGTTTACTTCAACCAATTTTTGGGCGTATTTGGAAGGTCTAGGAATTTTGATTAATCACTGTCACGATTTTGATTATTTCTGGAATTGACCCACCAAAATTGGGATGAATACTCAAGAATTACCCTCTGGTAATTTCACGTAGCTATTGAAAATGGCCATTTATAGTGGATTTCCCATTAAGAATTGTGATTTCTGATTTCCCATAGTTATGTCAGTTTACCAGAGGGTACCTGGAATTACGTTCTGGAAAGTTGCGCACTAGCCATGGAAAAACACGATTTTCTTTGGTATATAAATCGAACTCATGGGCCAGATGACTAGATTGATTTAAAAGAGGTAACCACATATGAAACAGTGAGCAGGGATTTTGCCCTGAAAGTTGACATGAAACACGCAAATACACCCAAAGAGAAGAAAGGCCACTCTAAACGCCTGTTTTTGAAGGTTTGATTTGAACTTTGAGGGGTGTATGTTGTGTCAACCAATGGGGTGGCATGAAAGACATCGAAAAGCGCATGATTTTTGGTCATTGTGTGGTCATCCTCACGTCAAAAGGATAATGGGTCAACATTAGCCCACCTGTTTTAGAGTAGTCATGCAGATCAACGATGTATTTTTCCAGGATTGGTTAATAGAGAAGTCATCCCCATTCAGCAGGCAATACAAAAGTGATACGAAATACCGAACCCATTGCCTTACCATTTTTTTTTCAAAAGGACACTAGTGATGCATATATTGCTCATTTGTCTTGATTTTCTAGCACTTCTGAGTGCTTTTCGGGGTTCCAGCTGAAATTTTCGGCGCACATATTGCTCAGTACGGTACCGATACTGTAGAGATTGGCACTAGCACGGAAGTAAATACCGAACCTCATTTATTGGATAGGTTTATTAAGAAACATGATTCCCATGATAATGTTGGTAAAACAATAATAAACCATCCCCCCAAATCACCATAAATAGGTGGTATATACCATTCCAAAATGGATGGTGTATGGCATTGTTTTACCCACATTAGAGAGTCTTACCCTCTGGTAAACTAACATAGCTATGGAAAATCACCATTTTTAGTGGGAAAATCCACTATAAATAGCAATTTTCAATAGCTATGTTAGTTTACCAGAGGGTATCCTGTTTTCAGACAACCCATGAATCGTTATTTTTTTTGTGCCGGCACCCCAAGGATGACTGATCCCCACAGATGATGTCCTAAAGGTAAAAAAAAAGTTTTGAAGATCTATGAAGCACCAGTTTCTTATTATTTTAATATATCCCCATCATCAAATGGTGAAATCAGATTAAATCCATAGTTTGATGCCTAAAGATCCCATCATCCAGTGTCTTTGATGTTCAAATGTTTGATTCATGACTAAAATCCATAGTTTGATGTCATCTAATTGTAAATGTTAGCCAGTCAACATGAATGAACTATACTTATGTTTGCCATAAACTTATGTCATCCAACTACCATGAATGAACGTTATATATGCCATGAACATCCATAAACCATAGCTATATAAATAGTTCTGGAAGTCAACTTAGCCAGGGGGACCCACCTTGGTCCAGGTTGTGGTGCGCTGCATCGAAACGAATCCCTCGGGCGACTTAGTGGAGATTAACAATTTTTCCATGGTGATTTCATGGTGATTTTGGCGGTTTTAATGGTGATTTTGTAGGATTTCATGGTGATTTTTTGGGACCTAAGGACCTATGATCTGTGGTGCTCTTTTGGGGACTTATGTTTTTTTTGGGGGGGGGTTTTGTGATGGATGTTAATTACTATCCAATACGCAAATCTTGGTGGTAGAACAACAGGAAAAACAAACCAAATACATATATAGCTCAGCTCACTACGGGTTTAGCGGGTTGGCGTTTGTGTGGAGGGCGCAGTCCCAAAAAATACATATATAGAAAACATCTTGCAACTAAAATGATACTGTATTTCTCGTATTTTTTGGGGGTAGTAAAAAAATGAGAATTGAACTGACACGGATTTGCCCAAGAGTGGGGTACACCAAAGAAGACTCGATGTTGTTTCTTGGAAAAATGATGATCAACCATAGAATTGAGAAGAAACAAGTGCTCCATCCGTGGGAAAGTCTCAACCAGGTCACTAGGTCAAGCTTGGTAGGGCAGACTGACCAACAATGGGCTCTCGGTAACTTATGCTTGAAATCCTGAGGCAGATGCCTGCGGCTGTTCGGCTAGATGCCTGGCACGTAAAGAAAAGTGGGGATCTGGACTCTTTTTGCGGGTTCGGTAGCTGAAAATGTTGGGGGAAGTCTAGAGTCTAGTTGATGCTTTTTCATCAATATTGCCATTCAGAAAAAGGGTGATAATTCCCAAGGCCCAGACAACCCCAACCCAACCACGAAAAAACATGGATTGAGCAACATGCTTGCAACGAGATCATACAACGAGATCATCGGATAGCAGCTTAGCCAAGCTGAGTAGCCACGTTTTGGTTCAACCTATCAAATGAGGGGTGCTTTGGAATGCAGGTACCTCAAAAACGCAAGCATCCGGCTGGATATGGGTTGTGTCAGTGTCATGTTGTCTGAAAATGTGGAAGGAACCGAAAAATGCAATGGTCCCTCATCATCTTCCCTATCAACGCACTTCCATTTGGGTGTATCCCCTGTCGAAAGACAAAGGTTTGCTCTTTTTTTTGAGGGATGCAGGGCAGACCAGGGTAGAATAACTTCACAGATCTTCACAGGTATCAAAGAATGGAATTTTGAAGATCTCTTTCTTAATCAGTCAGTGACTCTTTTGAAACTCCATGGCCATTTTCACTCCATTACTTGGATCGAACATTGAGTTTATGGTTCCACCCAGGGCGGAAACCAGGTCAGTGTTTCGGCCAAGGTTCAACGGTGAAAGACGACTAGACATGGCGGGGAGAAATGAAGGGGAATTGAACTCGTTGACCCTCTGGTAAACTGTTACATAGCTATGGAAAATCATGATTTTTAGTGGGAAAATCAATTATAAATGGCCATGTTCAATAGCTATGTTAAATTACCAGAGGGTATATCTATTTTGGGGTTGTTTCGCCGCAATTCAAGCCGCCTGTCTCAGGAATTCTTTCGCTATTCCACACCATTGAAAGGTCCTATGGGGAGCCACTTGCACTCAGAGTCGCCGTGTCTGGTGGGGGTTCAACTTCGAGGGTCAAAATTTGGGAAGTTATGGGAAGATACTCGTACCAAGATAGTTTTGTACAGATGTGTCTATTTGTGGTTGGTTTCTGGTTTTGAAACTGGCTTAGTTTTGGGCAGTTGATTCTCCAAATTGATTGTTTTCAAGGCATCACATGTAGCGAAGGTCCGCAGGAAACACACTTGAATAAACATTATTGTTTTCCTTTTTAAGTCACTAAAAGTGAAAGTTATCTAAAAGTTCTTTGCTCATGCTGTTGGTGTTCTCTCGCTTTCTCTGGATGATTCCTCACACCAAGAACCGTGTAAGTGACAGAGCCTTCGTCATGCAGAAATCTTCCATGGTTCTACCCGGCCCATGGCACCTGGCGGCACCGACCTCAGGAATCAATGTGAAGCAAGTCGAGGCCTTGGCAACCAGAGGCGTTTCCAGGTGCCCCCCAGCCCCCCTTTTTTTTTGGGAAATATATGTGAAGAGCCCATACGAAATGCGTGGGACTTAACATGGCCTGCAATGTTGGAAAATCCAAAGGAGATCCATGTCAGACAAATCTCTGTAGGTTTCAACGGTGTAGCCATCAGAAGGCCCCAAGAAACAGCCCTTGAGTTCTCGCTTTCCGAAACCCGGATGTTTCCGGCGGATGTCCTGAGCTCAGGTCAGTAAGAACTTCAAGTTCTACGGCAACTTATCAGCAGAAGAGAGGTATTAAGTGGTGTTAGATTGGGATGATTAAACAAACAACAATGGTCAGAGTGGGATCCTTGAGTGTAATGGGATGCTTAAATGTTTTTTTTGTGGTGATTCGCGATCGTAATCGGACTGTAATGCGGATTATTAGCTCATGGATGGTATGTAGAGAAAACCACCAACACCAACCCCGATTTCCAATGGGATTCTCAGTATTTAGCCATCTTCACCACCGTCACGTTGGGCGATTCCAGCATGAGACACGAATCCGAATTCGGGGTTTCCATAGTCATGGGGGTATCCCAATAGCTGGATGGTTTATTTCATGGAAAATCCAACTGTTTAATGAATGTTTTGTTGGTACCCCCATGACTTTGGAAACCTCTACATGTCCCTTTTCCTTGCTTACTAATCCCATCGTCGCAAGCAAGATCCCCCTATTGACCCTGAAAGGAACAGATCCAGTATGATCTGTTGAAAAAAGTAGTCTAGCCGTTTCGACTTGTTTGAAAACGTCTGAAGATGGAGTACCATGTGTACCGCAAAATCCCATAGCAAACCATGCCATAAATTGGGGTATACCACAGTAGCATTTCATGATAGTTCATGATGGCATACCCTCTGGGAATGGAAAATCCCCCAACTCTAGTTCGATGATTTTCCCAGCTAGAAAGTTCCACTTGGTTCCAGGATTTCTCGGTTTGCCACGTTTGATGACACCAGAGCGTAGCCCCATCATATTCCCATTATACCCCTATGATTGTTGTTTATGAATATCCCTGTTATATTCCACTACATCCCCATTATATCCTCGTGAAATACATGAAGAACTGTGAAAAGTAAGCTACTATATGTGTGATTCAGGTTCGCGGTTCGACAACCCCAGTATGGTAGGGTACTGCACCATCCCCCCGACCCTGCCCTCCCCTGCTCTGCCCCTCCCCTTCCCCTCCCTGTATATACCTATATACCACTATATTTATACCTTTATACCTAGATACCTATACACCTATTTACAACCTGTATATAACTCCCAATACTGTATACCCCCCACCACCGCAGCCACTACCACAGGTGGGGGTGGGGTACACAACTACCTATATACCTATATACCTTTAATACCTATAATACCTATATACTTATATATACCTATGTACCTATGCACCTATATACGTATACACATATATATATATATATATGTGTGTATAACTCCAATACTGTTCCCCCCCCTACGACCACCACAGCCACTACCACAGGGGAGAGGGGGGGTACCCAACCAACCATGACCATGGGGGACAGGGGCGAGCCGGTTTATATATATAATATATCATTCTATTCCCATTATATTCCCATTAATTCATAAGATTGGTTCTAGCCCCATTCTTCCCCATCATTTCCACAATGATAATTTCCACCGCAGGCTACGTGCCGGAACTGGAACTGCGCAGTGTGACGGCCGAACAGGTGATGCAGATCAAGAACTACGCAGTCCCTGGGCCGCAGCTTTGGTGATCTCTCCAAGAATAGATGGAGAATGATGGAGATGTTGCCAGTCCAAAAATTGGTTTTGAGATAGATCAATAAATCATGGGATGAAAATTAGCTGTAAACTTTATACATATATAATCTGCAAATGTGTATGATATAAGTCATGTGGTATCCCAATAATCGATGGTTATGTAAGCTTCGCACTCGCAAGAGTGGCCGGTGGTTGACGAGCGCAAAACATAATCCCCTATGATTTGGCGGGGTTGGTTAGAATCCCTGGAAACCAGGTTCCAAGGACAGGTTGAATGGCCAGTATGATGGGAAGGTGAAACTCAGAGACTTAAGGCGGCCTGGAAAAATCCGTAAAGATGTCGCTAGGAATCCAACAGATAAGTTTATCATAGGAGCCCCTGCAAGCGAACGCCCATGGGTTTTCAGTGGTTTCCTCATCATGTTTGGAGGCATACCATATGGTGATGGTTTGGATTCCGAACTTGACTGGGGTCATCAGTCCGTACGTGAACTTTTTGAAGCGATCACTACCTTTTCCTTGTTTCATTGCACTACTATGCTGTTCCTCTCATTCCCATTCTAGACAAGATGTATACTTGAAGAAACATTGAAACATATTTATACATCGTGTTGGCAGTTCCAGTTGGCGGTTCCAGAATCTGCATCGTTGAGAGCTTCAAAAGCCGAACAATGTCCCTGGATGTCCCTCTTTGGGGCCCATTCTTAGGTTGTGAATTGCTACAACTGGAGCATTCCGGCGTCCAGCTTGAACTTCTACCACATCCACGAGTGGGTGGTGCGGCCTGCCACCAGGCCAGGCAAATTGGCCGTGTTGAATGGGGAATTTATATTGGTAGTGTATTTTGTATATATATATATATACATGGGTCATTACCAGAGGGATATAAATTTGAATGTAAGCCGAAACCCCTGATTCATTGACCCTCAAGCTCATCAATTACATACAATTAATGCATCCCCTGCATCGTCTCCGTTCCCACAGATTCTGACATAGCTATGGTCTTTATAGTATAGCGTATACCCTTTGGTTATCTAACATAGCTATGGTATAGATGGCCTACTTATAGAATTATGATGGTTTCCATAGCAAACAGAGGCCCCGGCATATTTCAACTCAGTTCCATTGAGCCCTGCACAGGGAGCTGAACAGCTCCATGATGGAACATTTATCGCCCAAGAAACTGGTGCCCAACTGGTGCCTCAGCGGCAGGGGTTGGGGTCATAAGACAATCAAAGTCACCAAACTATCGTAATTTATTTATGTTTGTACCATTTTGTACCCATATATTGTTTCTTTATGATTCTAGTACTTTTACAATTTTTGGGGTGGTGTTTGGAGGGTCCAGGTACATCATCTTATATGAATATGTGAATATAAGATAGTATAAGTTTATTGTCTTATATGCACATAAATCATAGCAGGCAACTCTGAGGTGATGGGCCTACACCTACAGTATATGATATCTATGCATACATGTATACGTAGGATAGCGTAACACATGGAAACTTGCATAAAGGGGCCCAAGGGACGTAACTTTAAGTGGGATTTACTGGGATTTATCACTGGATTGAATGGGAAAATTTACAGGAAACCATGGATTTCCCCATCAAATATAGAGGTTTCCTGTAAATTTCCCACCAATCCAGTGAATTTAATGGGTTCATCAATGAAACATCATAGTTATCCCACAAAAAGAAAGACACAGCATCCCATTCTCCCCAAAGTGACACTGCGGAGAAGAAGTGCTGCATGGGCGTGTGTCCGGGTCAATCATGGAAGACCCAGCCGGATACTCATGATGTGTCGTGGAATTACCCTTTGGTAAACTAACATAGCCATTGAAAATTGTGATTTATAGTTGATTTTCCTATTAAAAATTGTGATGTTCCATAGTTATGTTAGTTTACCAGAGGGTACTCAGCTATAGATCTAGATACTTTGCCGGTGGGCATGGATGAAATCGTGTGATGTCGGAAAGACAAGTTGGAAATTCTAGATCTTGAAAGCTCACAAGATTGGTCCGGAGGGGGGTTTTCAACATCCTGAATTTGCGAAAAGTTTTAATNGATGTCGGAAAGACAAGTTGGAAATTCTAGATCTTGAAAGCTCACAAGATTGGTCCGGAGGGGGGTTTTCAACATCCTGAATTTGCGAAAAGTTTTAATCTTGGATCACGCAAGCTCTCCAGTGGGATGGAGATTGCAAATGGCATGAGCCAGAGGTAACATGTCACATTCGCTTGACAACACATCAATGTCCGTATCGGATTTATGGCTCCAAGGTTCTTGTTTGAAGCGACTCGCAACCCGTACTTGTATAATTCTATATCCCGGGAAAGCCTTGCAAAGCCTTGGCAGACTTGATCACGATGACTCGTTGTTTTTTTTGCTTATTTGGCATCATGTGGACGACTCTGTGTCGATGTGATTCTCAAGTGGTCCAGAATCGCNTTGGCAGACTTGATCACGATGACTCGTTGTTTTTTTTGCTTATTTGGCATCATGTGGACGACTCTGTGTCGATGTGATTCTCAAGTGGTCCAGAATCGCGCTGCCAGTGGCGACTGCCACGAAGAGATTGGAGCCCTGCAAGTGACAGCGGCTGTCCATGACCCTCCCAACCGACGCGAGCGGCGCCTTCAACGCCGCGAGCGGCGACGGGAGAGGCGCGAGAGACGCTTTCAAGGGACGACTAGCACCACAGCCGTGATGTCCACCAGCGAAGGGAGCACAACCAGCATGCCATCGACCACCACCACCACCACCACCAGCACCACCTCTACCACCGGATCTACCACCGCATCTACTACCACATCTACATCTACCACTGCAGGCTGTGTCTTCGTGGGATTCCGCGCCCTAAGTTTTATCGCCAATGTGAATGAGAGGATACCTTTGACCGATGGGGAGGTCCGCGGCACTTCCCGTTTTCTAGGTGCGTGTGATAACGAAACAGTCTCCGGCAATGTCTCGGTGACGGTTAAGTTGTTGCCGGATTCAAATTCGTCTATTCAGCCTTTTGTGACATGGAGTTGCTTAAGGTGACGATTTATTTTCTCATTTGCTAATCCACAGTTTGAGGACTCTAGTAGGGATGTGTGTTTTTTTTCCTTGCGGTTGACTCAAGCAAATCTGAGGTGACGTTCAATCTTACAAGTCCATCCAATAACGTCTACACCAGCCAGACAACTCAAGATTTGGATGTCAGTGTGAGCACCGGCGTTTTCGATGGGGACCGAGTTCAAGGATTCTGGAACATCACTTTTCTGGCAACTGGTGAAACCGGAACAACGCAAGTAGATATCGTCAGGGTTATCTTCAGGGCCGTAGACTGTTTTGATGGCTCTTGTGCCAGTGGTGGATGAAGTGGATGAACTACGATCAACTATACAAGTGACTGCATGTGTGTAAATGCTCACCAGACTATACCTCCAAATGCAGGAAAAATCGCAGAGTGTCACAACATGCCGCCGGGTTTGGCATGATGAAACATATGACGACAAGCACAACGCTGACTCGTTTTTTGATAATGTTGTGATGATTGATGGTTCACCCCTCGTAATTTGTGTTGGATTTCCCATATGAGGAATCACCTCTGCCAGAAACGATTGTTGATTGTTGCCTCTCATCGGTGGTGAAGCTACTATCACTAAGACACTATCACCGTAAAATGAAGGGTTCCCCGGGGTTCCCCGCAAAAGTAGAAAAGGACATCATCACCATCAAACGGGTGAGTAGGCATTCGGGTTCTTGCAGATGGATATGCGCCCGTAATGCAGTAACTCCAAAATCAACTCAATGTCTTGGGCATTGTTTGGCTTGACAAGAACCCCCAACTGGCAAAACGGTGTACTTTCTGGTGCATAGAGAGTAAGCCCTCCGCCCCGCCACCAAAAAAAAGTTTAGGTTTCTGCCCACTTCTGTCTTTTTCAGGTTGGGTTGATGTCAAAGTTAAACTCTTACTTGGGTTTGTTGGGAAATGCTTCTGGTGGTGTGTTGAGTGGCGAGGTGTCAGAGGTAACAATTTCATGAACTCTGAGGGTGGTAGCACAAAGGGAAACTTCCGCAGCAAGCCTGGAAATATGCCAATGGATCCCGGTGAGTAAAAAGATGCGCTTAAAGTATTGGCAAATTGCATGTCCATAATGTCAATGGATTGGTTAATGGGAAAATCTACAGGAAACCTCTATATTTGATGGTAAAAACCATGGTTTCCTGTAAATTTTCCCATTAACCAATCCATTGATAATGTTGTATATCTTTGGAGAGATTGGCCCGATACCAATCACAGCCCCATCCACAGCTGGATCCAGGTTTGTGAGCCACTACTGGGGCGAGGATCTCGAGAAGTTTTTGGATGGTTTGAAGCAACTTGGATGCATAGCTCAATTTGGCTCAGTTGAGCCATGCACTTCGCCCGATTGCACCATGTGCTAGTTTACCACATGGTGCGCTTTTCTTGTTGTCGAGGCCTTTGGGAGGTTTGAGTCATACCTTTGCTGCGGGCACCTTCTGACTTAGGAAGCCGGATGTTTGCGCTCACTTAAACAACAACAGCAGTACATCACCGATCTGAATAACCCACCTAAGTTGCCATCTTTAGACGTGTTTTCTGCTTTTCCTCCTCATACCACAACAAAGTCAAAGTTATGTATATGGTAAATATACATTGTATATATTAGGTCACACAGGTCATTAGTCATTAGATCCCCCCATGTGTAGGGCATAACAATGGCCATATCTTTGGGAATTTTCCTTTACATTGGCCAAAGTCCATACATGCATAAGAAAGGTACCTCCAAATTGAATTAGGATGCGCTAGGTGTTTACCTCAATGAAAATCCTTCTCATTTCTGCACCAATCTTGGATGAGTAGTTTGTTTGCTTTGTGTTTAATGCTGCAATCTCTTGCCGCAAGAACACTGCCATAATGCATAGTATCTACGATTGGCCATCGTTGGCGCGTGTTTTTCTTAGTGTGTAAATCACATACCCTCTGGTAAACTGTTACATAACTATGGGAAATCACTATTTTTAATTGGAAAATCCACTATTTCTTTTGCCGTTTTTAATAGCTATGGTAGCTACTTGCCATGCCGCTTCGCAACATGGCCATCGCCGGGTTGCAGGCACCACCTGACGGTGCGTAACTTGAGCGGTCGCACGGGCTATTGGATCGGTGCCTTCGCATCTCGATACCAGGCGAATCTGTGGAAGCCCAACTCAACAGATGTTTCCTCCATGCTGTTCCATGTTTTTCCATGAGACACCTTGGGAAAAACATGGAAAAACATGGAAAAACATCACACGCTTTTTTCACCAAAAAAATGAAGTGATCCATTGGGATTATACCAGAGTTTGGCATTTCGAAGGGGATGATCAGAAAGCGCGCGATTGCAAGCATGACCCAGCCACTTCACCACAGAATTCAGTGGCGAACCCAAAGTTGTTGAGGCATGGACCCAGGCATGTTGATTTGATCCATGAGACTGATACACTATAAATGGATAATGATATATGTACAGTATATATGCATTCGAATGGTATTATATGTCTATAATTTTTGTAATTGCATGTACCTAAAGTTTCACTCTCCTATTTAAGCTTGGGTTTGCGCGCGCAATTCGATCAGAATTCAGCCATTTGAGCGTTTGAAGAAGTCATAGTGCGAGATGCCAGACGAAAGCATGTTCTAGAAGAATGTTCAGTATAGATAGAGGGAACCGCGCCTAAAGAGAACGAAAACTGTGTTGAAGCCATCAAATATCATCCCCGTCTATATAAATTTTACTAAATGGACCAACACTGTTTTGAAAGATAATCACAATGATGTAAACAGACACTTGCCTGGATTTCTGTCCGTTTGATCCATTTTGAGTCTGTTTGGAGTGTCTTTGAGCCCGTTTTGATGACTTGTTTGTGCGTGTCTCTTTGTCCATTTTGATGTCTTTGCAATGGTGGGGGTTGATAGGCAATGCATATGACCATATACATCCATATAACCCGTTGAACGCATTTGCAGGGGCGGAAAGGTGTAAAAACCTGCAAACAGCACAGACACAAACATGTGCTTTTGGGGTCAAAGTGAAAGGCAATGTTTATTGAGAGATCCTGGAAAAGAACAGGCAACAGCCCAATGGCCAGTTGTTTTTCAGCATTTGAAAATCCATGTGCATTAGATTATTTGTATAGACTTATGTGTGTCATATACTTGCTTACATTTATATTTATAACATGTGTGTGTGTGTTAGATGTTCTATATACACAGAGCATTTATATCGTTAAAGCGATGATATGTGGATAAGCATTAGATAGTTCTGTTCTGATTATGATACATACGGGTGCAGATCAAAGCCTTGCAGTTTCAGTATGCAATGTTATTATCTCTTAGATTATCTCTTGAGTTCCATGATATGTGTGTTCTGAAAAGCCTTACTCTATCTATGTAGGATCTTAGTGTTAGTCTACGCCTATCTAGTTTTAGTCAGTGTGAGTGGTTTGTGTACCTACAGGCATATGGTAGTCTAGTATCTATGTAACGTAGTTGCTCGTTATCAATATACAGCAGCTCAAAAAATGTAGAAAAATACAAGTAGTACCGCACAAGGCGGTGGCGGAAGTTTCAAGAATAGGAAAACTATAGGAGAGGTTCGTTGCTGTGAATGATGAATGGCAGAGCGAACCCACCCANTTGTAGATGTAGTTGTGGTTGTAGTTGTAGTTGTAATGTAGTTGTAGTTGTAGTTGTATTTGTAGTGCAGTGCAGTGTAGTGTAGTTGTAGTGGTTAGTTTGGTTGTAGTTGTAGTTGTAGTTGTTGTAGTTGTAGTTGTAGTTGTAGTTGTTGTAAGTGTTGTAGTTGTTGTAGTTGTACTTGTAGTTGTAGTTGTTGTAGTTGTTGTAGTTGTAGAATTGAACCTATAGTAATCTATTAGTAATCCCTCCTCATCTTTTTGTAGCGTACCATGGCCCGCAGGATTTTGCCACCCTGGAGCTGGGTGAGATGAACACCACCCCCATGGCCAAGGTGGCGGAGGCCAAGGGATTTTTGGGTCGCCAAGGTGGGTCAGCCGCAAGAAACATATTTCTCAGCCAGAAATCGGTGATCCATTAACCAGCTATTAACCAGCTGGAGGGATCAAACCCCTAGGAAATTGCTATATGACTGGGGGAATAACCATCCAGCCATACCAGCTATCATGGTTTTTTCGATGGGTTTTAGAGGCGCAACGCTTGGTGTTCTCTTGAGTTTTGAGAGGTTTCTTCAGCACCGAAGAGACGACAGAATTTGACATGATGGGATATTTCGGTTTGTTGAACTCAATGGAGATTCAACCCAGATAGAATTGTAAGATGGCAGCCATTGGTGGTGTGACGTGATTTGACATGAATTTGACGTGATTTGTATAAGTTCATCATTGAATTGAGAGTTTTGAGATGATTGAACCAAGAACAAAGAGGTTTTCCACCATAAAGGTGTTGATTGTTGACCAACGAATGCAGATTTGACCCAAAAAATCGGAATGAGAGCTAAAACAGTGGGATACATGTTTGTGCACCCACATTTGGCACCACCCAAACTGAAGAAACACTGGTTGGCTCATAATTAAAACTTGTTCATTTACGTTGATGATTTCATACTGTAAATAGATGTAAATAGTTCTTCTCTATCTATATACGCTGACCGTCATCCATGTCTAAGGTCATTCTGGAGTAGATAGACTTCGGAAATGCCAAGAACTCTGACCATGGGAATACCATCGACAAAAACAAAAAGAACAACAACAACCTTCTGTTTACTTCAGGATGATTATATACGCATCTATATATAATCATATATATATATATATCAAATGGCATACACGTATTTTATTCCTGCAGCAACAGCTGTTGACAAATCGTAGGCCGCGCACTTCCGCATGCTGCTGATCACCGATGCCTCCCCGGATGCGGCGCTACATGCGGCACTCTTCACGCGCACCTGGTGCACCTTTGAAGTTGCCCCTGGGCGGATGTTGGATGTTGGATGGTTCATCGTGGTTACCCTCTGGTAATTCAACGTAGCTGTTGAAAATAGCCATTTATAGTGGATTTTTCCATAAAAGATGATGATTTCCCATAGTTATGTTATGTTTTGTTAATTTACCAGAGGGTACTAATGCAAGTAAAAGCGATCAAATTTAACATGGGCGCTTGTTGTTCAGTGGGCAATGTTGCCAAGACCAGAGACGTTGCGTTGTGTTCTGCAACTTTTTTGGGGGTTACCTGTTTGATACTCTAGCCTAGACATGGAACATCTACATCTGTATAGGTCTATACCCTCTGGTAATTTAACATAGCTATGAAAAATGGCCATTTATAGTGGATTTTCCCAATAAAAATGGTGATTTCCCATAGTTATGTAACAGTTTACCAGAGGGTGTAAATCCTCCAGAAACGGACCATTTTCCAACGTTTTGTTCGATGACCAGAGGCTCAAATCTCATCCCAGGCCTTGTGTTTGGACTGCACCGCACTCTGCGTGGATGTGGCCGCCGTTCGGAACAAGGACAGTTCACCAACTCCATGGGCCCGGTGGGGCGAAGATTGCATTCACCCAAGCATGTTGTCAATGAGTATCCAATATAGTGATACCATGTGATACCATGATAGGTTTGTGGTAGAGAAATGTACAGAATACCAAAAAAAACGCACGTACAACATACTGTATATAGCTCAGCTGAACTCTTTGAGAAGGCGATGGAGAGAGAGAACACATTGTACATATGCATGTGATATCTATTGATATTTCAATATAGGTGGTATTGTGTGGCATAACTTACATGTCTACATCAATTTTTGAACATTTTTCATATGATGTATACATATATCATGATATTGAATCATATAGCATTATATACCCACCACATTTTTGGATGTTGTTCCACCCCATCCACGCTCAGCTCACGAAGAACCGCAGGATGCAGAGGTGTTGACCTGTGGCCTCACTTCCCAAGAGATTTGCTCCAGCAAGTGACGTGGACGCTGATCGACCTGGGCGGGACGGAATCACCATTGAACCTGGAGGCCCATACAGTATGGGCCTATAGATTTTGGTGACTGGTTTTTAGTATTAAACATTGTTAAACCATATTGTTGGGGGTACTTTACTGAATTTTGACCATTTGAACCAATTTGGTGGGTTGATAAAAGTCGTACTAAAACACAATAAGGTTGTGGTGTGAAGGGAATTGGTAGGGCAACAAGTCTGGTTTCTGCCGCAACAGTTCCTTAAAAACCATTGAATCACATTTTTACATCAGGTCATTTCCAGTCAATTCCTCATTCTTGCGGCTTAAATCTTCAGTTTTCTCATAAAAACCTCAAAATGACCTATGATGTAAAATCAATGGCTTGGTTTAAGGGAACATCTACAGGAAACCATGGATTTTCCCCATGAAATAGTGGTTCCTGTAATTTGTTCCCTAAAATCACTGGATTGGTTTAAGGGAAAATTGAAACCGGAAACCCCTATATTTGATGGGAAAATCCATGGTTTCCGGTTAAAATTTTCCCATTAACCAATCCATTGATAAAATCAATCCATGGAAACCAGCGATCAGCGCGTGAGACTCGCAGCGCTCCCAAGGTATTGTCCAGGGGTCGGCATTCACCTGAAACAGCAGCGGGAGACGAACTTTCCCCTGGAAGTCGCCAAGGCGGCGCTATGTCTTCATCGGGGATTGGTTAAAAAGCCTGGGAAAATATCAAATGTTGGAGGTGAACATCCACAAATACATATTTAACCGCCTTCGGCGTGTTCCGCCGGTCACCATGGAAAGAGCATGAAAGAGCTATTCTACAATCTGCAAACAGCACTTGCACAGGCCTAGCAAGAACATGGCTTTTGTGTATAACACAGTTTTTGTGTAAAACGGCGTTTTGTGTAAACCATGGCTTTTACGCCGAACATGATTTTAGTGCAAACCATGGTTTGAACTTCAACCAAAGAAACCGGGGTTTTGGAAAAGGCTATGTAAAGGAAGGTGGATTCCCAGCTATTTTTGGTGTGAACAGAAGGGGGCGTTCCAGGGTTTGGAAGTGTTTTGACCCATAGCTGATGAGCATCCCATATCTATGTTTGAATTTACCCTAGCGATCCCACCGATTTTGCTCCATACGGCGCATTGTCTATCTGTCTATTTTTTCTCTGAAGAAATGACGCCTCAAATTTGATCATCTTCTAGCCAGGTTGAATCAAAGCGACCTCGTTTCCTGAGTAAGGATTTTATAATTCCAAATGTATTGATATAGTGTATTAGTATGATATAGTCCATATTTCAAACTCATGAGATGATATGTCAGAAACTCCCACCAGCCCCTGGGCCCCTTTGGGCTTTTTGGGGTTCTGAGATTGGTCATGTCATGCCTTCCGGAGGCGGCATTAGAGTTCAGTATCGAGAAGACCCACGCCTCGAGGGAGGACGGGCAGCTTAGGCCATGGGAAGTTGGGGGAAGATGATGGAGGATTGGGATATCATGAATTACATTGAAATAGTGTATCAACATGTCTTATGATAAACCATATATGTGTGTGTGGAGAACATGATGTGGAAAATGATTGTAGAACATTCTAATGGAACGCACACACACACATGTATATAATTGTATATATATATATATTATACATTCTATAGAGCATGTGTATATTAATATATATTATGTGTGTGTGTGCGTGGGTGTGTGCGTAACCAGCATCATGCCTGGGTGATGAATAAAAGGAAATAATACGATGGATTTCACCATCCGACTTGGAGATTCAAGCATGAAGCATACGGATTGAACCATATTTTGCGCGGATAGAATGGGTGATTATCCCAATGTCTTCGGCCAATCGTCACATCCTTTTGTATCCCAAAATAACACATTTCTTGAACCACCTTCAGCTGGTTGTTGGAGATATTTAAGGGGATGATTTTCTCAATCACCAGAGGTATCCTCCGTCAATCCCAGCTTTTTTGATTGGAGCATCGAACAGCTGGGGCCATATCATCATTAATATCATCCAGCTGGGGAAAAATTGTTCCAAGGTTTCATGATGTTCCATGCATATTGAGGATGATGATGTTCCTTTATTCTGAAAGAAACATTTGTGCATGATTTTGCCATATCTTTCCTATATGTTGCTATGTTTTCCTTGTAAGACTCTCGGATTTCTCACTAAAATCCTTGTAAAACTCTTGGACTTCTCACTTTAAAAATGGATGTTTACCCGAGGCCCCAGCCCCTCAAAAAACATCCGCAGGAGGAACGTCAGCGCTTGTTGAGCTGCATGGCTGTGCCTGTGGAGGAGGAGGAACAAGTGGAGACCTACCAGCGAATGACTAGGCCAGGGCAGCTGCTAGGTTTGGGGATATACGGGGATATTCTTGGGATACTTGGGGAAGACCATCTATAAACAGTCATTAAATGACATCAATAGTGCTTAATGATGATGAATAGTGATTAACTTGGCTTTGTTTCAGTTGATATTTTGGCATTTTCCCCGGGGAATCGAAATTTGTGTTTTTTTTTTCATTGTTTTGGGTGGTCTTTAAACAAATCCAAGTATTCTGAAGCACCTCAACGAAGTGGCCGGCCACCCCCCCCTTCTTGGTGAATGTTGGTGAAACGTGAATCACACCATTACTGCTATAGTCATATCATTTACAGTATATGACCCATAAACTCTAGCTCACCACATTGTGAGCCAACTGAGCTATTGTTTGTGGGCCCCGCTTTGGTAACAATTTCAGACATATCTCCAAAAATCAAAGAATCTTTCTAAGAACAGAGATGTTGAAGCCAAGTATTTGGTTCATGTGTACCCCATCACTGGCTTTGCGCCTTTGCCTACAACAGATGGTCCGACAAGGCCAGATAATTCCAATCAATTCTCAAGCAACCACATGTTTTTTGGATAAGTTTCGAGCCCTGTAAAGTTATAAGATTGGTAATGTGGTAGACCCCACAAATTAAGCAACCTTAATTTCACCGGAAATGTGTTCTTGAAATCTAGACCATGCCAAAGCTGGAAACTGGAGGTTTATGGATGCTCATGACATTGGGTTTATCACATTGATGACATTACTAATCACTAAATGAGGGTTGTCCAGAAACTAGCTGCAAGAATGGCTGTAATGTATAGTTGTCATTGTATAGTTGTATTACATCATTATAGATACATTATATGCATTTATATAGTTACCAATAATTCTCGCATTAGACCTCCACTTTTGTATAACGTTTTCTTTTTGTCACGTTTGCACCCGGATGGCCCCCGTCCGCGCAAAAACGCCAGGCGTTTGCGTAGCCTCCTCCTCTTGGCGTTCTGGCCGCATGTGCTGTGTCGCGCAGACGTGCAGGATAAGGCCTATATGCCCGGAGCCCCGGGGCCTGGAAAAACCTGTGGTAGCTATTGAAAATCGCCATAGAAATAGTTGATTTTCCCATTCAGATCATGGTGAATTTCCAGTTCGCTTTTTGTATGTTTACCAGAGGGTAGTTAGTTTGAGTATACCTAATTAAATATATCCCCATGATTTATCCCTACATCCTAGTATATCATATCATATATATCCCAACTAAGTCCAGCTAGTTTCATCCCACCCTTGCTGCTTAAATGCCATTGAAGAAGCCCTCAATCTTTCGCGCAGCATTTCAGGTCGATGCTACTTGACATGGCAAAAGGGATCCAAGGCGAGTGGAAACAGCTTCGGGTTCGCCGCCTGGTGGTTCATAACTGCGACTTGATGGGTGCAGGATGGGGAAACCAAGATAGCTAAGTTGTTATATACATGGTTTAACTATGGTTTATGGTAGATATAACTATAGTTACCCTTTGGTTATTTAACATAGCCATGGAAAATTGCTAATTTTGGATGATTTTCCCAGTAAAACCTCCATTTATAGGGGATTTTCTATGGCTATGTTAAATGGCCAGAGGGTAATGAGGTTTATTTCAACCAACTCAAAACTGGAAAGGGCACCATCCTCTGGGGTTTGCTTTCTTTACTTTTTGAACACAAATTGGGTTGATAGATGGCTGGATATATATGGATATATATATATATACACACTGTATATACATATATTATATGCAGGAATTGAGTTTTTAACAGGGTAATTATCAAAGATTAGCTATGGAAATGCGCTCCAATCGAGTATCAACAATATCAAAACAGGGGTGAGCATACTTCATCAACAAGAATGGAATATGTCATAATTCATGTTTTTTTCCCTAAATCTAGAGCCAAAATGGTCGGCAAATGACGGCAGATAGATGGGAGTAGAAAAACACCAATGAATTGCTGGCTGGTGGTTTGATGTTCTACACTACCCTCTGGTAAACTGACTATAGCTATTAATAATGGCCATTTATAGTTGATGTTCCCATGAAAAAGGGTGATTTTCCCATAGTTATGTTAGTTTGGCAGGGAGTAAATAAGATGGTGCAACGGTTTTGCCAATTCACTGCACAAAATTGTGGGATGGCTTCAAACCCCAAGGCTACAGTACTCCCTTGAAGTTACTCTCGAAGCAATGTCCAGCTAGAAATGGGTTCACCTATGTTCACCTTGAGTTTTGTAGTTCAGAAAGATTTTATCTTTAGCCATAAGTACTGCCCCAGGTGATTTTTTGTGTTTAAAAATCACACCAATGAAGCTATTCGGCTAATTACCATTTGTAGGTCAACCTTTGCATGTTACCTCGCCAAAGCTTTGATGTTTGGCGGATCCGAGTTGACTTTGCCAGGTGACTATTGGCGAACCTCCTTAAGTTTCTGGGATGAGGGGCGCGATGCTGGAGACAGTCGAGACGGTTTGATGGGTCTTTCTTGGAATCACCGCAATGATAGGTATATCGGTATATCATGGTATATCATATAGTGAGGACATGGCAAGTCTTATTGATTGATGAGACTAACTCGCAGTTCGCGAGTTATTGATTGGTAAGTTCTTCCCAGTTCGCGAGTGAGATCCTCATTTGGTTAAAAAAAAAGCAGAGTGCTAAGTGCTATTCCCCATGAATCTCTACTTATATCATCTTATATCCCAACTATTGGTTCCTGCACGTCCCTGGCCGCGGTCAGCAAGGCGGATCAAAAGACCTATAGGTTTTTCGTTCGTCGCACTGTTTTGGGGGGAGACTAGGCTGTTGATGTTGTTGACTTCTTTTTGAGATATCGGTCAGAAAAAGTAGTTCTCGAGCAAAACGCGAACTTTTGCAGTTTTCTTAGTGTTTTCCTGTTTCTATTTCATGCTGCATTCCTATGTTGCACACCCAGCCCGTCTTGCGGTCGGATTTTCTAGTGTGGCCATAATGTTTGATAGAAGGGAACCTAATGATGCAGTGCACGTAAGCAAATAAAAATCAAAACACTAGACTCTGACCGGCCATATGAGCCAGTCAATCGGCTTTGAAGTGTCACTGGCAGACTCTTCTTTGGCTCACAATTTCTGATTGTGTCAATTGGAAGTGTCACTGGCAGACTCTTCTTTGGCTCACAATTTCTGATTGTGTCAATTGTTTTTCGTGCGATGTGCACGTTTTATGCGAAAGTGCGCGCCTAGAACCTTCAAAATGCCTTCAAGAACCTTCAGAACGAGTACAAAAACCATCAAACGCCTACAAATCCCCAAAAACTCGGAATTTGATGTTTTCGAATTGTTTTGACAACATGCCACAAAAGTGGAAAATTTATGGACGCTCTTCTTTTGGCAGAACTCTCACCGAAATCGTGCAACTCACGGGGGACAGTAGCTGTCGGTTATGTCGGCAAGTGCAGTTTGATCAGTGTCATGGTGGAGTGCGCAGTGGGCTCAGTGTGTGTGTGTGTGTATCTTCACAGAAAATAACAAACAGACAGACCGACAGATAGACAGACCGACAGATAGACAAACAGACAGATAGACAGACAGACTAACTGGCTCATGAACTAACTAACTGACCAAGTAACGAACTAACTAACCAACCAACCAACCAACCAACTATTTTTTATCGAAGCAACAAACTAACTCACTGACCAAATACATAGATGAACATCTGACAGATTCACTCAGTAACTAAGTCACTAGCTAATGCATTCACCCACCAACAACCTAAATAACTAGATATATACATATATAAATACATAAATAGATGAATAGAGAAATAAATACCCCTCTGGTTATTTAACATAGCCATGGAGAATCCCCTATATATAAATGGAGGTTTTAATGGGAAAATCATCCAAAATTAGCCATTTTCCATGGCTATGTTAAACAACCAGAGGGTACATGAAAATCTCCCGCCGCCATTGGTCGAAACCCGAGGTTTGATGCTGGCGGGCTGCGACTTGGCCAAGAAGGAGCTCTTAGACTTGGCCATGTACCCTGGCAGGAACGGCCACGCAATTTGGGTGGAAGATCCGCCATGAAAAAGGGCAGGTGTTGAAGGGGAAAATATTGATGAATGTTCCATAGCAATCCATAAGCAATCCATAGCAATCTGTATGATTTGGTGTGTTTTCCTGAGATTTTTCGGTCTTGAATTGATTCCGAAAGATGGGAGCATCAGTATGGTCAATAATAATGCTAGTAGAATGATGATTTAATCAATGAAAAGTGGGAGTTATCCATCCACTTCATGTCAAACATACGATGTTATCCTAGTTGATGTATGAATTTCTAATTGGCGGTTCAACCATCCCACCTGGCTAGTTAACCAACAAGAATTACCCTCTGGCTATTTCACATAGCCATGGAAAATCTCCGATAAATGGAGGTTTTAATGGGAAAATCATCCAAAATTAGCAATTTTCCATGGCTATGTTAAATAACCAGAGGGTAAATATAATGGACGAAATATCCAATACTATACCAATACTCAATGATCACGGGGGCGAAACCTTACCTGGACTTTACTCGATGGCAGTCAGTACGTGGGTTAACTACAAGTAGGGTGAGCAGGGTTAGTCCAGTACTGGGGTTATAACCCATTTGCTAGCTGGGCTGAGCCACCAAGTAGGAAACAAAGGAAGTTGCCATAATTTGCCAGGATATCATCCCTGATTATTTTAATTCAAATTGGGTTTGATGATGTTTCAATGCTGGGTTTACAGATGATGTTCAGTGTTGGTTAGTTAAACATATTGGGTTTAATGTTAATATATGGTTTAGTTCAACATGTACTCAATGTTATCAACTAATTTTCACATATCATTTTAATGATGTTCAGTGTTGGTTGGTTATGTGAATTTTTGCATTGATGCTACGGTCATCCAATCATTGAACCAACATCAAACATCATTTACGCAATGAATTTCACAAAAGATTGTGGGATTTAAGACTCAGTGGTTTACTCAACCACACCCCTCTCTGGTAACTAACACAACTATTGAAAATCACCATTTTCTTGGGCAAATCATTTGTAAATGAGCCATTTTCCACAACTATGTTCGTTTACTGGGGGGTAAACCTCCAGACGAAGGGCTATAGTACCCTCTGGTACACTAACATAACTATGGAAAATCATCATTTTTCATGGGAAAATCAACTTTATGGAGATGTTCTATATCGACAGTGGCTGCTGGGGATGTCCACTTGAGGCACAGTTTGATGGCCAACTTGGAATGGCTGAAACTGGACTTGCAGCAACTTGGATGCAGCGTTTTAATAGGGGCTTACCCTCTGGTAAATAGCCACATAGCCATGGAAAATCACAATTTTTACTGTTAGTTTACCGAAGGGTATTGATAGTTTCTTAAGCACCAAGACGCATTAATAAGGGCTCATTATTCATCTTTTGTTGGGAGATCACCTTTGGGGGGGTTGAATCTGAAAAAAATGCTGCCAGTGGGATGGGGGTGAAAGCCGGGATCGACTGGACGTCTCTATAGACTGAAGATAGTTGTATGGCTACAGTAGGATTTCCTCCATAAATGCCGATTGCTCACATTTCTATGCGGATTCAAGCCATGTTTTCCCGGGAAAAAAAACACGATCTACAAATGATAGGTTTGCCAGTGCCGATTTTCATGGGAGTAGAGAAATCAGGTTTGTGCACATGTCGCCCCATCGCCCCAGCGGATTGGGCCATCCCAATTGCTCCCAGCCTGGCCGGTCACGCCAATCAATCTACAAACGTATCCAGGGGTCCGAAGACAAATCTGGATTTTCTTTTTATGTGTTCATGATAAACATAAAAAAAACATTCAAGACCTCCAGACATTGACTTCAGATATTCATGATACACCAAAGGTGTATAGCACACGCGAGTCGCCATCTAGAGAATGAAAAGGAGGTTACATTTACCATTGAGACGAACCATAATTTCCTGCCAACCATTATAGTTAATTGTCAACAATTGCCAACTGATTTTTTTGTTATAGGCGATATTACTTTATCGATTAATCAGTATGAATCATTATGAAACATTATGAATCATTATGATTCATTATCAATCATTATCAATCATTATCAATCATTGTCAATCATTATGAATCATTATCAATCATTATCAATCATTATCAATCATTATCAATCATTATCAATCATTATCAATCATTATCAATCATTATCAATGATTATTACTCATACTTTGCCATCATCTTCAAAATACCAGATGTACCAAGCTCAGCTTAGAGAACCGATTTTTCGCCGCTGCAGATTCACCAACTTGGAGGACACCAGCCTCTCAACTCTCAGCAAGGCACGCCGAGTCACCAGGGGTTTTGGACACATACCCTCTGGTAAACAATAACAATTTTTAAGGGGAAAATCAACTATAAATGGCCATTTTCAATAGCTATGTTAATTTACCAGAGGGTAACATGGACGACTGCAACAATCAACATGTCTTGTGGATCAGAATCCAACAATGCATGGCTCTCGGCGATGGGTTTTCTATGGGTTCTCTCACTTTCCTGTTTCGGTGAAGATCCCGATTTTTGAAAAGTGGACAAGTCCAATCTTCAATGATAAAAAGGTGTTGGTCCTTGCGTGGTTTGAACTATCCACTTTTTTAAATGGGTTTTTGATTTCAGGTCTGAAATCCAACAGTCCCATGACTTGGGTCCCAAAGATGACTTGGGTTAACATGTTATTCCCATTGAGCCTTGTTTCTACCCGTATCCTGGATGGTTGACTCCACTGTTGTTGGTTGAACCACCATTCTTGATAGACTGAACATGTTGATTACTGAAA
The DNA here is from genome assembly GCA_003297045.1 of Symbiodinium sp. clade C Y103. NCBI lineage: Eukaryota > Dinophyceae > Suessiales > Symbiodiniaceae > Cladocopium > Cladocopium sp. clade C. The sequence goes on along the minus strand of BGPT01000780.1, from coordinate 55,093 downwards.
CAACATACTAAATCACCACATATTTCCATTATACATCACAATTAATGCTAGAAGTGTTGGTTATATGTTATAGATCCCGATTCTACCTCTATGTGTGATCCTTAATACCCCTTTTATTCCCCTATGTTTCCTTCATAGCCCCAGTTCTTGTCGGTTCACCCCGTTGCCCCAGGCCCTGCCTCCGAAACTGAAGACTTTCGGGGTGAACCTGGCGGGCTGCAGCATTACTGACCGAGGTCACGGCCGGTTGATGTTTTGTTTCAGTGGATGGATTGGTTAATGGGAAAATTTACAGGAAACCCCTATATTTCATGGGAAAATCCATGGTTTCCTGTAGATTTTCCCTTCAACCAATCCCATGATTCAGGTGATATTTTGGGGAAATTCTCCTGGGTGTAAGGTGATTGTTGCATCCCCAACCTTGGCTAGATAAAAATTGTACTTTAATCTTTTGCTATGAATTTTTGAATATCTACTAATCAGCTAAAAAGATTATTTATAGATTATTTATAAGATTGTCAATGGATTGGTTAATGGGAAAAATTACAGGAAACCTCTATATTTCATGGGAAAATCCATGGTTTCCTGAAGATTTTCCCTTAAACCAATCCAATGAGATTGGCAATGAGTTGTACCTTGGGGAAAGGATCTTGGCTTTAAATGGCATTTTCCCAGAAATCCACGATGCTCCTCGTGGAATCGATCAAGGGAAGATTCTTGATTTTTAGGGGTTCCTTGAACAAATCCAAGTGTAACCCCCATGAATACTAGTTCGATATATCAATAAACATCAATTTATTGGAGATATTGGAGTTCTGTTCACCAACTTTGCCAAGTATGAGGCACCACCTTTCATTTATATATATATATATTGCATGTATGGTTTCTGTTATACATATATACATACATAGATCGATATACATATATAACATAGTCTATAGTCTATAGTTTCTATTTCTATCGTTTGTCCATTGTTATATCTGCTATATCCTTGGCCAGGCAACACCACGCTGCCACACCGGGGCGCAGGTGTCTTCAGCTTCCTCAGCAAGTTGCCCAGCACGGTGACGAAAGTCACCATGAAATTGCAACATACCAAGGTGACGCCAGGCGGGTCCGGTGGGACACTTCACTGTGGCGGTCCGAGATTGTGGAATGTTGTTTTGGAGGGAAACCACTTTATATCAAATGAAAAGTGAATAAGATGAGAAACACTGAATGTGTATATGTTGTTATGTTTGCGCATTGTTTTGTTGGGCAGTGGGCATCTCATTGTTTTTGAAATTGCTTGGTGCACATTGTTACAGTATTCACAACCCATAGTAAGTAAGAACACATTCTGCTTGATACATCTCCATAGTGCCAAACATTACGGTCCTTTTTAAGGTCCTTGTTATTGATTTGTTCTGTTTGCATCCCATTCACCACGTCGCTTAAAAACCGTCAGGACTACTGGAGCTGAGCAAAGACGGTCCATGCGCCCTTCTGACGCTTAGCCCCAGGGTTGATCCAGGTCTTCATGGGCATGGTTTTCACAAAACGGGGATCACAAGGAGAGATAAACAGGAACCGTTGGTTTTTGGGTTTGTTTGCTATATTTTTAAGCTCTACCAGTAGTATGTTCTAGAATTGGTTCTGGAGGGTGGAGGATGATGTAAAGACTACCTGGTGGTTTGAGCGAGGGTCTGGAAGCCCAGGATTTCAGCGCAAGGGGGCTCCAAACTTCCTGCTGAAATCATCATTGAAGAAGTGGCTACGAGGAGCAGTAGTAAAAAAAAAACATGAAACTTGTTCAATCCCATCCCCCTTTCATATAAGCACCCCAATCCAATTTTATAAATAGTCCCAGTCATATGTGGTGTGTTTAAGGCCTGAACAGCTGACTCGTGTTACAAAGGAAATCCAGAAGAAGAAAATTGGAAAGAACAAACAACTTGTGTGTTTCATTTGAAGGAAATCCACGTGTTACAGGAATCTCCGATAGGCATTCGCATCATATCAAAACCCAAGAATTTGACTTTTCAAAACCCCTTCGATTAGATCAACCGCACATGTTCCCATCAGGAAATGGTCCAACCTGTCATATTCCGAGCCGCTGGGCAATGTGGGAAGGGATGGTGATGGTCAGTGGGAACTTCTGGAGGTACTGTCCTGTATTTTTGACCATTTTTTGTAGGGATATTCCCGAAAAAATTAGGCCTTATTAGGTACCTGCAAATTAGGTCCCTGAAATGAATGGAATTCATTCTCAGCCCAAAACGTTCCAACACGACACAGTCAAAAGTGGGCCGTGGAAATCGCTGGCCGCTGCAAGTACATTTGATCTTCATCCCTCCCTGTTATCTTCACGATGACCTTCCCATTTTGCAGGCGGAAAAAAAGCCAAAAACATCGGATGTCAACGGCTGTAAACGCTTTTTGTTCACCTCTTCAAACCTCATTTCTGGCTGTGTATGTCTTCATGGGATATTATAACCTATGCCTGATGTACTGCATATATATATATAATATACACATTATTGATATAAATATATATTATAAATTATATATTATAAATATATAAACATTCGAAATCTCAACGGTGGGATGATGATAGAAAGCTTCAGCCACCAAAAATGGCGAATTCCCAAGGCGTGCCGAAGCATTGAAGGAGAAGATGGAAATCATCGAGGGACGAAAGGCGTGGCCACGCCGGGGAAGTCGAACGGCCGTGATGGATCGGAAAGGGCAAGTCATAGGGAAATCTGGAAAAATCTGGGAAAAGAATGGAAACGCATGCGAAAATGTGAGAAATCCACTATAGATGGAGGTTTATAGCTGCGACAAATATCTGGAAAATATGGGAAATTATAGAAAAATATTGAACAATCTTGGAAAATATGAGAACATCCACTAGAAATTAATGGGGAAAGCATCTATAGCTGGGGGTCCTTTTTGCCACGTTTGATTGCCATTCGGGGTGAATGATTCCATACACTTTAAGCACCATTCGCCCGTGTAGTAAACCCATATATTGCATACATGGAGCCTGTGGGGAATCTGTGGGCTAGACAGAGTCTGGAGGGTTTAGTTTTGACCTATAGTCCCACACCTATGCTTTGTACCCATCCAACGTTACCTAGTTTGTATGGGTTTGCCAACATCCCAAAAAGCCAATATCAAAAGTGGAAATGGTACCAAAAATCAGCTGCATCGAAATCTTGGAATAGCATGGAATCCCCTGGCAGATTCCCCCCCGCTGCAGAATCCATTAGCTGCGCCACATCCGTCGCAAGCAACTTGGCAACGCATGGCCCTGGAATGGGATGCCACCAGAGTTCTTAGGCTAATGATCATGAATTATCCCCAAAAAGTATCAGTGACAAACAGGGTAATGATGATGAACATTGATGAACCAACCTTTTTTTGGGGGGCCGGTAGCCTATTTTCATAGCCGTTTGGTTTGGTTTCCTTCATCAGAGTCTGGGAGAGGTGTTTTTTCTATCGGTGCATGTCCGAACGAAAAAATTACCCTCTGGTAAACATACCAAAAGCTATGGAAAATCACCATTTTTAATGGGTAAATCAACCATAGATGGGCAATTTTCCATGGCTATGTTAGTTTACCAGAGGGTAGACTGGGAATATCTGATGATATGAGTGTTTTTTTGAAGTTCAATTGAAATGAATAGATGGAATGCAGGTTTGCGTTTGTTTGTGATTCTTTGGGGAAAGAATAAGTTCCAATCTGGTGCATCGTTTGTAGATTTGTTTGGTTTCCCTGCCTGTTTGCGTTTGCAAAAACAATCAAAAGTGAATGGTGTGTATGATATATGTTCCATGTTTTCCATACATATATATATATATATATAATATATATAGAGGGAAGAGTTTCCCAGAACGAAATTGAGGCGAAGTTTTTTGCAATGGATTTTTCCCGCTTCTAATAAGTTTGCAAAAAAAAACACGTTTTTTCAGTCTTTACAGCTACCAACATCCAGCAGTTGGGAAGCTATATGTTTTTTCTTAAATATCAGTTGCTTCAGCATTAAGTTAAGTTCCACAGTCAATGTAGACTGCAAAAAAGTAGCTCTGATTTGTGGATAAGTGGGCCAATGCACATATTTTCGCACCATTCCAAACTCACTATGTCTTTGCTGTTTGAATGTTTGCACTTTCATCGCCCAATAACAAACATGTGGGCCAATCTCAAAAAACTGCACTGTTGGTTAAAGCTGTTCCATCAGCTATGCTGGAGGAACTAAATACACGTGCTCTTTTCTTATACAGTTTGGTGTGTGGTATGTTCTGTGTGTGTGTGTGTGTGGTTCATATGTTCCATTTGTTTCCATAAGTATGTTCCATACCATTCCATACAGTATTTCCCCATGCTTTGAAATAGAGCAAGTCATGAAGCTTCAGCCGAGGTGAATCGAAAGGTGGCTCTGGAGAATCTGGCGATTCTTCCACCCAACGCCATCACAAATCAAGTCCTGCAGCAGGCGGACGAAAGAGCTCGTTCTGCGATGCCACTGCAGAACGGACTGAAGAAAACAATAGTCTTTATGGTGGGTTAAGGATGTTACAGACAGATGTGTTTCTCTCTTTCTCTATGTATATATGTATAATATATATATATATATTATGTACGCATAGTTTTAAGGTCAGATATTTTAATTGATTCGCAATATTTCCTGGCTACTGTTTTGGCACACCGTTGCCAGGTGAAGACGGATCTGGCGAACCTCATGGGCGAAGGACACCCCTGAGAGTCCCGCGTTACATCGCCGCGACGGCAGCTGCCAAGCAGCTGTGGCTGAAGTTGGGTTAGGGAAAACCAAATAAGAAACCGAATAGTGGTTAAAAAGGTTGACTAACTAACAATTAGAGTGGTTAATGGTGATTAACTCATGATTAGAGTGATTAATGGTGATTATTGGTGATTAATGGTGATCCCAAGGGACTTTTAAAAGTGAAACCTACCATTTGGAATGGTATATGAATTCCATCAACAAAAATTGAAATATTGGGGATGCTTTGTGGCATTGGGTGTGCTATGGGCATAGGAAAAGGAGAGAAAAAGTCCATGTAGTGCTAAGATTGGCATTTCATTTCATTGGACATGGGATTCTAACAAGTTCGACTCGCAGATTCGTAGAAAAAATGAGCAGGTTGGGATTCATTGAGTCAGCCTGAAATGCACATGTTCATAGATTTTTGCACTTTGGCCTTAGCTATGCTTAGCTGCTCAGCAAAAAACACTGAAATTCGCAAAATTCAAGCACTGAAGACTACTTAGGTCACCCCATAGTTTGGATTCTTAGCATCAAGGCTGAGGGAAGACTCAGATGATGTTCCAAGATGTTACCCTCCGGTAAACGTTTACATAACTATGGAAAGTCACCCTTTTTGATTGGAAAATCCACTATAGATGGGCCATTTTCAATAGCTATGTTAAATTACCACAGGGTATCTTCCGATTTTCCAAACTCTCCCCCACCTAAGATGTTTTTTCCTGGGGGAAACAATCTGCCAGGAGGCTCCAGGGGTTCACCAGGGCTTCACCACTTGGGGAAAAATTGGTGTTGTTGCTGCCGGACTTTTCGCTGGAAATCATTCAGGGATTTCGTCTCAAAATAAGAACATACCATGTAATTATATGTATTTATATAACATATTGTATGTGGTTTGCCTGCAAGAATCACTACCATGTGATACAAACTAGATATTTTGGGGATTGTTTCAGGGCACGCTTCTGTTATGAAGTCTTCACCCCACCTGTCGCGGAAGTAGTTTAACTGCATTGAGCCGTACCTGTCGGCGAAGCCGCAGCATGACTTGCAGATGACCAGGGCTTCAAACATTCCTGAGGTGATGAAGTCATGATGGTCCCCCTTTGGTGAACAAACACAAAGTGGCAAACCCAATGACCAACCATTTGGGGATCATTTACATCATTCCAAATAGAGAGGGGTATATATATACTCAATAATTGGGTTTACCACATTAGCTGCGAATATTTATGGGTATTGGGTCAAGAGTCCAATAGCTTGATGGAGACCAAATCGTGCCTGGGTCATTTGCTGTCACATCGTTTTTCTTTGATGCAGGTGATTTGCCCCGGCTGCCAGGGATTATTTTTGTGTATTTTCATTGGGTGAATTGTTTCTCAATATTAATATGTAGCCACGCGCTTCGACTTTCAGATACTTTCAGTTCTCGTTGGACTAGATGGGTTTACCATACATCCCACCTCAAGTTCAAGTCTTGTTTCAGGGATCAACAAACCAAGTCTTCAGATGTCCTGTCCGGGGACGAACCTGTCGGCCATGCCGTTGCATGGCGCACAGCAGAAGTGACTGGGTCCAACGTCGTGGGATCTGTTTTTCTCCCAAGCAGTTGCAGCGTGCCTGGGCCCTCTAGCCATGGGTGTTGAGATGTATATATATATATATATATAAGTAGAATGGTAATTGTTGTAGAGCACATTCGCATCAGTACCTTCAGATCTGCTTTGTGGCTTTGATTGTTCTTCATTTTCAACCCCATCTAGTATGATAATCCCAATTTACTGGTGTGTTTCAGATGCACCACCAACCAGAAAATCATTGGAACAATGCATCAAAAAATGGCACTTTGCAAAGCTGCTGGTAGCTTCTGAATCTTTCATATCTTATCTTCATGGTGAAAAAAACGCTGCACACACATATGGTGTGTCAGATGGTGAGACAACCTGCAGCTCTTGAAAAAAATGGCAGAAGAGTCTCTGCCAAAGTGGGCGGTCAGCATGTGTTTGATGGACGCACATATCAAATACATACAGGATCCTGTGTATATATATATATAGTATACATGTGATATACAGTCATGCATTATAATATACATAATATATATATATATGTTAATGCCACGAACATCCAGCAGGTCAATGGTGTGAGAAACAGTTGGACGTCCTGGCGTTGCATCCCGGTGGATGGTCATTGGTGAGATCAGGGGATCTCTATTTGCCCGTTACCAATCAACATTGGTAGCGGAGCATTTGCTCCAGCTCCAAGAGGAATTCTTGGCGTGTCAGATCTCAGGCGAGATCCAGACCACGAACATCCTGCATGGCGAGTGCATCCTCCAGCAGTGTGACTGAAACTGGTGGGGGCTATAGAATATTCAGTGGTGAGTCAGAAGATTACAAAGAGTATCGTAGATGGAAGTTGTGGATACAAAACAAGCTGCGTACTCTGGACAAGCTGGCCCCTGAACACTATGGCTCTTACTTGTTTACTTGTCTTTCTGGCAAAGCGCTTGAGGCAGTGGAACACCTCGAGTGCGATTCATATCAGAAAGTTGGAGGCGATCAGGTGTTGCTGAACCTGTTAGACAAAAGGTTCCCAGAGAAGGAAAAGTCTGACGAGTTGGCGGAGGTGTTGGGAGAAGTTTTTGCCATTAGGGCAAAGGAGGGTGAGAACATGAGACAGTGGATTTCACGTAGTGTCGAGCTTTTCGATCGCTGCAAGCGGAAGACAGGTGTGGTTTTTCCAGCTGAAGCTCAAGGCTGGATGATCCTGAAACATAGCGGTTTGCCAGAGGAGCAACAAGCTGTAGTGAAGGGTCGTGCCTTGGGCGACTTGACAGTTGATGCGATCAGCAAGGCCATGAGATCGGTCTACCCTGACTATGTGGTGCGTCGCCGCACCGGTGCTGCCCTGGTGGAAGAAGCTGTTGATGATGAGCCAACAGCTCGGGGTGGTGAGGTTCAAGGGTTCGATGATGTAGAACTTTTTCTCACTGACTATATCCCTGAAGATGAAGAGGTTGAGGAACAGTTTCCTGAAGCCGACGTGGCAGAAGTCCTTGCCACGACATGGAAAGAGCGGAGGCTCGAGATTGCCAAGCTGCAGAAACAACGCCGTTTTGGCGATGCTAAAGATCTCAGGCGCAGTTTTCGTGTCGAGATCGAGGAACTCAAGAAGAAGACCGTCTGCAATAGGTGCGGGCAACGAGGTCACTGGGCACGTGAGTGCCGACAAAAGCGTGATCCAATGTCTTCGAAGAAGCCTTCTGCATCTTCTACAAACAACAGCTCTGGTGGTAAGGGTTCAGGCCGTGAATCTGGCGCTGGTATGGTAGTGGCAGAAGCTTCGGATGAAGCTCATTTCATTGCAGCTGTGGACTTTCCCATTTCGCTGCTTGATCGAATGCGGATGAGAGCTGTGACTGAGGAAGCGGTGGCGGCTCCTTCACAGGAGATTTTGCTGGTATCTTCGCCGGGCTTCGGAGTTTTGGACTCGGGCTGCGGCAAAACAATCATCGGTGAAGATACGTTGAAGCAGTTTTCCGATATGTTGGCTGCCACTGGTGTGAAACTTCCTGGATTGAGGCCTGAAACTAATCTGTTTCGATTTGGCAATGGTCAAGTGGAGACCAGTCAGAATATGATTGACCTCCCAGTTGGTTTAGCTGGGAAGCGTGGGGTACTTCAAGCTGCAGTGGTGCGAGGCAGTGCGCCTCTTTTGGTGTCTCGCCCTGCATTGAAGAAGTTGGGAGCTGCGATTGACTTTGCGAATGACGAATTGACTCTCTTCCAGAACAAGATGAAGGTTCCCCTGGAAGTGAATTCAGCTGGTCAGTACATCGTCAACGTAATGCAGTTCTCTCAGCATGTTTCCTCTTCTCCACAGCCTGCCGAAAGCCTCTTGACACAGCATGTAACTTGTGGGGATAATGGGGTAGGTGATAGTGATAACTTGGGATTAATGGGGTTAGAGCCAAAGGTATCTCAGGTTTCCGAAGACCATGTCCAATTGCCCTCATCCGGCAGTGTTGACTGCCCCCGAGATGAGTGTCACTCCCCTCCTCCTGAGTTTGAAGTGCAAGCTTCACATCCCATTCCCAGTAGTAAGAAAGCTGGTGGTATCTCTAAGAGACAGCTTAGGAAACTGAAAACTCAAGTGAACCATCATAGTGCCAAAGTTGGGAACAAATATGCGGTTGTCGAAGTGTTTTCTCCTCCTCGTGTTGTGCCTCAGGTAGAACGGATGGGCCTGAAGGGACTCTCCCTCGATCTGAAACTTGGATGGGATCTCACGGACCCGAAGACACAAGCATGGGTCTTGGATGAACTGCGGCAACATCCGCCAGAACTCCTGATTTTGTGCCCTCCTTGCACAAACGCTGGTGGTTGGTTTCATTTGAATAAGTGTTTCCTTTCTATGAGTGAGTACCTAGCCAAGAAGCATACACTCAGAAAGCATCTCAAGTTTTGCAAGGCGTTGATCAAACAACAGTTGTCATTGGGAGGTCGTTTCATTTTTGAACATCCGAGCGGCTCAGAAGTTTGGAAAGATCCCGACATGTTGAGGTGGCGAGATGAACTCACTTCTTTCATCACTGACATGTGTCGTTTCGATCTCCATTTGCCCGCTCATGGTGACAAACCCAAACAGCTGTTACGAAAGTCAACTCGTTTGTTGGTTAGCCATAGTGACATGAAACAGTACCTGGAACGTCGCTGCCCAGGTGATGCCAAGCCAGAGCATCAATGTCATGCAACCGTTTCGGGAGCTCACCCGAAGATTGGCCCAGTGAGTGTGCATGCCGGAAAATACACCTTGAAATTCGTTCAGGCTATGATCCAGTCTGTTCCTGCTCTCCGCTGTGAAGAGGTGTTACTGCTAGAAGGTAGTGTGCATGACACCACTGATGTTCATGAAGTGTTGGTGGCCGAACAAGCCGAGGTCTCTGATAGTACTTTGGAAAGTGTTATCAAACGTTTGCATAACAACCTTGGACACCCTTCCAAGAATGAGCTTTTGCGTGTGCTGCGGCACGGACAGGCATCGGATCGTGCTTTGACAGTTGCATCTCGTTTCAAGTGTGATCAGTGTGAGGCCCAACAACGTCCCAAGCCGGCTAACCCGGCTCAAACTTCTCAAGTGACGGTTTTCAATCAGAAAATTGGAATAGATGTCAAAAGTTTGAATGGGTGGAAAGTGAACCAAAAGGTCAAGGCCCTCAATATTGTTGACTATGCTTCCAATTTCCAGCTCATGATTCCCTTCTTTGAAGTTGAGACATCGTCACTTTTGCGTCGTTTGCTGAATGAGCGCTGGCTAGCATGGACAGGTCCTCCACGTGAACTGATCATGGATCCTGCTCGGACCAATCTTGGTCGTGCCCTGACAGAGCCTTGTGAGCTCGAAGGAACACACGTGAACATGACGGCGGCAGGTGCCTCATGGCAGTTGGGTAAAGTGGAAGTTCATGGTGGTTTGTTTGCACAGGTGTTGGATCGAGTGTTGGCTGAAAGGGCTCCTTCTACTAAGGAAGAATGGTTGGATTGTGTCAGGCACTGTCATGTCAAGAACGCGACAATCCAGACTCATGGCTTCACTCCTAGTCAAGTTGTCTTTGGCAAAAATCCTGATCTTCCTGGTGAATTGCTGAATGAACCCTCAAATGTAGTAGCCAATACTGCTTCTCTGTTGGAAGACAGTGTCGAGAAAGCCCAAGCCATTCGCAGGTCTGCCAAATTAGCCATTTTGGAATTGCAAGACTCCAAAGCGATGCGTCGAGCTTTGTCAGCTCGTCCCAGGGCTGCAAAAGATTTCAGAGCTGGTGACGTAGTCGCATACTGGCGAGATCAGAAGTGGCGTGATGGAGTGCTTTCTCGAGGTGGTCGTTGGTTTGGTAGTGCCATAGTGTTGGGACATGTTGGAAGAAATGTTGTCATCGCTCATCGCACTCATATTCTCAGATGTGCACCTGAACAACTGAGAATGGCCACCGATGCAGAGAAAGCGCTTGTTGAAACACCTGAGACTCAACTTTTGGGCATCAAGGATATGATCGAGAATGGTACATTTCGAAGTGCTCAATATGTAGACTTGCTTCCTCAAGCCTATCCTTCAATGGAAGAAGCGGTGGTGAACCAAGCCTTAGAAGACATGCAGTCCTCTCCTGGTTCTCAAGTGTTGGAATCAAGTCCTGATGCCAATTTGCCTGCACCCACAACCGAGCCGGCTATGGCGGCACCTGGTTCAAATGTTGAGGATTCGCCGGTTGTAGACAAGTCTCCTGCTGTTTCAGCTGAACCTACGGTGTTTGATGATGAAGTACCGATTGAATCCCCAGCAGAAGCCTCAGCTCCGTCAAGTGTTGTACCGGCCTCAAATGTTGATGCCAGTGATCCGTCCGGCTCTGCTCCAGCCGGAAAGCCAGAAGCTTCAACCTATGGTCCTTTGCGTAGAACTAAGGTAATCACTAAGTCTGGTCCCTTAGCTTTGCATAGACCTCTGCCCATGCAACATGATGATTTTGTTGAAGTCATCCGTGAGGTTTTGCCAAAGATGTTGGATCAAGCTGTTGGTAGCCATAAGCGTGAAGCGGCCGAGCCAGCTGAAGGATCGGCATCCAAGAGTGCACGCACTTCCAATGCCACTGAACAACTCAGTGTACAGCACATCGACATGGATGATTTGTCGCCTGATGAAGTGTCTGAGTTGTGCTCCTCTCTTGATTCTGGAGTTTCTCATGAAGTCCTGATTGCTCAGTACTTGCAGAAACGTATGCAAAAGGAGCTACCACATAGCAATCATGTGCCATGGCTCCAGAGTCAAGTTGATGCTGCCAAAACGTTGGAGTGGAACACTCTTGCCGAGAAACAGGCCGTTCGCCTTCTGTCTCCACGTGAAGCTGCATGGGTCAGAAAGAACCGAAGTCATAGGATCATGGGTAGCCGTTTTGTGTTGATCAAGAAAGCCTTGGAAGACATTGTTGAGAATGGAGAAAAGGCTGACCCTGAGAATCCTGACCACTGGAAAGTGAAAGCCCGATGGTGTTTACAAGGACACCTTGATCCTGACCTTTCATGTAAAGCACAAGCAGGACTGCTGCAGAGTCCAACGCTTTCACAAATGGGCCGTATGGTTCTCTTCCAGTTGTTGGCTTCCAAACGTTGGTGCATGCAGCTAGGGGACATCAAAGGTGCTTTTCTTGAAGCAGGTCCTTTAGACCCACAGTATCGACCGTTGTATGCAAGATTGCCTCCAGGTGGTTTGCCAGGTGTTTCTGATGAATGTTTGGTGGAAGTTTTGGGAAACGTGTATGGCCAAAATGATGCACCGGCTTCTTGGTACAAAGTGTTTGACTCTGAAGTTCTCAGTACGGGTTTTGTTCGCAGCAAATATGACCCATGCCTTTACTTCCTGCGAGACAAACATGATCAATTGTGTGGAATTTTAGGTTCTCACGTTGATGACACTGTCACAGGAGGTCAAGGTCCTGAGTACGAAGCTGCTTTGTCAAAGCTGCGTCAACGTTTTCCGTACAGGAAATGGAGGGTCGGCGAAGGTGAGTTCTGTGGAGCTCATTATCGTCAATGTGAGACCACGAAAGCAATTTCCATGAGTCAACAAACCTTTGCACACAATTTGAAGCCTGTTTATCTCTCCACCAATAGAAGAGCTCAACGAGATTCTCCTTTGGACCCCAAAGAGATTAGCATTTTGCGTGCAGTGAATGGCAGTTTGAATTGGTTGGCGAGCCAGTCCCGTCCGGACATTGCTGCTCAGACAAGTCTTAGCCAGCAGGCGATGTCAAAGCCTCAGGTCCATCATTTGTGTGAAGTAAATAACGTGATTCGGCGAGCGAAACAGCATGCCGAACTAGCCATCACGTTTAAACCCATAGCACCTGACTCCTTGAGACTCATTTGTCATAGTGATGCTGCTTTTGCAAATGTTGGAGTGTACACACAAGCTGGTTATGTGATTGGGTTTTGTGACAGTTCCATGAATGAAGGTAAATCAGCTGACTGGACTCCCATAGTTTGGAAAAGCTACAAGTTGCCTCGTGCCGTGGGATCAACCCTGTCAGCAGAAGCGCAAGCGATGTCAAGCGCGACAGGCACTTTGGAATGGACCAGTTTGCTTTTGGCTGAAGCGTTGGATGGCTCTTTTCCAGTTCGTGACTTTGAAATGATGCTCAAGCGGAGGCCACCCATGGTGGTAACTGACTGTAAGAGTCTTTATGACCATTTGATTTCGGTTTCCTCACCCACATCCGTAGATGACCGTAGGACTTCGATTGACATAGTCATTATTCGCCAGAGCATCTCTCGCCTAGCTGCCTCAATTCGCTGGGTGCCGACAAACCGCATGATTGCTGATTCTCTGACAAAAGATGCTGGTGATCCGACTGACCTTCTTCGTGCCTGCATCAGGTTGAGTAACTACCAAATAAGCCCAGAAGAAACAGTTCTCAAGATGCAAGCGGATGAGAAGCAAAGGAGATTGGATAAACGAAAAGCCATCAGTAGCTCCTAGTGTATAGTTTTGTGCATGTGATACACCTTGCAATTGTGTACAGTTTTTCATGAAATGGTAGGACTCCCTTGAAGTGCAATGTATGGTGCAGAAGTTCTGCTGGATAGCCTTTTTGTGTTTCAAGCGATCCGTGTTTCAGAAGCGTGATAGTGCTGTAGGTGATACCATGTCTATGAGCAAGGCATCTCTGACTCCGTTGAGTCGCGAAGAGCATGAACTCTTGAAGAGCTTGATTGCCCGTTCTCAGCTTGCTATGTCTTCTTCTCCTATCCAAGATCCGGGTGATGTTGCCTCTGAATCTAGCGATTGGAGTGTGATGCAGTCTCTCGGTGCAATGAGCGATGGAAGCAAGCGCCGAGTTTCTCATTCTCCTGAGCGTGAAGTGGTGTCTCGTGGCTATTGTGCTGTGGGACATGTAGAGGCTCCGCATACCATAGTGTCTGGGCCGCCCATGACTGATCTCAGTCATCAGGCCTTGTTGGGTCCTCCCGGCAATTTGGGGAAGACTCGCCGTGGCACTTGGATCTTTCTCCCTCCTGGGGTTGAGAATCTGGAAGCGTGGGGACGTTGTATCTTAGATTTCGGCAAGTATGAGCAGAAGGGGTATATCTATCAAGAGATGATTTCATCCACTGACCCTGAGATTATGAAGTATGTCAAGTGGTGCCAAGGGCAAGTGGATCATGCTGAGGGTTGCCTGAAGGATTTTGCTTTGTTCATTGTGGCCACCCGCCAGGGCCCTGATTTTCACCAGCAGCCAGTCATTCCTGGCACAGATCGCATTCGCAAGTTCCGCTAAGCCACTGATCAATGGAAGTCAGTGCTTGGGAGAGCGGAAATTTTGGATTTGGAACGGCATCAGCGGATTTTGTTGTTTGTGTTTGGTTTTCTTTTTTTTGTGTGTTTGCTTTGCTGTTGTTTGTGTTGTTGTTTTGTTTTTGTTTATAGATTATAACCGCTGTTAATGCCACGAACATCCAGCAGGTCATCACATCTGCCTGTGGTAGGCATTGCTGCAATGGTGTGAGAAACAGTTGGACGTCCTGGCGTTGCATCCCGGTGGATGGTCATTGGTGAGATCAGGGGATCTCTATTTGCCCGTTACCAATCAACATATATATATGTACGTGTTTGCATATGGCACATACGTTCACATGCACATGTTTATATGCACATGTGTAATCACTTTGTTTTAATCTATGCTATGAACAATTGACCCAAGATGATCCCAACCAGAGCCCCAGGTCCTTGAGAGACGACTCAGTGCGCAGGCCCAGGTATTGTTCTCGCTTAAACCTTGATTGAGAAGATCCCCTGAACCAACGATATTAGGGAAATCATAGGAGTGTAATGGCAGAATATGGCATGTATAACCATATGATCCAGAGTTGGGGATTTGCCCTTAAATCACTCCGTTGAGACAAGTGGTGGCATAATATGAAAGAATCTGGGAACATTGGGAACTCCCTAAAACTTGAGTTGTGTTGCAGGCTATCACGTCTCGAAGATTCGCTATTGTAATATAAAGAATCATGGTATAAGTGAGTGTACCTTGGTCTAGTGGTTTCGTTGAGAAGTTGTCAAACAAAATAGGGCAAACATGCGGGCATTCTATCCACCAAAAATTTGGATATAACCCACTGAAACTTGGCAGACTGATGAATTTCAGATCAATGGTCCAGTCCCACACAAATAAATTGAGGAATAGATGATGATTATCCTGTTTGAAATCCGCTTTTCGCTGGGAAAAATTATGATGATTTACCATGTTCTGGATCAAGCAAGTGGAATGAATTGAAGCCGCAACATGCACTGATTGGTGATGTCGCTTCTGTTTTAATAGGATAATTATACAAATGGGCCATGGCTTCCATAGCTGTGTTAAATGAAGGGACGGTTTGGCTATGTTCCATCCTTCCTGACCAGTTGATCAAGTGGTATGGTTGAAGCAACCCACCTGTGCAATTCGCAATCATGGCTATGGCATTATGGGAAAGAATTTGGACCAAATTTTGTGGCAAGGCACAGTATAGAGAAAACCCTACGTATATTTGATAGCCAGTGTCGGGGCGAAAAACAACTTCGTGTGATTTATGTTCCTTGAAATCAAGGGTTGTCCTCAAAAAATGGAGAGGTACTGCATTTTTAAACACCCAACTACAATACACACTCGAGTAAACTAAGATAGCTGTTGGAAAGCCACCATGTCTTCTTGGCAATTCAATTTTAAATGGACCATATGTTATGTAGCCATGTCGCTGTTAAATTGTCCATTGGTACCCCATGGGTCATCGCCTGAGGTTTGAGTGATGCGGCCAAGGGTGCACATTTCTGCGCTCAAGCCATGGATCCTTGGATTTTGCCACCCACCGGGCTGATATCAACACGCAACGCATCGATTTTCCGGACATTTGGGGGATCGGTAAAACTTCTTTGGCCTTAGCAAGCCCCAAAAAAACGGATCAAAAGACCACTAAAATAGTAAGATATCCTTCTAAAATAGTAAGGATAGGCCTTGGAAGGATGTGTTTCAGTAGCCAGTCAGTCTTCTTTTTTGGGGGGGCCTGATGTGTTTCATGGCCTTGGACTGACTGGCTCCTGAAATATTTTAGGGATGGGTTTAAAGCTACTGACCATGCACGAATAGTGTTCAAGAAGTGGTAAGATCCAGTTGAATAGTTACTTGATATATATATATATATGCATATAATATATATATATATACATATATTTACAATATAATAGATATATATATATATATATAAGTTTCTCTTATTGAATGGGTGAGCTTCATTGAACAATAGGTTCAACATGGTCAAACAAATCATCCTTTTTCGGCCCCATCAATTTTCCCCAAACATCATTGGTTGAGATATCTTTGAAACCACCAGCCATTCACTGCTGTTTGGCTCGCTAGCCCAGCTCCGTGGGCGTTAGATCGGTGGCGTTGAAACCAACGCTTGGGTGTGCCACGGTAGGCGAAGGCATCTCGGTGTGCCATGGTGATGGTGGCGTAGGGTCTACGTGGGATGAATATTCCATGTAAATCATTGCGATAAGGGGGAAAATGGGTAGTTTTACCTCTATATTTACCTGATTTTAGCTGATTTCCCCCCCTTTGTACCTTGGATATTGGGAGCAACCATGTAAAGTTGTGATCCACAACAGTTCTTGTTGGTTGATCATCAAGAAGAATTGGAATTGCACCAAGCCAAATGGTAGTCATTCTATTGGGGTGCAGTTCGAAGATTTCAAATTGTGGGCCTCAAACAAGGCTACCAAACAAACAACACAAAGCCAGCAAGACTAGGAATTTCACAAACCTGACCTAGTTGTTCACTTTGGCTTTGCCCCATAGACTAGCGGCTAAACTGTTAGGTTGAACTTTCGTGGTTGACATAGGTTGCTAAAACCTCTCTAGTCAAGCCAATGAGTCATAGCTGTTGGCCGTATATGCATATTGTCAGATTCGCTGAGTCAGAAGTGCATATATAAGTATAGTTCTTGGGGTTATAATTTGCGCGGGTTTGTAACCATGGCATGGTTATACCCAATTGCAACCTCAGTTGCGCCCCCAAGCATGTCTTCACACTAGTGGTGACATGTCCAAGACCTCTTGTTGCCGTGATTTTTCCACGCCTCATGCACCTCCCGCTTTGTTTTTGCAAGTTGACGGCTCAGATAACCTATTCTGCACAGGGTGAGCCATCATTGAACATCTCCCCATCACATTCCCAGTATAACCTCATTATAATATATTATAATCCCATCTTTGGATGATATTTCCCACATTTTCCCATCATATTTTGGGTAGTTCAATCCTCAACCTCAACATGAAACCATCGCCAGGTTGAGAACTGATTCCTGATGACTGAAGAACGCCTTGGAACTGCCCAGCGTGGAGCCACTGTGTGGGTTTCCCGAAAACGGACAAGGATCTACAAATATGGTGGATCAAATCCACATATATGTAAACGTTTGCAGGAGGGTATTTAGTACCCATGCTATTAGTTTACCAACTTCTACTACTCGTAGTGGGTAAACACAAATCTTACATCTAAATACTATATTGTGTGTGTGGTTGTTTGTTTAGTACTTGCTAGCATCAAGTTGTTGATGATGATGATGATGATGATGATGATGATGGTGATGGTGATGGTAAGAGGATTCATATGTCATTATCAACATCGCCGCCATGTTTGTGCATATGTATATAGACCTATTTCAGATACATACTACATACCCTCTGGTAAACTAACATAACTATGGAAAATCACCATTTTTAATGGGAAATTCACCATAAATAGCCATTTTCAATAGCAACCTGTTAGTTTACCAGAGGGTATCCAATGCATCAATTTCTGCTATCTCCACCTTGCTATCCCACCCGCTGAGGTCCAATGGTTCCCGGATGTCGGACAACCGCCGGGCACGGGCACCGAGTGGGATCCGGGACTCGGCTTTGACGCTTTGACCATGGGGCTGTATGAATCTCAATGGGAGAAGATAGGATACGGGGTGTGTTAAATCATGTTAAATCCTGGGTTTACCAGGATTCCTCCCTAAAGAGTAGTAAGAATATTAGGTCATTTGTTTGGCATGTTGAGGTCCCATGGTGGGGTGCCAGCTTACACATGTCGTTTGGTGAAGCATCACCTTGGGTTGTTGAAATGGGGTTCACTCCTGAGAAAAGTGAAGGAAACAAACGAAAATTAGAAATTTTGGATCGGTTCCCCTAGTCCTTACCCATAGTGAAAATGGATTTGAAGATTGTTTCCACTTTTCTTTATCCATGTTTTTTATCTATATTCCGATGGCATTCCATAGTTGATGGATACACCCGGAGTAAATCCCTAGTGAAAACTGGGTCAAGCCTGTCCCATCCTGTCCCCCAAGGCCAAGCTGATGGATTTGAAGCGACGCGAAGACCTGAAAGATGCCTTGGTGGAGAAATTCAAGGCCTGGCCCTGCTTCCAAGGCCCTCAATGGATTGGTTCATGGGAAATGTTTCAGGAAACCGTGGATTTTCCCCATGAAATATAGAGGTTTGCCACCATTTGGGGAATGCACTGGGATTATGTCTTTACTTTTTTGGTGGCTCTTACGAGCAAATTTCATAGTGCTGAGGTTAGAGGTTCAATGGAGATTTATATAGGTTTTCACCAAATGGTACCATAATGTGATTTTGTCAAATTGCGTTCGGTGATCATACTTCGAAGATGTAAAGTTATATTCAGTTACATAACGAGAAAACAAACTGTATTTCCATGAAATTCCACGTGCAAGTTCTTCAGCATAGCAATATCAAACCGGAAAACGAATCACGATTTTTCCCATATTTTCCATGTTTCCAAAGCAGTTTGGGCCGAACCTCGCAGCATCCCCAGGGCCGTTTCGGGAAGGGATCTTCGCTGAAAGATCCAGACGAGATGTCTGTGTCTTCAGCTGCTTGGCCGTGTTTGGTGTCGTATGGCAAGCCATGACGAAAGCATTCAGTGGTGAAGGGAGGGAGCGATTTGGAGCATTGGGTATCCATATTCCCTTGATGGATCTGAGTTTCATGACCACATGATAACCCATGATAGTCCATCCCCATTGCACCAGGTTTGTGGGGTTCACAAGCAAAATCATCCAGAGTTTGGAAGGTGATTTCTTTGGATTTCCGACATCTGCGGAATTGAGATTTCAATCACCTTGACGGTGGCTTGAGAAGTTGACAGCAGGGTGCGCACCTCCGTTCCTGAGGAAGTCATTCGAAAAGAGGTGGGTGACCACCTGACAGCCCTGCTGTCATGGCGTTGCAGTTGGAACTCACCAAAGGGGTTCGAACATGGAGTCCTTCAACTAGGGGATTCAGCGGCAAAAATAGGGAGTTCAGCAACGAAAATGGACACCAAGAAAGATGTGTGAAAAATGGGGTCGATGCAACCAGTCTCAACGTTCGTTCCGTTTCCATCGCATTCAGGAATGATTCGGAATCATTACATTTACGTGCCCATAGTTACCCAACGTGGAGTGAAGTTGAAATCCAAACCTCATTTCTCTTCAACTCTTGGTTTACACTTCCATGCCATGTTGGTCAAGTGTTTACTCTTGCTTGGTGATTTCTCAATTTCGACCGTTTGTTTATTTCTTGCATCAGGAACTCCGGAAGGCAACCATTGAACAGAATCACCCCATGGCCGCATCACATCAACCGGTCAACAAATGGCCAGCCATCATCCGGGATATTTGGCTTCAGCTTGACTTGAGCATCTCTTTGTTGTGACTCGTCGTTTCGCGCCGCTGGCACTTGAATCGAGGCGCGGAAATGTTGTGGATGGATCCCCTGCTGTATAGAGTGAAGGCCCAGAGGTAGAAAGTGGAAAAGATGGTACAGGAATTGGATCTGTAACTGTATGAAATTATAGTTTTTGAACTTACAGATGCTTGGCTAATCACATTCTGACCACATTTATGAACCACTAACAATTACCAAGCATTATGATTAGCTCATATTCGCATGCTTAACCACTCCATGCATAGATGTGTAGATCTTGGGATGTGAAGTTTCACGAGGTCTTGGGCATTTTGTGCCATGTTCATAGGACCACCGTAGAGTCCCAAGTTCCATAGATGCCACGCATTTTGTGCATCCTACACGTGCCTTTGGGTCACCAGCAAAAAAAGGGAAAAAAGTTGTGATGTTCAATCTGGAGAGGCATGGAACCAGTTGGGAACCGTCGGAAACAGTCAACACCAATCTTATTTACATAGAGAAGCGTGAACCATGACAAGTTTGAAGTTCCATTACCAAATCTGTTTTCCCATACCCAATATATCCCAATATTACAATATAATTATTGAATATTATTATCCAATACTGTCTAGTCAGATATAGGGATATATAGATATTGACAATTTAAAAGGCGGTTTAGATGTTGACCAATTCCAAAACCTACTTGATAGTATAGCTTGTAACAGCTTTCGCAAAGTGTTCAACTGTTTCTTGTAGAAAGAACACATTTGAAAGTTTGATGTGCTTGAGGTTCTATAGGCCATGTTTGTTGCTAAAACTCAGATATACCCTCAATCAAACGTGGCTAGCTGGAAAATCCACGATTTATATAGTTTGATAATTTTCTGGAAAACCATCTGTGTATAATATTGTATAATTATGTTTATGGAAAACTATTTAAAATTATGGAGATTTTCTGGAAAACTTTCTATTTATAGGAGATTTCCCCATATTTTTTCCATGTTTTCCCTACCATTTTCCAAGGCCATGGGAGGAAACGCTTCCACCGCCATCGGTCCTGAGACCTGGACCGGGACTGTAGCTCGGCCGAGAATGGGCTGCTTGGGATGGAGAAAATGGGGGAAATTCACCGGAAAGACATGGAAAAACCATGGAAAATCGTGAAAAATGATGGGATGTCAAAGAGATTCACTGGCAAAAAGTGTCATTTCATTGGGCCGAAAGTTGGGATTTAGCATGATTTGAGCGAAGCCACATTGAGGATTTCACATGATTTCACCAGCCAAAATGAAGATTTAGCCATGCACACCTAGGGATTTTAAGAATTAATAATTAATAATAGACATCAACATCGGGATCAATCAACATGAGGATTTCAGCAAGACAAATTAGATTTAGCCGAATTTAGCCCTAGAAAATGGTGGTGTGATTGAACCACAATGGATGGGGCTGTGGGATAGAATGGGGGTTGTTTTTCGAAGGATTTCGAGTCAAGTATTTTGGCGGACTGTGCTGCTGTTGGTTCATTTCCATTTTGTGTCCTATTCCTGTCAAACTTTGGTGGCTGGTTCTATCGAAATCATATCCACTACGCGGGGTCGATGGTTTTCTCGAGCTGACCCTCAGGCATCAACGCTTCTCGGATCTTCTCGTGCATTTATGATATCTTCTGAATATATACCTGTAGGTTGAAGATGGTTGAAGGATAATTTTATAATCATATATAATCTATCATATTTTTGAATCCGCCCACTTATACGTATATCAATGTATTACATATATTTATAATATACATATTGATATATACATATATAGTTAAATATATAAATATATAATTAAGTAATATAAATAAAGTACACATATATACATATATCTAGGCTATATTCTGTTTGTATGCGAGCAGTGTCAGAACCCTCAGTTGGTTGATGCCCCGATTGACAAAGTATTTTGCAGGAATTGCCACCAGGCTCTCTGCCCACCTGGCTGATAATGTGTTTACAAGGGATTGAGATGAGGGAAGGGAACATCTGAGTTTTACACGGCTGTTCGCCATTTTTATATTTGCAATTATTTATATGACAATATAATACAAATACACACACATACATACATATATATATACACATTTATATAAATATATATATATATAAATATATATATATAAATATATAAATATATATATATATAAATATATATATATATAAATATATATATATATATAAATATATATATATAAATATATATATATATAAAAATATATATATATATAAATATAAATATATATATATATATATGTGTGTGTGTAGAGGATATCCCAGTTTTGCTGGGAAAGGATGAGACTCCAGGGTCCAGGGTTCCTGCATCATTCCGACGCGCTGAGATTCTTCCCTTCCTGATTGATGCAGCGCGACAGGGAGCTAAGTGGGAGACCCGAGCGGGCTGGTGGGAAATCCCCATGGAAAATTGATGGGAAAAGCATGGAAAAACATGTACAAATTGTTCATTGGATTGGTTTGAGGGAAAATTTACAGGAAACCATGGATTTTCCCATTAAATATAGAGGTTTCCTGTAAATTTTCCCTTAAACCAATCTAGTGAATTGTAGGTGTTAATCATTTGAATTGGAAAATCATCGATCTGAATAGGGAATTTTCCAAGCCATGTTTGATTGCCAGGTAAGGGAAAATTGAAATCGGAAAGCCCCATAATAATTGATGTAAAAAATCATGGTGTCCGGTTTCCCTTCAACCAACCCAGTGGGTAGCGGGCTGAATTTTACCAGATAAATAGGGATTCATGACAAAGTGCCCTCCGGAAATCAAGCATGGCAATTGACAATGCTAAAGTAAGGATGTATATACACAGGGTATGAGGGTGAAAGAAATGATGTCCGTCAATGATTGTCAAGAGCAGCAATCCCCAAAAATGAGCTTCCCCACACTTCCACTTCCACCATGTTAATTTGTTCCACGAAAATCAGTTGTATGTTTCTTATGTTTGGTTATTAGTATTATATAGTATTATCACCATGATTACTGGTGTGTTTCTATTTTCTCCACATGTTTCACACTTGTCTCTTATATATAGTTTGGTGTAAGAAAGCAGTTTTCCCGCAGAAATGCTCATGATTTGTTGTGTCCATGAATCCCAAAAACCGGTTGTTTGCTGGTATATCTCCATGTATCCACAAAATATCTAAAACATATCCATGAAAAGCTCATCCAGAGAAATATCCAATAAACTTTTCGAACCATCCATCGCCCAAGCGTCGCATCGTTGCACCAGGAAGGTCGTGTTGGACGGCAAGACCTTCGCACCCTTTGGGATGGTTCCGCATGCCGTGGAACCTGAGAAGGTGGTGTCGATGTTGTCCGATGGTGCTTGACATGTCCTAAGAATGGGGAACGGAGATCCGCCAAATTACAGATTTGTTTGAATAAGAGGAGGAGGATGATGATGATCATGATGATGATGAGGAGGAGGAGTCGCATGGAATGGGGTGCCTGTTCTGAGACAAACCCATATTCTCAAGATTCATTATTCGGAATGGTGATCCCCAATGTTTCAAGTGTGAGTATGCGTGTGTCTTAAAATGATCTAAAGTGGGGAATGGCCCCCGAAACTGTTGACAATGTTTAAGAGGATAATGATGACAAACCGTGGGATGTTGAAGTACCAAGTTTTCGGACCTTCCTAAATATGTTCAGTATATATTTGAAATCATTTAAGTCTGATGTTGCAGGAAATGATCCCTGACAGAGTTTGTTTTGAGCAACACTTTGCATCATCATGGAGTTTTCAATGAAAACAGTAGGAATGAGGACTGGGGATATGGGAAGTTCGACGTCTCTTTTTTGCTCCTCACATCACTGGACTTTTTTGGCGACAATCAGAGGGCACCAAAAATGATCAAAGAGTCTGGTTGACTTGTTAGATGTAAATAAATATGATGTACATTGCTGTACCGCATATGCCTATCTGTATATATATATATATAGATGCCTATATAGATATATGCACAAGAATATTGTTATCACATATCTCCACTAATTCTATCTACTTCTATCAGCCCCTCCCCAGTCACGTCACCATGACAGCGTTCAGGTGGCGGCGTATCGTCCCAAAGCAGGCTCCGGTCAAGTCCCAGCCAAAGTGGATCTAAGGCGCCGACAGCGGTGCCATGGTGTGATGGGAGGTGCCCTTCAAAAAAACCTAGGGAAAGGATGGGAATATTTCTGTCACTGGACTGGTTGAAGGGAAAATCGAAACCGGAAATCATGGTTTTTCCCATGAAACTAAGGAAAGTTACTGGATTGGCTGAAGATTTGGGATGATTTTCCCATCTAGAAACCTCCATTTAGTTCGGGCATTTTCCCATGGCTATGTTAAATAACCAGAGGGTAATAGTCATTGTATCTGTCACTGGATTGGTTGAAGGGAAAATCGAAACCGGAAATCATGGCGGAAAACCCCATCAAATTGGTTGGGGGTTCCTGTAAATGTTCGCTTCAAACAATCCAATGTATCTGGCATGGTCAAAGTTGGATTGGATGAAGCGAATCCTTGGGATGGAATTAATCCATCAATTTTCAGAGGGGCTTCTGCAATCTTCTGTGCCCATTAACCATGTGCAATGTCTTGACCCTGACCAGGGAGGTTCGGTTTTTCACAGTTACATGGATCCCAATCAATTTCTGATGCGGGTGAGCTGAGTTTAGATCTATGGTTAAAACAGTGTTCACTGGTTTTCTTCATTTCTTGGGTGTAAATTCACCACTTGGATTTCTCCAAATGTTGGTCTCGTGGAGTAGGAAAAAACGGGTCGAGTCATGCAAAATGGCATCATTTTGCCGATCAGGATCTGTGAAAGCAGGGGTACGATCCAGTTCTGATCACCATTTGTTGATTTCAGGGTCCTCATCATCATCATCATCATCATCATCATCATCATCATCATCACCAGCATCATCATCATCATCATCATCATCAGCATCGTCATTATCAACGTTTTGTTTATGTTTCTTTCAGGGCAATCCCGGACCCACAGTCTTTTAATACAATCTCTACATACATATAGGTCTTCACTATCCAGTTTATAGTTGAATCCAGCAGCCAAGTATGGCATTGATTTGTTTGCAAGTCGAACCGGCTCGCATATTAAATAGCTTGAGCTGGGATCTCCCAGCAAGAAACACGACACTACAAGAGAGTTAGGGCCAAGGGTTTGGGGTTGGAGCAGCGTGCAGGAAGTATATGACGCATGAGTCTTGGCTGCAATCCAAGTCCAGACTTCCTCATCGTACGGCTTTCATTCTTCCCAGTTCTGCAAAGACAAAAGAGGTTTCTCCCAACATTGGTGGCTAAAACTCCCATTCTGGCTGCTTGAACCCAACCCAATGACATCATATTCATTTCGGCAGGAAAGAATCATGAAAATACCCAATCAAATCTCGTTGGGTAAGATTCCCTAATGTCGGTTGGTGGGTTGGAAGATCTTGCGGTTCAAAACCATGTAAAACCACATTAGACCGCCATTTTGGCTGGGACAACTCCAATTTGCTTGGATAATTCTTTGGCAGCAATTCAGGGAAACTGCCAGATTCTCTTGGAAATGCGTTCAATTTTCGTTGAATAAGCACGAATAAGCCATATCGATCCACATTGAACATTCATGTTGGCTCCAATTTGCGATAACTCCAGCTCTGCTGATCCGTTCTCAGGTTGAAGATCAATCCCAGACCAACAGCTGCTGTGCCAATGCTGTGGCGGGGGCCTACGAGTACATTAACAAGCGCTACGCCATGTCCAAGGGAGGTGCGGCTGGGTGGAGGGATGATAGGGATGGCTGGGCATGGGAAATCCCGCCAAAAAAAAAACCTTCAGGGGGAGTCAATGATGGTTCATGATGGCTCAGAATCTAATGATGATTCATACTAGTACATGACCAGCAATATGAATATGTGTGTGTTTTTTTTTCGTGAGCTAGGTACTTAATTTGAGAATGCATGTTGCTTAAATGGCTTTGGAAAATGGCATCGGATTCAAAGTTGGCTGATTGGCAGATGCGACTATGGTGAAGTAGAAGAAAGTTCCATCTTTCTACAACCCATGTCTCTCAAAAAAGGGAATGGTTCATGCGTTTTGGATTTGCCACAGGTCTTTTTCACGAGTTTTTTTTTTTTTTTGCGACTTGGATGTCCATCAGAATCTTAAGTTGTTAACCATGTTAGTTCACCCAGGAAACTGGGAGAGAACGAAGCATGGATGATTCCGTTCAAGTATAGAACTGGAATGTTACTGGGATATTGCTGGGATATCCCATTCAATGATTCAGGGGTTATTGGGATGAAGATCTTCTAGGATTTGATGCTGAGTAATCTTCAACCATTCGCTGGATCATACCCTCCTTCTAAACCTATGGTAGCCATTCCCCCCCCCAAAAAAAAAAGCAGAAAAGGTGACACTGCTATCACTAGGTTTGGATTGGATTTTACCAACTTCTATCTTTACACGATTCGTTTCACTGTCACTTTTAGCTGGCTGCTGAGGATATAGTATCCCAGCTCAATTCGTACCACCCAAGCCTCTGCCTCACGTCCCAAAGAAAAAGGTTGGTTATATGGTATCGATATGTTATATATACCTTCCACATAGTACGAAGAAATGGTGAAAGTACTCGTTTATGATGTAAAGCATATGTTTCATGGGTACTTGGGAGGGTCTAGGTACGTCAATATCCTGAGTTTGTTGGTAATACTTAAGATTTTTTTTGGGACTTCAATAATTGCAGTATCCCATTTGCATCCCTACGCATGATACCATTGTTGTCACATTAAATAGGTCGTTTCTTTCCTGTAAGCGGTTCCTTTCAAGAAATTCTGGGATACCCTGCGCTCAGATCGAACAGATGACATCTCTCGCCTCTTCATCTACTACGTTGGCCGCAAGAAGGATCAGTGACTCTCCTTACTTATTTGGTCTGGAAATCTGGAGGAAAGCCCTCTACAAAACAAGGGTTTGGGTGTAGATCTTCTCTTTAAAACCAATCCATTGAACAGGCAACCTTTGCTTTCGCCGATCCAAAGGTTTTTATTAAATTGTCGTCCTTCAAACTACGAGGAAAAAAAGGATGCACTCCAAGAAGTGCATGGACCCCCAAACTAGCGATTTTAAAAGAAGATCATTCTTCCAATGACAGGTACATAGCTTTGGACCTGTGGTTTGGTTGGAACATGGTGGAACCAGCTCACGCATGGATTGGGATCCAGCCTCAGCATGGATACCACGATTCTAACCTATTCTTTACAATCCTTTTCTATCCTTTTCTTATGTCTGTAGGTTACCCTAGGCCCAAGGGTAAACATGCAAAACGATGTGGAAAACCCATGGTTCGCCCTTCAGAACATGATCTACAAATGGGGGTTCTTTTCATGTGTGTTGCACATCTCTCTAGATTTACCAGAGGATAATTCATGGATAATTTAGGATCATATTGAATGGGAGGCATTCTCCCGGATTGTGAATCCAGATGCCACATATCATCACATCACCGAAACACTGCGTTCACTTCAGCACCCGAAACTTCCCATCCCCCCAGGCAACTCTTTCGAGAGGACAGGGCATCGCCGGGCATCGCCAAAACTTGGGTTTCTGGGGATGCGATGGAATTTCATACCTATTGAAAACCACCACTTTTAATAGGTAAAACATGGATAATAGTGGTGAATTCTCTTTATATATATGGGCCATTGTCCATAGCTATGTTGAATTGCCAGAGGGCACAGGTAATCTCCTGCCCTCGAAGCTGCAGATGTTACATATAGATTTTGTACAGCAATGTCTATCGTTTCTCTGTTGATTGAATGCAATTTTTCTCTATGTCGTCTTGTCAACAAAAACAGCATTTAAACAAAAAACTATATAATAGTAAATACTACTGTATATATCAATGCTGATATATAATGATTTTGTGATTGATGTTGTTGTGTTGCTATTTTTTCGTTGATGACTTCCTCATGTTTGCTAAAACTGGTCGCTACTGCGCAGCACGGTAGGACACCACGTTTCTGGCCTGCAGTGGAGCTGTCATGGCCTTCTGAGAGTCAGTTGCTGTGGTTTTCACGTACTGACTTCACGGAATTAACTCAACCAAAAAGGATAGAGATGGAAAAGCGTATATAAATCCCACCACAATAGCGGTAAATGACTTTCCTACCTTTTTTTTGGCGGGTGCTATGAGACTAAATTACCATAGATTACCCCCTTAGTTGCTCCATGCTATTCCGTTGACCCTCCGAGATGCCCAAAACATGAACCGAAGCTGATGCAAGCTGATTGCTAAAGATGATTGTTAGCTGGTAAAGCTGATTGTTAATTGTTTTTAAAAGCATGATTTTGAGCTGAGAAATAGCATGCAGGCCAATCGTGGCCATGTAGTTCTTGGAAGCATCTTGAAGCCGAGATCTAAGTGACCAACCAAGGCTCGCTCCAAAGGATGAAGGGATGTCCCTAGGAGGTGCGATTGGTCGGTTTTCAGCACCGGTCAGTGTTGGGATGATCAAAATCCCCGTGGATTCATGGGGATTCATAGGGAGTAATAGGGGGGTTTCCTAAAATGGCGGTACCCAAAAATGGATGGTTGATAATGGAAAATCCTATGTAAAATGGATGATTTGGGGGTATCCCTATTTTAGGAAACCACCATTAACGATGATTAACGGGTTTCATGACTGGATCCATGGATTGGAAATCGCACAGACATCTATATATTTTACAGATATGTTTAGGGAGATTGTGAACATGAATGGGTACCAAGAAATGTCCCGTTCAACGGTGGGTGAATGAATATCCCAGGATATTCACTGAAATTATGTCGACGGTTCAAGCAGATGACGTTTGGGCGCGAATCTTACCCTCTGGTAAACTAACATAGCTAAGGAAAATCACCATGTTTAATGGGACAATCCACTATAAATGGCCATTTTCAATACCTATGTTAGTTTACAAGAGGGTAACCATGTACTGTACTATGGAGCCGGTGACTTTCGGCAGGGCCCCCCCCACCTAGATAGAAGAAACATCTGCAAATTCTTTGTCAGACATGGTTGAAGGGAAAATCTATAGGAGACCCGGAGATCCCTATGTTTATGGAACAACATGGTTTCCTGCAAGTTCTCCGTTGAACCAAACGATTGATGTTCCAGCAGGGGTTGCTGTAAGCTACAGCAAACCCAGAAAGATGGTGTAGCCATTTGCTGGTCCCTTGAGATCATCCAATCATACACCTCCATTGGGGATGGTTTACCCTCTGGTAAACCAACATAGCTATTGAAAATGGCCATTTATAGTGGATTTTTCCATTAAAAATGGTGATTTTCCATAGTTATGTTAGTTTACCAGAGGGTACTATTGAATTTTCCACATTGATGAAGATGGGAGAAGGTGTTTTGTCCCTGCATCTCTCCTTTCAGTGCATGTCTTGCAGCAGGAACCTCGCCTTCTTTTTCGGGGTGTAGATGAATCACCTCGCATGATGAACCATGTCATCCCTAACCTTGGATGGGTAGTCCAATCATTAATCATTATACAACTTTAGTTTCTTGCTATACATGCAAAAGAACATAAAAGAAGCATCGCCAGCAAAAGACGATCTTTTTGTGGACTATCAAAGATTGAAGATGGTCAAATTAGAATTACCCTCTGGTGAACTAACATAGCTATGGAAAATCACCATGTTTAATGGGAAAAACCATTATAAATGGCCATTTTCAATAGCTTCGTTTAATTTCCAGAGGGTACATTCCTTCTGCCATCGATGACCTGCAGGTGCCATTTCAGCGTTGGAGCTGAAGGGCGCCTGCTTGGATCCTTGGATCTGATGTCAGCAGGATGTGACCGAATTCAACTATTAATAATGGTCATTTATAGCTATGTTACTTTAATCAACTATAGCTATGGAAAATCAACCATAAATGGGTGATATACCCTCTGGTAATTAGACGTAGCGACATTGAAGCCATGGCCATTGAAATAGTGGATTGTCCCATTAAAAATGATGATATTCCATAGTTATGTGGCTGTTTACCAGAGGGTAACCGCAACCAACCGAATTCTAAGCCTCTTCAAAGCAACCTCAGATGCTTGGTAATTGCTGGGGAAAACACCATAAACTGACGTGAGTTGCGGTTGGTGAACTACTGCAATAGAGCCAGATCCTTCCGAAGCCAAACTCAAGATCCGTTGGAGCAAGAGAATCCATTCTACTCTGGGCATTTTTCATCCGTTTCAGATCTCAAGGTACTCAGCCCAAAACACCAGCCACAGGCTCCGTTTGTGTGTTCGTGATTGACTTAGCCAAGCGTGGCATGGGTCAGCCACATCATGTGACAAAATCTGGTCAACCTCGATGCTAAACCTCAAAATGTTGGAGGGTTGATTCTGATTGCCGTATCTAGGTAAATTATAACGACCTCACTGTGACCTCACTGGAATATATATGGTTAGTATAGGGAATCATCCCCAAATGGCCTTAATTCAAATTAGTGAATTATTATTGTTTTACCCACATTATGCCATTTCTGGCTTTGAGGAGAGGAATTGGCCCTTTGACATCGATAAAGTCAACAATCGGCGCTTTGGCAGATGATGACTCCGCCCCGCCCATCTCTGCTTCGGGGGTGCAGTTGGGATCATATGTTTTCGTTATAACTTACGACCATGTTGATTCCAGCAACATGAATTGGGGTGTAGTCATGGATCATGTATATACCTCGTGCGATTCTTGGAGCGACATACTAGGTGAACTTGCGTATGGTGGCTGAATAGGCTAGATATAGGGAGCACATCAATCCGATTCCTAAACTCCCCGGATTTCACCTGATTTGAGGTGACGATGTTTGGGATGAGCGTGGTGAAAAAATCACCAGTTTGGAATACCCAGAGTTACCCTCTGGTAATCAAACATGGCAATGGAAAATCCACCTTTCTAGGGGATTTTCCCATTAAAACCTTCATTTTTAGGGTATTTCCAATTGCCACGTTTAATTACTGGAGGGTAAATCAAAATGAATCCCCAACATCAAGCGACCCTTTTTCCATGCTGGATGCTGGTGAAATCCCTGAACTCTCTGCGAGATTCGTCCCGATTTCGAAGGCCAGTGGAGCCTTGCTTCAACGAGGCATTGAGGCCATGGGGTGGGGGGATGTTGTACATGGAGGGTTTGATGATGGGAAAATCATCGAGAAATGGTGGAAAAAATGTGATTTTTTCGATGGGTTTTGCGATGTTTGATTACCAGAGCCAAAGGGTATGTACGGAATATTGGATTATGGTTAGGAGGGAGCTGTTCTATAGGTCTCCATGTTCCCGTCATGAGCTATGTGGAGCCCATGAACTGCATAGAGTTTCCCAACCACATCATAGTCTCAATGATGGCTGGTTAATTACAGCAATGAAATACTTACTACACCATGGATAAGGTATTCCTTAGTATGAATCTACCTGGTCGTGGGAGTCGTCAGTTTCAAAGATGTAGTATGTTGCGTTTTCAACCCGATTTTGGATGATAATGCCAACTGAGTCATATGAATACCTTTCAGGGAAATTGAAATTCACCAGACCAGGAACGATACTTCGGCACGTGGATGCTTTGATCCATTCCCATCCTCGAAATCGTAGGTGTGTAAGGATCATATTAGACATAGTATTGAAACCAATAAGTTTGAGTGGGATATCATCTAAACATGTTGTTATTCATTTGTCATATTATATTTTCATGGCTGGGAGGGGAGCGAGCGATGTGGCTAAGCACCTTGGATTTGTTGTACAAGTCTGGCGTTGACAGAAGAGCAGGTGATTTGGGGCCAGGTGGTTTGACAAACTCTAAACTGTCCGGCCAAAAAAAAACACGAGTTCCTTAGTGGCTAAGGAGAAGCACACGAAGGACCCGATTATGGGATAATAAACAAGTCCCAGGAATGTACATGATTCCATTCAGAATACCTTCTGGTTATTTAACATAGCCATGGAAAATGCAACATCAATGGATCATCCAAAATTAGCCATTTTCCATGGCTATCTTGAATAACCAGAGGGTATCTAGGAAGGATAATCCTCAGCATATCCCAGATGTTGATATTTTTGTTGCGTCAACATCTTCCGAGAGGCGCGTCCAAATGTTTTTCTTGCTCCCCAGATCCAGTGGTTTATCACAATGCTTTGTTTCATCCATTCTCCATAGTAATATCATGTTTTCAGTTGGCTATCTATCTATCTATCTATCTATCTATCTATCTATCTATCTATCTATCTATCTATCTATCTATCTATCTATCTATATAAATTAATATAAATTATAATACACAATATCCAATACTACATACCTTCATTCCAATATATTCCATCTCAAGAAAACAACTTAAAACACCACCATTTTTGGATAAAAACATATAAAAACAATCAACATATATGTTGAACATTGTTGAACATTGTTGAACATTGTTGACCCATGAAAAAAGGTACAGAAATCCAGCCATGGTTGCAGGTACAAAATCGCTGAGTCCGAGAAGGTACCGGTGGATCTTGCGAGCATGCGCCGGTGCTTGGCCGAAGGACCAAGCCTTGGTTATGGGCTGATGGGGAAAACAAGACTTCCCCCCAAAAAAGAATTAAGGCTCCAAGAGTAGAAAACCCTAAGAAAGTTGACCTGAAGACTTTTTTTTTAGAGGTTGACAGTTTGCTAAAGGTCTTTTTTCCAATGGTAAATGAAACACAAATCAAGGAATTTGGCGGGAACCTATGAGAAAACTAGAGGCTCTATTTTGTGATTGCATTATTCCTGCTGGGCAGAATGACACCCTGCATGAAATTCCCGGCTGAAACTGCGGGACACATAGATGTGAAATGATGTGAACATGTATGGACTACATCAACATCCAGATCTTCATGTTGGAAATGTGTTCTTGGATTTTTGCCAAATCTCCGCAGTTTGCTTGAAAAATTGTCAATGTAAACCTAGACAAAACTGGACAAAGCAAAGCTCCAAATAAACATAGAAACTGCATAAAACTGCTACCCTCCACAAAAAAGTCATCTTGGATCAACATAAAGGAGGCTGATGCTGCTATGGTTTTCACTAACTGGTGATGGTTTTTGTCATTGAAAGGTGCGCCGCAGGACATCCCATCGTCTTCGGCTTGAAGTTAACGGCGCAGTTCTTTAAGCCCGCACCAGGCGAGGCCAGTCCCAAGAAAAACCAGCAGCGGTTTGAAGAGGATCAACATGGAGTTGGAAACCAACAAAAATCTGTATACCCTCCGGTAATCAAGCATGACACCACTGGAAAAACATACAATCCTATGACTTTTTGATCCACTCCATTGGGTCTTGAATTGCTTGCTCTTTGCATGTCGCATCATGTCGCAAAAAAGATGGCCATTCTCAAGAGCTCCAAATCAGGGTCCTTTCATTTTCATGGTCTCTTTCCTAGACGTGGACCCAATAGAATCACCAAGACTTGGCACAGCCGGATGACTGGAGACTTTGCGATCTGACAGGTGGTGGTATCTCAACTCCTGACCCAGATGACCCCCAGTCTTCCGAGCATGGCTTGCATGCCATGCTGATCGTGGGCTACAGCGATCGACAGGAGGCGACCCGGGGTAGTTGCGCTGGTGGTGCGGTCAGTGGTTCAGATGGTGGGTTGCCCGGGAATCTGGTATTGCCGTGGTACATATAAATCTATATTATGTATATATTATTTTGTACCCTACTAGATTGGCAACGGTTATTTGGAAAATGGATGAAAATGGTGTGGGAAAAGACGAACAGACAGAAGACGAGCGTTGATCTGACTGCCCATGCTTGGCCAGAATCCAAGATGCATCACATATTTTGGATCCATTCCAAGCAGACGCCAGAAGCAGATTTGAAAGATTATGCTTTTTGTTTAGTAGTTCAGCATTTGTCTAAATACAAATATATACTATATTTTGCCACTTAAAGATGTTTCATATGCATAGTTCTCCATTTTGTGATTTCCATGTTGCAGGTGTTGGGCTGAACCTCTCTTTGGTTGTCTATATCTCCCAGTTTGGTTGAACACAGAACACACTCGAGACAGGTCTTTATCGTCCGAAACAGCTGGGGCACTTCGTGGGGCGATGGAGGCCGGGCGAGTCCACGGTCCACAGGTCATGGGCACAACAGTCAGCAATCAGAAAAATGAGGAAACACAATGATGCTGCAATATCTGAAATATTCTGAAATATGGGGTCATACTGTGGATGGAAGAAATCCTGCACCAGTTGATAGGTTATCGCATTGTTTAGAGGGTTTCAACCATCCAAGATGGTGCAGGATTTCTTCCATCCACAGTAGCATCAAGTTATCCAAAGATGGCAGTACCCGAGCGCTCAGGGTATGGTTATGTGCCCTATGACTACATCTGCAACGATGACTTCAATTTCCTGGGGTGCACTTGGCCGCAGCTGTGGGTCGGATCTGACAGTGGCTGGCTGGGAAATCCCCGTGGAGCTTTCGTTCGCTGGGAAAATCATCGAACTAAATGGTGGAATTTTCCGGAAAGCCATGTTTGAGCCAACCAGAGGATACCAAACAATTCAATTCCCAAAAATATGTTCATGGTGTGATGATCTGAGTGAACCGATTGCAATCCGAATCTGTGGTTGAAATATTCATAGATGTGGGCCTGTGGGTTAAAGCAGCCAAGTGAGGCCATCAACCAGTGGCAAAGCTAGACCACCTACATTCACACACCCATTTGCTCTTATCTCAGCTGACAATGAACATGTCGCACATGTAGACCTGGTTTGGACATAGTGTATCCGCATATCCGCAAAAACATTGGTTTGTCATGATGAATCATCAATTCTCTGATCAAACTTGCCATGTTGAGGGATGTTGAGGGCATATCCCGTTCACACACATGTCTAAGACGCCTTTCTCACAGCCGTGCCTTGCTGCAGTTTCTTCTGCACAAGTGCCTTTAGGCAATATGCCATCATGGGTCTGACGGAAATGGCAACTCGGAGTGAAAAAAAAGTGCCGTGCCACTGAACTTACTGAATACCAAATAGTGCTTGGATGATGTTGGATAACCAGCCCTTGTACAAGGTATTAATGTCAACTGTCAACCCCGATTCATAAACCCCTGGTGTGTTTTGGGGGCACCATTGAAGTAGCAGTTCATCACTGTTTGGGGGTAATCCCGCTTAATTCATCAACCAGGGTTTACTTGTCTGGGGTTGACATCAGAGGGTGCTCTTGACCCCCAATGAAGTTGTGGATGTGTTGAATTGGTTGAGGTGCTCGTTTTGAGGTCCCTGAGTTTTCCTCAGAAAAGTGCACTGACTGTATTACAGTGTTCTTTTTGTTTTCAACAGTATTGTTCTCATTGTTTTACTATGTTTTACTGCACATGCATATTCTCCAGGTGGTTTCCGACTTTGATTTTGCATAGTCGTTTGCAGTATTTAGGGTATCCCCAAAGTTGATAGTTGATCATCATTTCCCCTTAATCCCCCATTGTCACACATACCCGAAACTATCATAATGTTGATTTTATATATATATAATTATATATATATATATAGATATAGATATTCCATTTTGTGCGCATTCTATTCCATGAAATCACCATGTTTGTTCTTTAAAACCCATTAAATCACCATAGTTGCTGCAGTTTTTTGGCATATCCATATGTGCATGTTCTAACGAGCAGGACTTCACTCCGGACGAAGATGATGGGCAAAACTACAACTTCAATCAGAATCTGGGTGAGAAACTGTGTGGTGAAAGCTTCCAATCAAGCATTGGGAAAGAATATGAAAGAATAGTGGGAGAAAAACGGGGGATGCAGTTCAGTAATGTTGGTAAAACAAAGCCATAAACCATCTCCAAGGGCTCACCTTTCTTATAGGATCTTATAGGTGGTATGTTTACCATTCCCAGTCATGGATGCTTTATGGCATTGTTTTACCCACATTACTCATCAATCATCCTAACGTTGCCGAGTTGGTGATTTCTTCTTTTCCAGGCACACCAGGAGAGTCGAAAAAACGAGTCTACTGCGTCTATTGTTTTCGCTCTTCAAATTCGGGTCCGTCTGAAGCAAGATGAAGCATTGGGGAAAAGAAACATACATGTATATATGTATAGACAGATAGATAGATAGATAGATAGATAGATAGATAGATACACACATATGAGATTGTTGAATATAACAAAGTATGGGAAACGGGTATCCTTGGGCATGTAAGGAGGACCTCCTTGGAGATAGGCTTAGGTCCTTTCATCGTGGCGTGATTCACGGCACAGGAATGAGGACTATGATGACCCCGAGTTGGACGAATATGAGGATGACCCTGAGGCACACTGCCGACTCTGAAATTGTGATGTTTAAGGCGCAGAATTTGGCGTCGGAATACGTCGGTGGAACCCTTTGGCATTTGTTTTTGGTGATTGTATCGCAACCCCTTTTATGATGTGATGAAACCACCGGCGCATGCACTTCATAGAAGATCAAATGTGGATGTTGTCTTTGTTTTTGGTTGTTTTTCTTTGTGCGGAAGCTAGTCTCCAAACCATAACCGCAATAACAGTTCATCCACAAGGGAAACCATTGGCCAGAAGGGCAGGATGCAAATATCAGCATCCAAAAAAAAGCAAGTTGCACAGAATCATATGGTTGCTAGTTCTGAGCTTGAATAGAAGATCCAAATTTTTCGTTGCACCCTGAAACCAAGGTTCTTACTTGGGGGTGCATCCCAGGAATCGTAAGTGGGTAATGACCATATCATACCCTGTTTTATCCATAGTATGTGTATATGTCGTACATACATATATTTATATATACATGTGATTATGTGTGTGTGTGCGCCAATTAGATGAATCAGTGGCTGACGTTCACTACTTACAATGCACCCCCGGTTTGGAGCTCGTACATCCCGCATGCTGCCATGCCACGCGACGCGACGGTTCACCCGCAGGATGATGAGGAAGATGACTTTGATGTCGATGATGAATTTGATCCCAAGCCACTCGGGGCCGTGGGAAGTGAGTGTGATGTGTTCCAGGTGGACCGCGTGCATAGTTCGGTGGGAAATATACCTTGCAATTACGATGTGTATACGTATCGTTTTACCCCTGTAGTATTGGTTGATTGTTTTTGGGGGGTGACGAATCAAGTTTCTATCTAAATTGCTTCTGGTATAACCAGGGCATAAGTTTTAGGGTTCAAAAACCAAATTAGCATCGGCTCACTTACTTATATACGTGGGAATGATCCAGGTCGCAGTCTCGCTGGGCTTTTGATCATTGGGGTACCATTGTGGTAGCAGATCACTGCTTGCGGCTGTTCCCCCGAATTAATCAGCCAGGGTTATTACTGCAAGTCATTTTTCAGGGGGAAACCTATGGTATTTTCATTATTTTCTACATGTTGGAAGGGGAGTGGAATGATGATAAGCAGTGTATAGCCTCCAAAAGTAGCTCCTGAGTGCTAAGTGGCTTCCAGCAGACAGTACACCGCAATTGTGTTGCAATTGTGGTCACAGGATTTCACATGACCCATCCTGCATGGATCCTGTCCCGCATTTTGCGTGGTTGACATGTAAAATTCTGTCAGTTGAATGCCAATGTGAGTTGATGAGATTCCGATTCTAGGCTTATACTACTCCATCTATTTATAGCCATAAATCCAACAGTTTGCCTGGTTATGATCCAAACTACCCATTAGAAAGCACGTTAAATGCAATACATTCAATACATGTTTTCTTGGTTACAATCCTGGTTATGCACCTGTGGTTGGTTACTGCAAGTTCCCTAAGTTATAAGA
This sequence comes from Symbiodinium sp. clade C Y103, assembly GCA_003297045.1. Classification (NCBI taxonomy): domain Eukaryota; class Dinophyceae; order Suessiales; family Symbiodiniaceae; genus Cladocopium; species Cladocopium sp. clade C. The sequence goes on along the minus strand of BGPT01000780.1, from coordinate 17,702 downwards.
ATGTTTGGCAAATCCACCCAAAGCAATTGGTAAGGATTCATCTTCAGGGTTAGAACACCAGATCTCCCAATTGTTGCTGTTCAAAATCCAGACTACATGTTTCTATGAAGGTAAGAGTAGCAGTTTATGCATCCTTTTTGTTTCTCTCCATGGTGTTGAATCACCATTGAAATCAGTTGGTACTAGAAGATCATATCCCAGTTATTACCATTTTATCCCCACTATATCCCTATTAAATCCCATTCCTGTTGGCACATCCTGTTCTATCGAATTATATTGATGGTTTAACCCGCTACAACCAGAGAATACATATTTATATATACATTCATCGATATACACATATGTATATATATATATGTATATATATATATATATGTATATATTTCTTCTTCCAATTCTATGAAATTAGATCCCATCATATCCCATTACTGGTGTCTTTATCCCTTATTCTCATGTTATCCGATTTGTTATCCCTAAAAAAAAACCTCATATCATCCAATCGAATAAAGGCCACGACCATCCCAACGCGGAGGAACGAGGCGGAACGCGCCTTCCGACAGTTTGATGCCAATGGCGATGGCAGCATCGACGGTGGGGAGTTGATGACCTGTTTCCCGGCGACGTCGTTTGGGCGTTTGGAGGTGATAGGATCTCTGGATTGGTAGGAACATCTGAACTGGAAACCATGGATTTTCCCATTGGAACCATGGAGGGGGAGCTTTCCAGTTTAAAGTTGCCTTCAACCAATCCAATGATTGGATGAAAAAATGTGGGATTTGGCTGATAAGACTTGGAATGAAGATCCTCATGGCTGCAACCAATGGATATCTAACGGGTATCTGATGGGATACCCTAGATCCTTATTCCAGCCTTCAATGGCTAATAGAAATGTCTCTTATGGGATCTTATGGGATATCCTATCCTTATTGGCCTTAAAGCCATACTGTGACACATGCGATAATTATCACTGGATTGGTTTAAGGGAAAATTGACACCGGAAACCTCTATATTTCATGGGAAAATGAATGGTTTCCGGTTAAGATTTTCCCCCCTTCACCAATCCAGCGAAATCCAGGGTGAAACCCCAGCCGATGGGATTTGTCGCACCCTTTGAACCAATTCGGCAGTGCGAATCAATACGTTTTCTGGTGAGTGGTTTGGCTGTGTGATTTTTGGTCAGTAGCTTAATTGTTGCGAGTTAGGAGAACTTCAGCAGTGTTTATAGATGTTATATTTAATGATTTTGTAGTGTACTTTGGGATATATGTTCTGAATGCAGAACTCATGCTGTGCGGGCGGAGTCGTTTCTGTCGACGAAAGGTGTTGGACGTTAACCTATTCTCTAAGTGAACAGATAGAACTCCAAATTCACTCATTTTCTTTTGCAAACTGGAGAATAAATGACATCATCAACCATGCCGATGTTTACCAGAGACGGTAAAAAGACCATTCTCACTGGGGGGTCAAGGCTCCAAATACCTCCACTCGCCACGCTGAGGTTTCCTGATGAACGGCATCCGCATGAACCCCATCAAGTTGGCGCAGATTTGCGCATCCATGGACCCTCGAAATCGGATTTCGATGTATGGTACGGTGGTAAACCCAAGAAATACACCAATCCAAATAGGGGTATATGGAATACCCAATTTCATAAACCTCTATATTTGGGGATTGTTTATTATTGGGTCCAGCACTGTACTCTATCTGAATCCATTTGAAACCACCATAGTGTTGTGGGATTTGCATGGATTTGCCGATATTTTTGAGCTGAGCGTTCAGAATCTATAGTGGACTGGCCCGTTGTTTCACGTTCTTGATTTCCGTCCCTGTTTCAGATCAGTAATCAGAGTCAACAGATAGTCTTCGAACGGATTGAAACCCATCAGCAACCTTGCCCAATGGTTGTTGATCAATATGGAAACTATCTGATTCATGGTTTATTTCTTTATCTCCTAAGGTATTCCTTCGTGTTGGAAACTTGGCACTTACGGGTGAAACATCATCTGCACTATATTTAATTATCATTCTTGACAAACTTGTCCATTTTTGTCGGGGGGCGATGAACCCTATGTCTAGACTGCGAGGAAATGATGGTGTTTGATATACCCTCTGGTAAACTAATATAGCTATGGAAAATCACCATTTTTAATGCGAAAATCCACTATAAATGGTCATTTTCAATAGCTATGTTAGTTTACCAGAGGGTACGGCTTAAAGCCACCAAGCACATCAAAGTTTCTCCCTGAGCCGTTCCAGGATGTGGATAAGGACGTGCTGGGTGAAGGGTGGTGGGTGAATGGTTGATGTTGATGAGTTTGTCATTATATGGTACCATCCCCCCCAACAAAAAGAGATAGAAATGAACCAAGTCACCCTAACTGAATTACTACTATTTTCATGTTTCTATTATTGTATGATAGTGCAGGATGTCACTTATATATGTTTGGGTGAGTTGTCAAGTTGTCTTAAGCCATATAGATGGAGGCTTAACTTCAAATAAAGTCTTTCTGTCAAGCTTACTCGCATTCGCAACTCGAGATGACGATACCTATTGCCGCACGTGTGATTTGTCCATGATTGGCTGATTTGCAGGAGGGAAAAGTTACAATGTCAACCCGGATTCTTGGGCTACTTGCACCATTTTAATGTATTCGCACATATATGTATATATACATTTTGCATCTCACCATTGCTGTTAGTCTCATCCCCATTTTGTGGCTTGCACATGCCCCAATATATCCCATTCCCTCCCAGCATGCCTCCCTGTGCGAGGACGGCAAGTTTAACTTCGAGGAGTTTTGGCACTTGATGCAAGTTGTTAAGGTGGCTGGACTGGATTGAATTGATCGGGATGATTCTGCATCACGGACTACTATGATATACAAATACATATGCATACATACACCAGCCATATGATATGGACTTCTTGGAGCGATTTGTGCTGCGGACACTTGCCAAGTCTCAGAGCGAGAAAAGCCAAGTTTTGCAGCAGAAGTTTGTCTCGGTGTTTGGATGGTGTTTTGGATGAACAAATTTTTGAAAAAACTGATTGGTAAAAAGTGGGGTGGCCTCCAATTGCCTTATAATTTCAGCCTTGTTAGTTTGTAAGCCCATGAACTTTAATTAAACCCCCCATAAACCCAAACATTACCCTCTGGGTATTTAACATAGCCATGGAAAATCCCCTATAAATGGAGGTTTATAGCTGGGAAAATCATCCAAAATTCGCCATCTATTCCATGGCTATGTTAAATAATCAGCTATAAATCCCATTGCATCCCCATGTTTCATCATGACGATTTGCCACGTCAAGGGCTCCTCCACGGGCCGAATGTGTGGCTGAAGCAACTGGGGCCGGGGAGAGCGTTTTTTGCGCAGGTCTATTTGGTGGTTCAACGAGTCAAAAATGAGTACTGTGTTTTTAAACCATCAACAATAACCATCTAATATATATATATAAACATCAACTGGAAATTATTGATAGTCTGTCAGCTCAGATGGGTTGAACCTATCTAGACTACAGTGGCGCACTATTGATGGTCTATTGAGTGCTGTGGTAAACCATCAGGAATGAATTTGTGTGATAATAATCCGGCTAGACTCCTGGAGATGACGATGGAGGGAGAGATCACAATGTCCATAATAATCCAGCAATATGGTAAAATTGATCTAAAATGAGAAATTACCCTGTAAACTGACACTTCGATGTGGAAAACTCAGCATAGCACAGGGAAACCAGCAAAAAAGGATATAATGGATATGTTAACTAAACCCTTCGACGGCGATGGAGGAAGGGAGAGAGAGAGATTGTTCCATCTCATTTGGGATGGTGCCACAAGCGCGTCATAACTTGGTGACTGGTGTGGTGTTCATGAAGTGAGTTAAAATGGTGCGCCCCGTTTTGAGACCCAGTTCTCCAAAAAGATCAGCATTTACTTTGCAGGTGGTAAATTCCAATTGTTGTAGATGAAGCAACCCAGAAAGCATAAAGATGTGCGATTTTCATTCATTTTCCAACTAGTGTCAGATTGATTTTCGCAGAGTTTGGTCTCATCAAGCAACGGCTGAGGAGTGTTCCCGAGCTGAAAGAGCCTGCCTCCGCTGGACAGCGAGGGGCGGTGTGGGGCCAAACGATTTTAATATGATTTAATGCGCGCTGGTGGTTTCAACCGTAGAATGTTGTCTTATCAAACAGACTAATTACGAAATAAGAAGATGTGAATTCAATGCTTTCTTTGGTGACTTAGATCATTCATGTTTCTTTAGTTTCAAGTGAAATCATCAATTACAATCATGACAGTGTGCCAGTTGAATCCAATTAGAGTACTGTATATTATATGATGTATATATGATGTATACATTGCATGGCTTTCCTTAGTGAATGGTATGTTTTAGCTCGTTTGAATGGTGATTCCAGTCGTCGCAGCTCAATGGCGATTCCATTCAGGTGGAAACCACCATCCATTCTATACAATGGGTGTGTCCAAAAGAGGGAGCATCCCCAACTCAAATAGACCAGAGGGATTGCGTAGCTGCCATAGACATGGACATGCCCAATATCAGAAAGCCCGGCCCGCGTGCCTCAAAGACTTGGAGAATCATCCCTGAGTCCTTTGGGGGAACATTGGAAGAGTGATCAAGAATGTGTGAAGGGGCGTTCTTTCAACAGCGTGATGTGGCAAGAGAATTCATTGCAGAAATTACCATTACAGCACGGTAATCTCCATACGTTTTTCTGGCAGAATTTGGTCAAAGATAGACACGATTGCTCATGAACAAAGTGTGGATATCTGTGGGTCATGTTGCATCTTTGTGTTGATGGCGGTTGACGCCCAGTCAGCAGAATCACTTCATCACAAGGGCCAAAGTTCACGGTCATGAGGCTGATTCTTGAGGCACGGGCGCGTGGTATGAAGTATTGACCACTGGCGAGAAAAAATGCGGCCAGGTGAAGCCTGACAATGGATAATCCTTGGCAGGTGGGAAATCATCAATTAAAAAGAGGCAGATTTTCCATCGCAAGCTCAGGTTTTAGAAGAGTCTTCCCACTTGCTTCTTCTATATCACTTGGCTTTGCTGTGTGAGATTCATGTTGAAGTTATAGCAATCCCCAGAATCAGAATAGTTATTGCTATCTTAGTGGGATTTGAGTTTTCTATCTTAACTTTGGGGTTGCATGGGGTTGCTATAATTTATTTTTCCTAAGTTCGCAGCTGTAAGTCAACATTTCAGCATCCCGCTATTACTCACCCTGTCCGGTTGAGAAAGATTCCTAAGTCCCTAAGGTCAAGGTCTAATTCCTTAGAGGCTCGGTCATTGCCGTCAGTCATTGGAATTACCCTCCCGTAAACATCCGTCAACTGCAACAGTAGCAGTTGCCGCGGAAAACTAAGTAGCCAGCTTCTTCCATTGGTAAACCATCGAACTAAATGTGCCAATGTTCCAGAATGTTAAGAATGCACCATTTTCCATAGCATTTAAGCTGTTGATCATTATGAAAAGTCAGTCCCAAATTCCTGGAGCATCCCTAGCAGCTTCAAGTGTGTCCATGGCAAGCTGGACAATTGTCGTGACTCAGCCATGGAGGTTTCTAGCTGGGATTATCTATATTATATGGAGGTTTCCTAAAATGGAGGTACCCAAAAATGGACGGTTTATAATGGAAAATCCTATTTAAATGGATGATTTGGGAAACACACACACACACACATATATATATATATATATCTGTGTGTGTGTCATATATTTGGGTCTTTCCAAACGCTGGATTTTTCATTGCCACGTTCGATTCCCGGAGGGTAATATTAAACCCCGATCTGATGGTCCCAAATACGTGTTTTTAATCCCTACTTTTTACCATGGTTTCTCGGGCAGTGTTTAATATGAACGGGGGAAGTTCAAAAAAACATTCAGTTTTGGGGGTTTCAATTTTTTGACTCGGACTTAAATCAAATCGCTGTGGCATTGCTAGCTTTATATCAACGGACCTCCTTGTCCGCCACAGCACCACTTACGCCTGACCGCGTCAACGCACGCGTCTTGCCGGCAGTGCGTGGATGGGTTTGGACACAGGTTAAAATGATTTAAAACGTGTGAGTTTTGAACAGATGGCAGTGGAAAATCCCCAGCCAAATGGAGGTTTCTAGCTGGTAAAAGCATTTTGAAGTGGGGGATTGTCCAATCCCATGTTTGATTTCTGGAAGGTAGGGTTCACTTTACTTTCTCTACGCTAAAGATGGCCCAATTCAGGAACTGCCCCTAGGAGGACCCCTTCTCTATCGAGCTGTTCACCCCAAAAACAAGTGGGAGCTTTCAGGCCAGGCATTCCAATTGCTGCCAACGTTTTGATCAATCCTTGCATCCGTCCAGCCTTTTCAATGCGATCCGAGGCTTTTACGGTGGGATCATGTAGGGATCAAATCTTTGACATAAACGAAGTGCAGTGAAAAACGGATTCCACACACCGGAAAGCAACGCCAAATACATCATTTTTACCGCGAATTCTCCGGATTTTTTAGGCTTGAAAGTCCGAACAAGAGCACGAAAGGGCGCCCCAAAGTCCACCGGTTTTGAACATGATTTTCCCCATTGAAATGCCACATCAATTGGGCGTTAATGGAGTAGATCCCCCCATTTCTGGACGAGCTCACATCAGTTGTTTATTGGACATTCAATCATAGATTTAGAATCATTTAGAATTGATGTTAAACATTTAAAATGATCTAAAATCCTCTAAGGTTCAAAACCAATCCATTTAAAATGATCTAAAATCCTCTAAGTTTCATTTGAAATCTGATAGAACCAATCGTATAAAAATCATAAAAATCATCCATTTCCCAAGTTTTCGGGGTGAACTCCCACTGAGGCGCGATGGGTGCGGGTCCCTTGCGCGGTCAGCTGCCGCTGACGGCGCTGGGGCCGGAAGACGTGCTGTCGGCGGTGCCTTGGGTGGAAAATCCGACGATAAATGGAGGTAGCCCATGATTATAACCATGTATTTTCCTATCTTCCCATGATGGTTAGTATTAGCCTCTGGTTATTTAACATGGCAAGTGGAAAATCCCCAGCCTAGATGGAGCTTTGAATGGGAAATTCATCTATAAATGGGTGATTTTCTATTGCCACGTTTGATTACCGGAGAGTAATGAGATTGTATGGGATTGTATAGTTGGGACGACCAACAAGTAGAGGTTATAGTAGAATATATCTATACGAAATGATACTTGATGAAGATTGGTTGGCTTAACCGTGGATAATATCATATGGGATTATATGAAATTCATTCGTACCTAAGAGTCACCATTACCAACAAACATGCATGATCCTATGAACATCATTTTTTGGTGTGTCTCCGACCGAATGGGAATATCTCTCGGGATAGATATTACGGGGCTGTATGCAAGCCATTTTGTGAGCATCAATCAACCAACAATCAATGCACAAACTCCACGCATGTCCCAGCAGGAATGGTTGCTTCAAAGTCAGCATGACTCCCCGAATTGCATGAAAGAAGAATGGTGTCAACCGTAGATTGTTCCCTTGAACCCCATACTGTTGCCTATCCATTCCTGTCCCATTATATCCCCATATCAATCATATCAATCATATATGAATCAAAGACATAGAAGTCCCAATTGTTCTTGATATCCCAATCATATCAGCTACTGTAATTATATTATATATATATATATGTATCAACAATTTGGACGAATCATATCAATCATAGGACATAGACATGGAATAATATGAGAATATTCCAAGAGTTTGAAGTGATCCCATCATTTTTTCCCATCACATTCCTCTTCTTTTAGCCCAGAGGTGGCCCCCATCCTGATTGATGCTGCACGTCAGGGCCTGAAGCTGGGGTTCCCAGGGCCTGGAAGGGGAACTGTTTTTGGGGGGATTTCTAAGGGAAGATATGTGGATATTCCATATCTATATATCTATATATATATATATATTCCATGTCTAATAATCATCATAGAATCAACATGAATCAACGATAATCAACGTATATATTTTTCCACTCTTGGAATGAAGATATGAGGATATTGATGATGAATTGGGAAGTGTTCGTTTTGTTGGGGGGAAGATTTCATGTGAAATGTGACCCACCACATGGAAACCCAACTTCAGTTCTTTCTTCAATCCAAAAAAAAAAGTAATCCCATGAAATCCCCTTCATCCACCATTTACAGATGATTTTCCCAGCTAGAAAACCTCCATGGCTAGTTTGTGGAATTCCCATCCAGCATATATCAAGATCCACTAATTAACTCCCAATGATATCCCCATGGCCAATATCATATTCCTATGATATTATATTTGGTTTAATCATCATTTTGGCTGGTGAAATCCCTTTTTTGAATTTCAATGGCTATAAGATATTATAACATATTATAACCCAGAATTATAAAGCATTCTTATCCCATATTTAACCATCTTAAGCCATGATTCTCCGATCTCCAATGAAAACTCGCCATTTTTACCGCAGCGCAGCGGCTCCAGGAAGGTGGTGCTGGATGGAAAGACCTTCGCACCATTTGGGATGCTGCCCCATGCGGTGGAGCCTGTGAAGGTGTCGAGATTTCACGGTGGATTCAGTGGATTTTTTTTTGGAAAATGACGAAGATGGAATGAATATTGCACAGTATCTGTGATATGATTACGTGATCAGAATATATTTGAATTAGAATGAATACCATATTTTGAGAATGAATCTTCCATTGGGAAGGAATGTATTTGTGTTACATACACTAGATTTTTACTATGTCATATTGCGATGATCTTGTGAAAAGCTGGTACGAACATCATGGCTTTAGGCCACGACTTCAGGTAGCAGCCTTCCGCCCCAAAGCTGGTTCGAAGCTTGGTTGCTTAAAATGGATGCAACGGGTTGCGGTGCTTTCATGTGGTAACCTTAATGTTTTCAGCCGATGGAAAATGTCAGATTAGCTCCTCATCCAGAGCCCCACTTTGTGTTTTTCAAGTGAGGTGGGGCCCAGGAAACCAGCCACCGGTCATCCGGTACCCATCACGGCCATGGTATTTCGGATCCATGGATCTGTGTACAGATGAATGGGAAGATCAACCAGGAGATATCGGATAAAAATGATAAAAACACGCAGTAATGAAGTGAGATGTTACCGGAAAATCCCTTTTGCAAGCCAAGAAATTTTTGAATTCCTCATTTCTTTGAGATGTTCCGTTCACTTTTTAGCGGCCAACCGCCGAACCCAGCTGCAGGCTTTCCATGTGTCTCCATCAAGTGGAATCAAGGCTAAATGTTGTTGCTCCCTTGATACTTTCAGTCAAGGAGTATTGGGAATTCTCTAAAAATTCATCGATTTTTTCTTGGTTAAAATTTGTGAAGGTCAAAAAAAATCCTGACTGATCCCTGCTGAGGAAGAGGGTACCTGCAAAGGTAGACCTGAGAAACTACATGACTACCGTCGCTTGGAGAAGCGCTTTTTGGTACAGGAAGTGGTTGTGCTCAGTGGTTAGTAACTGGGGTTATAACCCATTTATAATTGGAAAATCCACTTATGTAGGGGACTTCCTAACCAGTTTTCTTAACCACTTATTAATTGGGATAACCTACTGGCCCTTTTTCGACCAAGAAACAGCTGGAAAGGTAGAAGATCAGTCGCAGACCAACAGCTGCTGCGCCAATGCGGTGTGCGGTGCCTACGAGTACATGGGCAAACGCGACGCCATGGAGAAAGGCCCGGGTGGGATTGGACAGATGATTGAAATTGGGATTTATACGGCACACCCGTGTCCGAAATGGTTATTTAATGATTTAATGTGGAAAATGGTGATAATCCATTGGAATTGGGGGCACCCCATTTTCACACAAATCCATATGCAATATCATACTGTAGAACATGATTGCAGCAAAATGCAGTATGCAACGTTGACGGAATGGAATGTCCTACACCTTTGAGGTGATGCTCCCATGGTCTCACAACATTTTGGAGGTTCACTTCTTCTTGGTTGTTTGCACCAAGAAGTGCAACAAATCCGGCCATTTTGGGCACTTTGGGTTGAGATTTTGCTGCAATCTTCCTTCATCTCCCCAATAGATCCTTGGTCCTTTGTCATGCCCGAACGTTGATTCCTTCAAACTTGAAACCTCCGATGTCTCATTCAGTTTCTCATTTGAGGGACCTCGGGCCATGGCCTTACATCGAACTTGAAGATCACATCAATCACTGGATTGGTTTAAGGGAAAAGTTTAACCGGAAACCAGGGATTTTCCTATGAAATATAGAGGTTTCCGGTTCCAATTTTCCCTTAAACCAATCCAATGAATCAAGATGTTAGGTCGCTTGCTTCTCTCATGAGGTGATATCTCCATGGATTTTTCATAGCAGCTGAGGACCCCCAGGTCCAGGATGAACGTGTGACATGTTCCATATCTTTTCTGCTCCAGATTGCTATAAACATCTATAAGTTGGGTTCTTCGGCATTTTCAGAGAAATCCAAATTGGTATTCTTGATATTTCTTGGCTATACTACTTCCCATTATATCATATTTTATCCCATGTTGTCCAATGTCTTGGATTAAGATCCTGGTTGACGGGGACATTTCCAGGGAACAACTTTTTTGCACGTTCAACTTGCATCGTTTTCCGGTCAAGATGTTCCCTGAAATCGATCCATTCTCAGATGCGCCCAGTCACATGACTTGTTTTCACATATGCGGATATGGTCATCCCCAATTTCTAGGTCTTAATACCCCTCCGGTGTCATCAAACATGGCAAGCTGGGAAATCCCCGCACTCAATGGAGGTTTTAATGGGAAAATCTCCATAAATGGTGGATTTTCCATTGCCATGTTTGATGAACAGAGGGTAAGCCAATTGTAAGAGATCTCATTCATAGTGGTGAAAGTCGCCATAATCCAGAGCAACTCATGGAACTTGACCATGGCATACATATATATATATATATACCAGAATAGTGATCCCTGTATCGTTGGTCAAAAATGAATCCCATCAGTATCCCCATAAATAATATCATCCTATATAGATATCACCCCATATCAATATCCAATCTAATTTCATCTAATTTCAGTCCCAATTGATGGCCTCAAAGTACATATATAGATAGATATGTATATATATATATAATATAGAACTATATAGATATATAATATAGAATTATATATATAGTATTAAGTCCCTGAAGACATGTATAAACTATAATAACCCACATGTATAGTGTAAAGATCCGGGGGTTTGAATCTGAGTCCAATACTGTTTTGGCTCAAGTAAAATAGAGCTCCGCAGCTCGATACTACGTTTTCATGGTAGCGCGTGAGCCTGGTGAGTC
>BGPT01000779.1:206170-245623 GCA_003297045.1 Symbiodinium sp. clade C Y103 | reverse complement strand
CAAAATTATCGAAGCTACCGGAATTCCAATAACCACTGCTGCGGGTGCGTCCCTAAGTTGGTTCACAAAAACGGCGGTTGCCACAATACGGTAAAGCCACATGTATTCAGTCTCTATCCGTTGATTTTTTGATGAGACAGAGAAACGTTTTTTTAGAAGAGATGACGGTTTTTATCTTGCGGCCATATGGCCCAAGAATNGCCATATCAGCTTGTGAATTGCAGAACTCGCGGTCGAAAAAAAGTGCTTGTGGATCCTAACAGCCTTTGCGGCTCCAGAGCTTTTTTGACTTCAGAACTACCACAAATGTCCGCCGAAATGCCGAGCCTGCCAAGTTACCATTGCATTTTGAGGATTTTTTGACATCATCGTCTTTTCGATGTGGTAAGTTTTGGTCTTCCGTTTGTCCATGGTCCTTCCTTTAACCATCCACCTCTTCGTAAATCTGTTTTTGAACCCGGGACCCCCAGGGGATTTCCACTGGCGAAGTCTCCAGGTCAAGGCCAAGGAAGCCTTTGACAAGGTGGAAAAGGCCGCAGCAGCCGTTGAGGCCTGGTGCTGACGACCTGACAGCCATCCAAGTAGCTGGTGATATGATCACCAGCAGTTCATGGGCATATGATGACCTCAATATAACTCACTGGAATGATGGTTAGGATCCGGGGAGTCATCCCCAAATGGCCGCGATAGCAGCTAATTATATATTTCAAGGTTAGTGGATTATTAAGATTCAGCTAGGAATCTGATACTACCAACCATAGATAGGGATAAATGGCGATGGTTATTGGAGTTTGACCAACAGACTGCCGTTTTTGCAGCAGAAATTGGACTTCATGGGAATAAGGACCGCAATGGAATGGGAACATCACACCAGAAGCAAGGAGGATATTAACCAATACGATGATCTGGGGGGCTATGGTATTTTGACCTGCCATTTGTTCTTGTCTCGCAACCATTCAGATTTGATGAGGTTAACTGGCTCAAATTTAAGCGTAGGTTCGCTGGTGGTTTCATGCGTATATTCATCCCAAACATGGGATCATGATCCCCCAATGGCCAGCATCTTTTCTGAAGCGGTTGAAACAAACCAAGCAGATCACCTGTGCTACTGGGATTTCACAGGTGAGATTCCAGGCTCCACTTCGGATCATCTCATGTTTCCGGGAAGATGGGAAAGAAATCTAGGGAACTGTCTTGAAGTCAGCCACGTTACTGAGGGAAGAAGGGATTTTGCAGGGAAAGCTTGGGCGCAGGTGCATTTCTTGTTAAGATCTCTGAATCACTAAAACCTGTCGCAAGCAAACCCAGCACCTGACATTCGGACCGCTTGGAAAAAGCACAAAGGTAAATTGACTGGTGGTTTGCATTTCTTGTTCTTTGCATCCCAAAAAACTGGGATGATAATGATATTTGATGATGGTCATTGATGATCGCAGCATTCACTATACTCCTCTATATGTACGGTGGTAAACCCACTTCTAAACCATCCCAAATGGTAAATCTATGCCATTGGGTTTACCACTATTCCCAGGGGAAGAGATGACCCTTGAGGCATTTTGCGAGACCGACGTGGAGGCAACCCAGTGCCTTCTCCGGGTGTTGCATGGGGTTTCACCCTCAGCATGGATGGGAGGGAAGGGGAGAGATTTTCGGCAGATGATGAACGCGCAGAAACGTGCAATGCGTATCCCTTCGGAATTTCCGCTATAAGATGGGAGGGGATACCCTCTACAGGGGTATATGAGCCCCCCATTTAATCTGCAAGAGGATTATTAAGTCATGTTTTTTTTTTTTTCCACGGTTTTTTTCGATCGTGTTTCGCTGTGGCTTTCCGGAGTCCAAGGACTTGACCCATACTGAACAAAGCACTTGTATCAGCCCCGACCCATTAAACAGGGAACCCCAAACTGGCTATATCCTTCTATATCCGTCAACATCCATCTATATAGTAATGTATATAGTAATTATATCCTAGTTCGGAACATACTTATATAATTAGCTTGCTATATCATATATCATCGATTGTATCCGATACGTACATATACATATACACGTACATATACATATTCATATACAGTCATATACACACACACACATATATATATATATACATATATTATACCCAAAGCAATCAAAGCATATGCCCAACCGGGTATAGTGCTACAGACATTTCCAGACCCAATTCTAGGGATGTTCAGAGCGTGTATCACCCGACGATGCCGACGACGAACTGCGGCAGATGACCAGAAACCTGAGGCCGGTAGCAGCAAGGCTTCCATGACCAGAGCCTGGACCTTGTTGTTGGGATCATGGGATTGGTTTAAGGGAAAATCTACAGCAAACCATGGATTTTCCCATGAAATATAGGGGTTTCCGGTTAAAATTTTCCCATTAACCAATCCAAAATTCATTGTTTTTTTTTGGGGGGGAGATCGGATGATGACAGTGGTATGGCTCACATGGCTCAATCATTTGGACCACCATATTTGAGACATATTTAAAGCATCTAATCTTAAAGCTGTTTTCTATTTTCTGAAGTTAAGGTACGTTACCCAATGTGTTGCCTTTGGTGCCTGATTTGTAAGCCACGCCCATTTTCCAGGGCCATGTCGAGCTGGAAACATCCTTAACCCGACATGGCAGGGTGTCCACCCAGCCGTCTTTAGTGTAATGGAATGGCACCACTCAGTAATATTTTGAGAGTATACCCTTCGGTAGCTAAACATGCTGGCGACATCGCCCATAAAATGGCGGAGCTTTTAATGGGAATCTCACATCAACCAAAATGGTGGGTTTCCATTGCCGGGTTTGATTACCAGAGGGCTTGATTACCAGAGCCGTCGGTGCAATTTCCATTCATTTCCAACCACTCAAAGGCAATTGCGGTGACGGTCTTGGGTGCTCCGGACGACGTGACGCCGGAAGAGGTGGGATGGGTCATGATTCGGCCCTGCTGATGTGGGGATAACATTATTGACAGCACAGATGGGATGGTTTTCAAATGCTTTATACTTGAAATGATCTTGAATGCTATTAAATTGATTATTTGATTTAATTAAGTTGACAGTTTTTTTTGTCCACTAGTGCCCACGTTTGTTTGACAGTAACATCCCTGAAAAGATTGATTTTATAGAGAGAACAGTGCCGTGATATACACTGACCAGCCAACATCGCCGGCGCGATCGATCATCAATGACAAGTGAAGTGTCATGACTTCGCCTTGAAGGGGTCTATTCAAGTTCTGTGTTGGTTGGGTAATCCTTGGGAAATCGTAGGTCCATGGGTCAGTTTTTGGCTATCCTTGAATGGAGGGTCCCTCTGCAGGCGGGCAAGAAGGGCCGAGCACGGCGGCCCAGATCGAAAACAAACATGGAATGCTTGTAGTATGTAAAATATCTTTATATTTCTCACACAACAAGCATATACATGCACAGGGTTACACACGTATATACAAGATACATTTACATAATTTTGTATATTATATAATGCATACATGCTATCCATATATATATATATATATGATTCATGTATCTATACATATGCAAAGATGCATAATCTGCCTGTCTTTAAATCGTTTACATGTGCATACGCACACTATTTATCAGCACAAGAGACATATACAAATATGCATGCGCGCGCACACACACATTCACTTTGGACAGACATATAGCTATGGCTGATATGACGGCATACAGGGGGAAACGTGTAAGTGTCCCAGAGCCTCAACCTGCTGATTCACGGTGAACCTTTGCTTGAAGAACTATCTCACTTAGAAAGTGGTCATAAGTCGTTAAAGAACATGGTTCGTAGGTCACGGAACTAGGATTATCCTATTTACAGCTGGGATCAAACATAATAGGTGTGTCTGCTAATGCGGTAACCCAAAATGGACATTTAATAGAGAACATTATTTTATCATATTTTATCAACCATGGCTCGATGGCCTTGTTTTTGCCAACGGCGCTGTTAACGACCCCATAGGAAAACGCATATTTTCATAATGGGGTGGGGGGGTGGGGGGGGGTGGGGTGGGGTGGGGTGGGCTAATAACGTTCATTTGGCTTGCAACACACATTGTATGCTACCTTACTGTGCGTTCTCTCACACTTCTGCACATACGTCATNGGGGTGGGGTGGGGTGGGCTAATAACGTTCATTTGGCTTGCAACACACATTGTATGCTACCTTACTGTGCGTTCTCTCACACTTCTGCACATACGTCATGCTACGTTGATGCACGTTCTCCCACACTTCTGCACATACGTCATGCTACGTTGATGCACGTTTCCCACACTTCTGCACATACGTCATGCTACGTTAGTCAAAGTGTGCAAACTTCCAAAGCCAACAGGGACTCAAACCTTAGATCAAATTTGGCGACAATTGAAACGTTTTGTTCCATATACCCTGTGCACTCGTGCTGGATGGGGCGAGAAGGATAACCCACGACTTGAAGAGTACGTTTGGGCTTTTGTGTTTCGCTTCAACCACCGTGACAATCTCCTAGCAGATCTTGCCAAAATGGCAAACAAGNACTTGAAGAGTACGTTTGGGCTTTTGTGTTTCGCTTCAACCACCGTGACAATCTCCTAGCAGATCTTGCCAAAATGGCAAACAAGAAAAGATGAGAAAAAAAAAGAGCTCTGATGACAGTACGTGTGCTGGACTCAAACTTCAAGACCATGTTATAGACATTGAAGTGCGAAAAACTCAAATCGCAATTATTTGANAAGAGCTCTGATGACAGTACGTGTGCTGGACTCAAACTTCAAGACCATGTTATAGACATTGAAGTGCGAAAAACTCAAATCGCAATTATTTGAAAAAAATCTCTTGAAAACATCATTTACTATGGGGGAATAAAAAAAAAAGCTGGCCCTCTTGCAAATATCAATGAATTTGGCGCATCTAAATTCTCCATTCGATGCAAAAATGCTCCGAAACGCAGGTCTTGAGCAGTTGGCATTTTGAACAATGGTCACTTTCCTCAGGGTCACTACTGGCGCCGATACCTTGTTTTTTCCCACAATTCTCAGACAGACCCAGATGGTCGAACAACAAATCACCGAGGAATTGCGTGAGCAGATCACTAAGCTCGGGATGCTGACAGATGGAAACTATGGGCATCCTGACCAGGTAGGGGATAGGGCGGAGATGGGTTGCTTGTAACTTTTTTGCATCTTGCATTGTTAGGGTTCACTAAAACTGGCAAACAATCAAACACGCGTGATTCTATATGGCAACCTTGGGTCGTGTGGACGTTCGTTTGAGAGGGCATGCGCTGGAATGAAACTGAATGGATTGGTGGAAGCAATCAAGCAATCAGCTGTGGAAGCCGGGTTTCGATATGCGTCATTTTTGGTCATCACTACTGCTGGCAAACAAACTTAGCATACTTTGGCATCAAAAAGGTGGTTCAGTCGCCACTTTCTGGTGCGCAAATTTGTTTTGTCAGGGCTCCTCCATCTTCCCAGATTGGGAGTGTGACCGCAGTTCGAACAAGTGTACTGCTGTACTGACGGTGCTGACCAGCCAGCTGGTTGTTTTTCCGGTCATTTCTTTTTTGTTTTTTTTTGTGGGGGATGGCTTTCACTACCAACCCAGGTATTGGATTAAGCTGGTAACATCAATGGTAAACCTCCAAAATCGTGGTATGGATTTTAGCGCTTCTCCATATGGTATTTTTTAAAACCAACAAACAGTTTATGGCAGACAATCCGGAAATGTCAAGTCTTGAACGAGGGGCTTGCGGCATACCCAAGAATAAACACAACAAACCGCAAATTGATGGTCAACCCCCAATCACTTCGCCAGCAAAAGAAAAAATCGATCTTGAGAGGCCGAAGCGGTTCGGATGATTGAGGAGGCGGCCGAGGCAATAGCAGTTGGGGAGCCAAGTGGCCAGTGCATTTGAAGAAAATGTTGTTGGGTGTTGTATCATAGCAATCACAGCAACCCCCAACAATATTGGATTAATTAGATGAAATAAAAACCCGCTGAGATAGCGTAATAATCTATAGGTGCTACTACCCTCGGGTAATCAAACATGGCAGGAAAATCCCGATGCTTGGGCATTTAAAAGGGAAGACACGGGAAAACTATCGAGCTGGCTAAATGGGGTTTTCCTGCAAACCATGTTTGATTACCAGCGGGTATAATTATCTTGTGCCTATGTTATATGGATTTGTCCTGAAACGGGGCAACCTCCAATTCTTTGCAATTTGATGGGGAATCCGATTATAAACCATCAAATTTGAACATTGCACAGCATGATTCTGGATAAATCATAGCCTCACGTCGCGACGTCGCTGGAATGATTCGGTTAAGCTTGGGGTAAGTACCCCAAAATATAGCCTTTTTTAGGCTGGTGCTTTGATTTATCCGGATCAGTGTCATACTACCTGGTTCTCCAGGGAGTATTGTGACCCACGATGGGAATACCCAGGAATTGCACAAGTGTGGAGCTGCAGATGTTGAACCAACTTGTGTCTTGCCCATGGTCAGTAAAAGGGTTCCTTACTAAACACGACCTCCAAATGGTGCACCATGAATTCACATTTTTTCACAAAAGGATTACGGCAGTTCGGGAACATGTAGGATACTTAGGACTACAAAGCCCGTCGGCCCAGCTCAACTGTAGCAATTACTGTAGCAATTTCTGGTTCTCACACATCACGCACCACAATTTCAAGGTGTGCGCTTTTCTTGGCTAAACGCCGCACTTTTTTTGCTTGCTTGCGCCAGCCTCTGGATTGGCATAGGAAAAATCCAAATTCATCGTGCTCCAAATGGTGCTTCAAATCATGTTTGTTTGGGCTAAATCGTGCTTTTTTTTGCTATTTTATCAGGAAAAACCACAATTTATACCACCATTTTTTGCACCGGAAAAAATGTTTTTTTTGAATTTCCTCATGCAGCACCCACCACGTGTTTTGTTGATTTCTTCGTGCGCCAAAGCGTGCTCTTTTTTTGTCTTTCTTCGTGCGCCATATCGTGCTTTTTTCTGCAATTCTTCGTGCACCAAATCGTGCTTTTTTTGGCTTTTCTTCGTGCACCAAATCGTGCTTTTTTCTGCAATTCTTCGTGCATCAAATCGTGCCCTAAATGGTGCTACTGTTACAGGCCATGGGCAAGACACAAGAACCAACAATATTGGCAATGCCATAGATACTGGAAGAGCTAAGCAGCCAGCGATAGTTTGCGTTGCTGGCAATGAGTGTAGCATCATCATGATTACTGCGGTTATTATCATTATGACATATTATGACATATTATGACATATTATGACATATTATGACATATTATGACATATATATTATGACATATTATGACATATTATGACATATTATGACATATTATGACATATTATGACATATTATGACATATTATGACATATTATGACATATATATTATTACTATTATTATTATTATTTTTGTTATTATTTATTATTATTATTATTATTACTAATTATTTATTATTAATTATTTGTTATTTATTATACTTTATTATCACAGTATTATAATTAAATCATTATCCATTGGCATGTTCTCCTTACCCAATCCAGCTCAGCCCTGAAGATCCATGGCATCCTGGATCGTCCTGAGGAACCCTCTGCGCTGACGGCCAGCAAGGGAGAAGCTTTCGCAGCCCTGAAGCCCGTTCAGGCACGACGAAGGGCACGACGGGAACTTCTGGGCGCCACGTGGAATTTTGAATCGAATGGTGACTTGTTGGTTTGGGCTGATTCACGTGCTAATTTGTTTCGGTTTTGATGGAGATAGATGAGATCCTGGTAAGAAGAACCCTTTGTGATCAGCCGTGAATGTTAACCATCTCATCGCCACTCGAAGCGCGCTATTCATGAGGGTGGCAACGGTGGTGGTGATGGACACGCTGAAAGTACGCAGCAGAAGACTAAAGATCCACTATGTACTTATGTACTATTCTTATCTATTCTTTTCCTCTACTGTTGTAGCATCTCTAGGATTCTCTGTCTCTACACTAGTTGCCATTCATATCAAAAAATAATTTGCAAATATCTGCGCATTGATTGGTTGTTAAGATATTTACATCACATTTCAGTACCATTTATACATATATGTATACACACACGCATATATATATATATACACATACACTACAATATACATTTTAGTTGACATATACAGTAGTATATAAATATGTAAAATATAATGCAATACATACAATATAATCCACCAATATTTCATCTTCAACATATCTCTTTCATTGTCCTCCAGATTCATCTCCCATCTCGACGTTCCAGGTAACGCGAGCGCTGGGGCTCAGAGACTTGAAGCTGCCGAGGAAAGTGGTGTCGTCTGAAGCGCAGGCGACTGGCCGCTGGATGGGCCATGGTGAGAGATGGGCCATAGAGGGAAGTAGAAGATATGGCGATATGGTATCGTTATCGGAAAATAATGGAAAATATAGTAACATATACATATGGCTATATATATATGATTATATATGATTATATATGATTATATATGATTATATATGATTATATATGATTATATATGATTATATATGATTATGATTATATCTGATTATATATGATTATATGATTGTATATGATTATATGATTACATATGGTTATATATGATTATATATGATTATATATGATTATATATGATTATATATGATTATAAATGATTATATATATATGTATGTATGACTATACTTATAACATGACCATAAATAAATGAGTTCTCATGGATATATTGGTGTTTCTTGAAAAACCAAACGCCATTGGTTAAGAACGACCATTAACTTGGATTTTGGGCCCCCTCCTTTTCAGGCCTATCAAATTTATGAAGTAAACCATAAAGGGGGTCGTAGCAAACCTCATCCCATTGCAACAGGTACACGTATACCACCCATTTCGCCTTGGGTTTATCTATTCAATCAAAAAGCTGATGAGTAAATGGACTGTGACCAACAAGATGTTACTAATTAATATTGATAATCCATGTGCTATTTCTTCAATCATTGCTATTCTTCCATCTTCTTCCTACTGTGGATGGTTGCAAAATCCCGCACCAGTTGAGAACGGTGGTAAACATCCCACTATTTATAGGGTTTCAACCATCCAAAGTGGTGCAGGATTTCTTCCATCCACACCTGATTGCCCTGTGCCCGTGGAGCCTGTGGATCCACTTGGCGCTCAAAACATACCATTTTCTGGTACCAATGTATTGGACATGGTTGGAATGTATAATAATATGGAATATGTAGATAAATGAGATTAGATTAAATTGGATTGGATTAGATAGATAGATAGATAGATAGATAGATAGATAGATAGATAGAGACAGGTTTACAGGGAGACATCTGTGCCACGTTGGTCCCTCAGATTGACATCCTGCACCTCGAGTCGCTGGGCGCGTACGCTGACCTCAGCATTGGCGCAGCGGATGTCAGCGCAGTGTATAGGAGTTTAACCAACTATTGATGGGGATATAGTTGGTAGTATCTATTGTAATAGATTAATATATGGAATGCATTGGAGTATCATGGAATATTTCACCAACACTCTGGTATGTGGCTGGGTTTGAAAATGGTGATACTCCCAAATCATGGCAATTTTAGATAATTTCAGGTTATTTTCATGCGAAAATGATGATCAATGAAGCAGTGGAAGTCCATGGGGTGCTCTATTTTCAGACAAACCGAGACATAAATCTACTCACCATGAACTCAACCAACACCGAGCCTCGGATGGTTCAATGGATAGATAAGGGTGGAGTATATAGTCACAGTCAGAGCTGATAGCCACAGCTGATTTTGCATCCTGCCTCCTTGGAAGATGCAGAAAATAACAGGAAAAATACCTTGCCATGATCGGTTCTGTGGGGTTCCTGCCAAGAGAAATGGATGATCACAGAGTCTTATTTCAGAAATCACCCAGATCACCCGTGGTACATGGGTATGGGTCAAATAGACTACAACTGGGATATCAATTTACCCCATTTGGGGCATTTCATTTTGATATTATTTGGACCCATTCGTGTATTTGCCAGACATACCGCCAACATCACCCCGCAAATATACCAAAATCACCTGAGAAGTCCCAATTTCCAGTGGTAAATTCATGTATCAATGGGAGATCCTCCAGCGGATGTTTCCATGACATCCCCATGATATGCATGAAATACCACCATTTTTGTTGGTTAAATGCTCTTTTTTGTTATTTTCCATTGGCAGGTTGGCCAATCAGAAGGTACCCAGTAGCGCCAACAGCCCAGGCATCACTTGGTTCTTCTGAGTCTTCTGCCGGCAATTGGGCGCCAGTGCTAGGTTTATTTCTGGTGGATATAAGCGTGGTGTATCCCACAGATATTAGGATGCTTGGAACCTGACTTCTCCATATCCCTCCATCGTTTTTCAGATATTCCTTGACTTGAACATCAGTAAGTATCATTATTCTGGATAGATTATAATGACGCCGCCGCAACGTCATTGGAATGATGGTTGGGATTGGGGTAACTATCCCAAAATGGCCGCACTTTTCAGGTGAATTATTCCCAAATTCCAGATTATGTGCTCAAGAGATCTCATGAGCATGTTGAGACGATATGAGATGATGATACGAGTCTCTAATCATCCTAGCATTCCCGAAGTTACCGCAACCATGCCAGCAGAGGTGCATTTGATTCCCTGTTTTTGATGGTTACATCCATCCTTCATCGAAGCTAGCCACATATTTTTGACTGTACTGGTATGGTTTAGAATTTAGAAGTGAACTCACATAAAGGTACTTGCCACCAGTGCCACCAGACATCCAAATCACCAAGCCATACCCCAGACCCATAGCGCTGGTCTGCATTGGTTGATATGGTCACCCACAGCAAGTTACTCAGGCTCTGGTGCCACTTGCTTGAGTGACCAAGAGGCAGGTCCCTGGAACTGAACATCAAGCATTTATAGCCTGCAACTGACACTTTATTTTCAAATGACTGTCAGTGAATCCTGGTTGCATTTGTCGAGGACACTTTGGACTTTAAAGCACACTGAGGGGCATTTAGGCGCATTTAGGCTAGCAGTGTGTCCTCCCAGGCTGAGTAGACCAAACTGCGACAAAGAAGATTGTCACATATTTGCAACCGTATCAGGAGATGTGTTCTGTTTTTTTTTTTTGAATCAAGCCGTTTGAAACGAATGTTTAGCCGGTCCTTTGGGTCGAGTTGTTTGGGATTGTGGTCGAACCCCAAGAAGAAGCAAACGAGTTCATACCGCGTTTCCGAGATTCCGAATCGTTGAGCTTGGGTTTTTCTACTTGGGCATGGGTTGAATCGCTACAAAAGCAGCAACCATCAGCAACCAAAATCTCTGGGACACTACCGAGCTGCGCATGAGTAGGTGATCAACCGTGTGAAAGGCTTTTCGGGGCAGCCAAAGGTGGGGCTGGAGTTGACCGGGGGACATGATGGGATTGCGAGGACGTCAATGCCATCAGGTGAAGATGAGCAGCAAACATTGGTAGACTGTTTGAGTCAAAATTCAAGCTGGAAAGAGAGTAACAATTTGGCCATCAGCAATTTCAGGGGTTGGTCATTTTTTGGGCCATGAGCATACATTTCCGACATTTCCACGTTTGAACTGCTGATATTGACATTTCTGCGACTGGTGTGTGGAAGGTCGTGTTGACGCTGACTACTCCAGGATTTTACATACGAGGTCTTTGTATGTCTCTGTTCCATTCCAATCTGACACAGACACATACATATATATATATATATATATAATATATATAATATATATATATATATAATATATATGTAATATATATATAATATATATATAATATATATATATATAATATATATAATATATATATATATAATATATATATATATATATAATATATATATATATAATATATATATAATATATATAATATATATATAATATATATATATATATATATTAACATATACATATATATACACTATATTATACATACATATTCTCCTGATTTGACGTGCAAAATGGGTCCCGAGTGGGTCAGCAGGCATTCGAAAGTTTCCATCATTTTCAAAACTAAGACTCCATGGTTCATTTATCGTGTTCCCAGTTCAAATGACCATACATTGGGGTAAAGCATCCATCTTGGCACAAATCATGACAAGTCCAAACGCACTAATCATGGGTTGAATCAGTTTTGTAATTCTTTGCAATCATATGCACTCATATATTTTGTTCTCTGGTAATCAAACATGGTGACCGGAAATCCCCTATAAATCAGCATTGAAATCAGAAAGGTACTCTACAAATGGGGGATTCTCCATTGCCATGCTTGGTTACTGGAGGGTAACCATCATTAATCACCATTCATCACCACTAACCACCACTACTCACCATCAATCACCATTACCGACTCGTTGTGATGGTGAACTCCCCATAGGCAGCGTCCCTTCTGGTTGCCGCCGATGCTGCGGCTCGCAATGCCTCGTGGGAGCACCAGATGATGTGTCCGTTCGAACGCGGTGAATCAAGCTATGCAGCAGGTAGATGATACCCTCTGGTAAACTAACATAGCTATTGAAAATGGCCATTTATAGTGCATTTTCCCATTAAAAATAGTGATTTTCAATAGCTATGTTAGTTTACCAGATGATAACATGATAGGGAGATGCAAAACTGCTATTCACAATCCTATCCAGTTATACAAGCTATGTCAATGCTCAGTGCACCAACCAAGTGGACGACGGGGGGGTGCTTTCGTTCTTTCAAACTTTTTTTTTGACACAAATGGCAATATGATTCCTAGTCACTTAGTCAGCCCCCCCAAAAAAGCTATTTTGCGCCAGGGCATCCAACATTTGCCGTGATATATTAGATTCAGAGGTTCTATCCGTACTTGATCTTAAATTTCATGTTCTGCAAACAACTATTCTGCTCAAACCTGGTGAGATGATCCGCATGCTAGTATCTCTGGGAGCGTTTGGGATGGAGTGAAGCTACAAACTAAAGCCGAAATTCACCGCATTTTGCTGGTGCTGTTTGATGAGTTACTTGCCGTGAATTCCCTATGACCTGGAAGTAGAAATGCCTCCACGATGGCTAGTGGAGTCAAGGGATTGGTTAACGGTTGTTCACCTGTTAAGTTTTCTATGTTACTCTGATGAGGACTGACCCTCGTTCAATATGACGTTTCAGGATGGGTTAAAGCAATAGAAGAGAATGAGTAACTTGAATAACCTCAAGACTCATATCCCCCTAATATGAATTCATTAAGATTTTAAGTACCAATAAATTCCACCGAAGAAAATCCTGATTTAGTACTGGATCATGTCTTTTTTGGGTCCCATATGGTGCAGCTTTCCGACCCAAGAGATGGATGATCCATGTCATCCGGATCATCCAAGATCAACTGCAAAACCGTCAGAAACCATTCATGTTTGGTGGTTTTCCCAACTAGGGTACCTAAAGATCCAGTGGTTCGTCTTTCCCTTTTCTAACATGGCCATAACTCAGTGTACCCTCTGGTAAACTAACATAACTATGGGAAATCACCATGCTATGGCTGTTAGTTTACCAGAGGGTAAATCATCATTAATCCCATTAAAATCCCATTAAATCACCATTTTCCTATGGTTTTCCTATGGTTTTCCTATGGTTTTCCCATGGTTTTCCTATGGGGACGCTTTGAAGATGTTCGAGCCGCACCTCGTGAGGCTGAAGGCCGAAGGACCTCAGCGGTTCGGCTGCTGCATCGTTGGTGTTTTTGAGGCGTCATAAGAGGCTTTGGGTAATGGGTACCCTCCAGTAAACCATAGGAAAACCATAGGAAAACCATAGGAAAATGGTGATTTAATGGGATTTTAATGGGATTAATGATGATTTACCCTCCAGTAAACTAACAGTTTGCTATTGAAAATGGCCATAGAAATAGTGGATTTTCCCATTAAAAATGGCAATTGTCCATAGTTATTATTTAACAGTTTACCAGAGGGTAATTCAGAATGACCTCACTGTGACCTCACTGGAATGATGGTTAGGAAGGGGGAATACCGGTAACTATCCCAATTCGGCATTAATTCAGGTCAGTGAATTGCTATAATTTACCCAGATTGTTGCCCCACATGGGTCCTGCGAAAGATGAGCATCGAGTTCGCGACAGTTTCGCGAAAGTAATATGTTATTTCGTGAAGCATGGCCGTTTCGGGATGAAAGAACATAGATCAACCGACATGATCCACAATGTATGTTTTTTTTTTTTTTCCGAGGGGGAGGGCGGGTTCTCCAACAGAGGATGATCCCAGATTGATTCGGATCCGGTGCCTCTGGCAGGATGATCGTCCTGGGGAACGTTGCGCACAATTATTATGATATTACCCTCTGTTAAACTAACATAGCTATTGAAAATGGCTATTGAAATAGTGGATTTTCCCATTAAATTCATGGTGATTTCCCATAGTTATGTAACAGTTTACCAGAGGGTATGTCATCCAATGTTGTCTCCATCTAGTCCACATTTTATCCCAAGTACATCTTAGATTGTCTCCCATGTTTGCCCGGATTTCCCCTGAAATGCCCCCCTTGATTTGCCATTCATCGTGCAGGTGGGACCCGGTTACGTGGAGCCCGCGGCAAAGAAGGCCAAGAAGGAGGGCAGTGACAAGGCCGGCTGCTGGATGCTGGAGGAAAACTTGGGGATTCAACGCCCTACTTGGGGTGCGGGCCAGGGGTTATTAATGGTTCATATGGGGGAATCTGGGTTGATACAGTAGTGGTTGATTTATGGCTATTAAAGGTTATTACTCGGTATAACTATGGGATTTTAGCCTCCATAACTTGGGACATGGGGAAAATACAACTATGGTGATATAAGCCACTTATTAGTGGAACTGCACCCCCAAGTAATGGCCTCTGTCTATATTACACACACACACACACATATATATATATATATGAACTGAATATGAGTGGAATATTCATGGATATAGCTGATGGAAATACCTCTGGATATTCCATGAATATCTCATTCTACAATGGTTATATAACTGGATATTCCATGAATATGTCATGATACAATGGGGGTAGAACTGGATATTCACTGGGCCAATGATGGGGAAAGAAAGGGGGTAACAGCTGGGACAACAATTCGCAAGGTCTGTGACCTCCCCAAGAATGGTTGGGTTTACGGATAGGGCGAGAAAATATAACCAACAACCAGGATTCTTATTGGGCAAATCTTATCCACGAAAATATTGGGTGGGTCAGCTCTGGGGGGAGTGATGGAATCCTCATGAGCACAGGAATCCTCAATTTTTTGAAGGGCTGGGGTCACTTTCCCATGTATGTATGGCAACGAAATGGGCATACCTCATATTTCCACATAAAGTCCAGTGAGCCATTCCACATATGCTAAAATTCTGGGATTTCAGCATCTGTAATATGGGTTTCCACAACAAACCAATTGGACATGATTGGAAACAATAGGGCCGGGGCAGCCCCCAAAATGCCGGTTTTGGTAAGGATCAATCTTGATAAAATCAAGGCGTTTGCTGAAATAAGAATATATCATATATACGTTCTCCATTTTGATAGATATTTGACCATCAGTGCCATCTGTATGTGGGATGGGATAGGGGTATTTTCATCGGTCAGATGCCTCCGTATGTGATCAATTTGTATTATTTTCTGGTTTATCCCTCTCAAGTCGCAAATGGGTGGTCTTAGCAACAAGACCGTGCGCTTCAAGACGATTTAACCGATTCAACCATCAGCAAACCAACCTATGTGGTTGGTGGCTGGTGAATTCTTGAATTGTTCCACTTCCATGCCTGCCAAAGCCATCCAACTGGCTGGTGATTCGGCATCATGGTCCCAGTTCCCTCCCCTCACCATTGAAAGTCAATCAGAAGATACATTCCAAGGGAATGTAAGCATAATGTAAGGGATATAAACATGGAGAGGAGGAGAATAAGATCTAATGGTTGAAGCCTTGGTACATGATGATTCCCCCCAAAATCGTGAAATTGTGGTTTAACCAGGGGTTCAGCTCTTTTGAAGCAGCAGGTGCGGGTAAGACATATTCTGCTCAAGCACAAGGACCTGATTCTTGGAAGCCTTTGGGATGATTTCCTTTGACGGGGACTTTGGAGGTCCCTGGAGGTGGGCGCTTCTCGACTTGCCAGCAAGAATCGCAAAGCCGGGCTCATCATCATCATCATCATCATCATCATCATCATCATCATCATCATCATCATCATCATCATCATGATCATCATGATCATCATGATCATCATGATCATCATGATTCATCATGATCATCATGATCATCATGATCATGATCATGATCACGATCATCATAATCATCATCATCATCCTCATCATCTTCATCATGATCATCATCATGATCATCATGATCATCATGATCATCATGATCATCATCATCATCATCATCATCATCATCATCATCATCATCATCATGATCATCATCGTCATCATCATCGTCGTCATCATCATCATCATCATCATCATGATCATCATCATGACCATCATCATCATCATCATCATCCTCATCATCATCATCATCATGATCATCATGATCATCATGATTCATCATCTTCATCATGATCATCATCATGATCATCATCATCTTCATCATCATCATCATCATGATCATCATCGTCATCATCATCGTCATCATCATCATCATCATCATGATCATCATCGTCATCATCATCGTCATCATCATCATCATCATCATGACCATCATCATAACCATCATCATGATCATCATCATCATCATCATCATCATCATCATCCTCATCCTCATCATCATGATCATCATGATCATCATGATCATCATGATCATGATCATCATCATCATCATCATGATCATCATCATCATCATCATCATCATCATCATCATCATCATCATCATCATCATGATCATCATGATCATCATGATCATCATGATTCATCATGATCATCATGATCATCATGATCATCATGATCATCATCATCATCATCATCATCATCATCATCAGCATCATCATCATCAGCATCAGCATCAGCTTAGGTGGGGTTTTCCCCACCTACCAGGTGAGGGTCTCTAGAGTTTAACTTAAGGTGAAACACCATCTCCTCTTCTCCGCTTACTCCGCTCCCTTGTGGACCTCTCATCTTCATCTCCCCCAGCTCCGGAGCTGGGCACGCCTGGACCCTCCATCGCGAGCTCCGGATTCTGTGGGGCTTGGGCCCGAACACATGCCAGACAGAATGGCAGAATGTCAGAATAATTCAGAATACATATGCCATATGGCAGATGGTATGTCAGATGGTATGTCAGAATACTATATCCTGCCAGATGGTATGTCAGAAACTATGTGAGAATACAGTTGCCGGGCTGGGGACCACTCGTGCGCAGGACCTGAAGCAGAAGATGGACCCACAGGCGCATCTCAAATCCAAGGGTCGGAGCCTCGGAAAACGAACCAACCGAGGCTGCGCGAGGTTCGTGGTTGCCCTCCGGGAAAAATGTCCGATTTATAGATGGATTACCACTCAAAATTGTGCTTTTCCATGGCCATGTTAGTTTCCAGAAGGTAATGATGATGGTTCAATGATCAATGGTGATTAATGGTGGTTAATGGCGGATAATGCAAGTTACCCTCTGGTAACCTACCATGGCTTTCTGGAAAATACACCGTTGAGTTCTATGATTTTCCCATCTTTATACTTCCAGCTTGTCAAGGATTTCCCTGCCAGCCATGTTTGATCAATTATCCAAAGGTCGTCACTGTCATCCTGGTAATAGGTTTGATCCATACTATCTTGATGTTTAATGGTGATTTCTTGTACGTAGTGTGGGTAGTAATGATAGAATGGCAAACATTCTCTTTCTACTTGGGGACTTGGGGATAAGACTATATGCACACATTATAAATATATACATATGTGTATACATGCATTCATGATACTTTATTTGGCCTGTCTTCCCAGGCTGCCAGTGTCAGTTTTGATGAGTTCTTGATCATGTTGCCTTGGCCGCCGCAGATTCCCACTCAGATGCAGCTCAGGTGTTACTACACGAAAGTTGGAGATTTTGGAATTGATTCTTCAATTCTTATTTTTTTCCACTTCATTTTTGAACACAACAAATACATCTACCAACAACTGCCAAACGTGCAGAGTTTTCGCGGCTGCAGCACCTTGCGCCGGACTCGGCGGTTCCGGGGGCACATCCAGATGGGTTCACCCTGGAGATGTGCTAGTGGAGAAACCCATGGAGATGTCGTTTTTCAGAAGGCCATCCGAAATTGCTGGAGTTTCCACGAGGTTGAATGTGGAGCAAGTACCAGGGGTGCTATGTCTTTTTGACTATCAAATATGATCAGCTATGGAAGGTTATCTTAAAGACTCCCATTCTCTAATATGATAGATCCTCCTGTAATCAAACATGGCAAGTAGAAATCCCCTATACATGGATGTTTTAATGGCAAAATCAACCATGAATGGGAAATGTTCCATTGCCATGTTTGATTATCGGAGGGTAATGTGCATTTGTGTTTGGAGTTTTCTCAGGTGAAAATGATTTATACTGGAAACTTGCGGCAAGTGCCAGGTTCTAGCAATTGAATTTGCTCATAAATTCCAAAATTTCCATCGTGTCTCGCCAAAGCTAAACATGCCGTAGAGTTGGTTAGTGGCCACGAGTGGGCAGAGTGGGCAGAGTCTTTTTCTCGCAACCCACATCCCTGAAAGATCTGTTGTGCCATGGCAGTTGGCTCAAGGAGGGGAGAGCACTGGAGTGCACCCTCCTCTTGGGGCTCGCTTCTTGTTTTCAGCTCTCAACGCATCAAAGGTGGTGCGTTCTCAGAGCACCTCATGTGCCATGTCCGCACCGGTGTCGCCGGCCTCACCCGCCACGCCGGCCTCGCCAGCTTCGCCGGCCCCTGTGCCGCCTGCCCCGAAGGATGCGGAGCAGACGGGTGATCCGTCTGCGACGCCCGCGCCGCCGGCGGAGAAACCGGCTGTGCTTGCGGAAGAGGTGGGGAAATGACATTGGGCTTTTTTTGAGCTGGGCGAAGTTGGGCGGATGTTGATATATGTTTATGTTGATTTTTTGCTAATTTCTGGCTATGAAATGGAGGAATCGTTGCTATTCCACCAGATCCCACCCAAATGAAGTGGAATTCACTTTTCGGGAAGGCATTTGAGGTTAAGCGTTTCAGCCACTCCTTTCGGAGTTCCATTCCTATTTGGGATGATCAATCCCAGTGAATTTGGGAGGCCATTGATGGTGACAGCCCCCAGGTTAGTGCCAAACTGGAGCTGTCCTTGCCAACTTATAGAGACACATTTCTGGCATCCTCCATTGGGAGCATGTTCATGTTCGCCACTCGGCTGCAGTCGTTGACTTCGTCGTGGGATGGAGGGGCCGCCTGGGCCCCTGACATTTGGGAGACTTCTGAATGAGGATGTGTGAAAACAAGAACCCGCTTGGCCATGATAGGACATGGCGCCATGATAGGATATAGCATCCTCTTTCAAGTGAGATGGCTTATCCACTTCTATATGGCACTTGGGATCAAATGTCGCTGTATTCGAAATCTTGTCGTCCACCCTTGCGGTGCCATTACTTTGGTAACAATTGGTTATAGTATGTTATAGTCACTGTATATCATATGTCTGCCACTGAAGAGCTCAAGATATGGCCTCTGGCCATCCACCGTCCCAAAACGGTGGATCTTGGTGGTTGAAGGTGGGACATACCCCGACACCGCAGCTGAAGAGTTTTTCGCAGGTGCTCACTGAAATCCCCAAAAATTTATCCCATCCAAGAACTTGGCAGTATAGTATTGAAGATCCTTCATCCTCTGTCACATAGTTCTTAGATAATTAAAAAGTTTTACCATGTCCTATGCGATTAGGTCCTTCATCACTTGACCCAGTTTGACCCCAAAAGGTCTTTGATGATTGGCATATTTGACTGAGCTCCAGTCCGGTCGTTTCCCAGCCATAGCCATCAGGAGATTTCGCAATGCGGAACCCTTCGGAAGCCAAAACATGGATTAAAACTATATGACTAGCATTTGAACAGAAAAGAACACATGAAATACATTAAGCTAAAACAATGTAAAACCCATTCTTTCCTGTGAAATACGGTGAATGGAAGAAATCCTGCACCAGTTAATAGCTGGTTTATCCCATTATTTCTAGGGTTTCAACAGGTGGTGCAGGATTTCGCATCCACAGTATGTCGCCTTCCCCCCAGCCGCCCGTGTGGCTTAACCCGGTGGTTGGGGTCTTGAGGCTGGGCTCATGGCATTCAGCATCTCTGAAGCATCTCTGCCAGGTCGGGCATTTGGGCCTGAAAATGTCGTGTTTTTCATCGTGTACCCAGTAGTTTTGCTGATCATTCTCCCCATTTTCTCTGGTATAATTGGAGATATACTCTATTTTCAGACACACCCATATATATATATATATATATATATATCTGTGTGTGTGTATGGGCTTTAATCCATGGGGGATCCATGGGGATCCCGAAATCATCCAAACCGACATCAGGGATTAGTATTTAAACAACCATGGCGACTTGGGGATCCCGCATTTTAAGAAAGCCCAATATGTTGATCTATGGATCAATACCAAGTTTTTTCCTATCTAATTCAGAATCAGGGATCTTCATCAACAAACATTGGGATACATTGGGATTTACCCTCCAGTAATGAACAAGGATGGCTGGCTGAAAACCTGCCATTGCCACGGTTGATTTCCAGAGAGCACGGGGGGTTGAAGATCACTTCATCGATCCCAGGATTTCATCTTCAACTTAAGGGTGGGCAAACCTGCCATGTTGATCCTTTATCATCCCACTAGGCCCCAGTAGACGGCTGTTGAAATCGGGCATTTTTCACGACTTGTGGGACCTCAGGTACAAACTTCAGCAATTTGCAATTCGCAATGTTTCTGGTGATCTTCACTGATTTCCTGCGGTTTCTTCCCGTCCTCAAAAAGCTATAGGTCCATGGATGTCCATGGGTCATCCCCCTGCGAGGTGTCCCGAAGGATCGGTGGTTTGTGCTCCTGTTCCGCATGATAGGCGACCTGGCTGCCCTTGCCCCGCTGGTAGTTGGGGGTGCACTTCCGGTGATTTGTATATGGATATAACGGATATAACGTGATATAACCATCTCTTGTCTATAACTCTCTATAAATGCGAATAACTAGGGCACTACTACGCGCCAGTTTTCTTAAATATGAATCCAACCCACTTGTACTTGCAACATGCAAGTCTTGTTATTTATATTGTTTCTTCATGTTTCTTGTATTTTTTGTCCTTTCAACTCCAAGACTTCTCCAGATTGGGGACCGTGATGGTTCAACACCCTTCTGCCTAAATGCTGATCTCCCAGGGACGACGGTTCCGTTTCCATATATGTTTCCATACCTTTCAATCGAATTATTTGATTGATGTGGTCAGGCTAGGTTTAACCTGGTTTGCTGTGGATGAGTCCGTTATAGTGGGCAGGGTATCATCGGTATCATGCAATATGAACAACTCATCCCATTGAAAGGGCCGCCGAAAACACCAGTCCACGCCGGCCACCCAAGGTTGGGTCGCGCTCTATTTCATTCCGGTGCACTTTGTGGCTGGTCATTTTTTTCAGTTTTTTTCCCGAGAGCGTCTGAGCGAAGGGTTCTTCCAAGAGTTGGGTCTGTCATACATCTTCACATCTTCACATCCTCACATCTTCGCATCTTCACATCTTCACATCTTTACCTCTTCACATCCGCACATCTGAACATCTTTACATCTTCACATCTTCACATCCGCACATCTGAACATCCTCACATCTTCACATCTTCACATCTCCCTCTTCTCCCCTTTCTCTCTCTCCTTCTTTTTCTTTCTCTCTTTAGGCCGCGGGCAGTGCCGACGAGGCGTCACGAAACGTCAACCCTTTCGCACGAAATGAGGTTCGATGCGCAAAAACAAACGTAAAATTGCGATTTCAGAACTTCGGCGGCAACCCTTTCGCACGAAATGAGGTTCGATGCGCAAAAACTAGGTAAAATTGCGATTTCAAGTTGTCCGCGGCAACCCTTTGGCACGAAATGAGGTTCGAGGCACAAAAACTGAGTAGGTAAAATTGCGATTTCACAACTTCGGCGGCAACCCTTTCGCACGAAATGAGGTTGGAGGCGCAAAAACTGAGGTGAAATTGCGATTTCTGTCTGTGTGTGTGTTTGTGTGCCAAGGTGTCCGTGTAAAGATGTTTGTGTGTAAAGGTGTTTGCATGTATATAAAGGGGTCTGTGTGTAAAAGCAGCTGGGTGTATATCACATCTTCACATTTTGACATCCTCACATCCTCATATCTTCACATCTTTACATCTTCTCATCCTCACATCTTCACATGTTCATCACATCCCCACCTCTTCACATACTGACATCTTCATATCTTCACATCCTCGCACACTCGCATCTTTACATCTTTCATGCGCAAAAACTGATGTAAACACATCTTCCAATGACTGAAAGAGACATACCAACACGTCAACAGGTAACAGCCTTTCAGAACATGTTTGCAGCATCTCTTTTTATGTGCGCCTTATACATTCACATCTTCTGTCTTTGAGACATCATCATATATTTCTCTCTCTGTGTTTCATGCTCTACGATCTTCACAGTTACATATCTCACTATACTTCTCTACGCTCTCGGGCCATCCGTCGTCTAGTTTGTTTCACAATTCCCAAAAATGGGAGGATGATCCTAGTACACAGACACGCACGATCTCACACTTACATATGTCACACCCACCGCTTCCAGGCTATGAAAGTCCACATCTGTCTACGAATACTTGATAGACTTTGTCAACACCTTGAGGGTATCAAGCCAAAATCGCACAGAAAATGGTCATTGTGTAAACACCGACATGCTGGGTTCCTGGCTTGGCCCAGTTGCCATGTGGATGCATCCCCACTTTAAAAGTGGAGAATAATTTCCACAAAATCCACAAGTTATACATTAAAACTATTATATTGATATACATATATATTATCATTTTATATTGTTGCCATGAACATGGTTATGATCGAAGGAAGTTTAGAAGTCAAACTTCCGACAATATGGACACATAGAAAAGCAGAGATGGGAAGAGGCACAGAAGAGAGAAGATCATACAGGAGAAAGTCAGAAGAGAAGATGCAGGTGCGCGAAAAGGTAGGAAAGTCGCGAAACACTCTTTTTTTCAATATTTTGTGGCTCCAGAGGGTCGAAAAGTAGGCTCGCTAAAGCGGCGGGTGCGGAGCCATCTGGGGAGATGAGAGATGAAAAGGTGCATGCCATTGTGGCGGGAAGCATATGTTGAAGTCAAAATGTGCAAAACACCTCAGGTCTGGAGCATTTTTGGAGCTTGAGATGTTGAAAGAGTGGACGGCGTTGTGGCACGAAGCACCTACATCTATATCCATGTCATCCCCTCCATCTTGAATGGGTTGTGGAGGCAACTCTGCATCTGCAAGGGGCTCCAATGGACCTGCAGGTGGCAGTGCTTGCTTTGCCTGTGGTGCCTCAAGACGTGATTCTGGGTAGTCCATGGTGGTCCTGTGGCCTGACACCGACCAAAAGTGGAAACAAAGACTCAACATCGTGCAGTTTTGGAAGTTGAGATGTCGAAAAAGTGTGTTCAACAAGAAGCATATTTCCAAATCAAAATGTGCAAAACGCTTCGGGTCCGGAGCGCTTTCGGAAGTTGAGATGTTGAAAGCGTGAATAGGGTTGTTGCGCCAAGGACATTTCGAAGTCAAACTGGGCAAAGCACTTCGGGTCCGGAGAGCTTTCGGAAGTTGAGATGTTGAAAACGTGAATGACGTTGTGGCGCCAAGGACATTTCGAAGTCAAAATGCGCAAAACACAGGTCCGGAGCACTTTTGGAAGTTGCGATGTCGAAAAAGTGCACGCCGTAGTGAAGCACATTCGGAAGTCAAAAGTGTTAAAAGTTGAGGGTCTCAGACCACTTTTGCACGTTCAAGTGGCCTTTTGTGTGGCAGGCGCAGTGAATCCTGCACCTCGTAAAAAGTGAGTCAAACGTGTGGGCTTTGTGCATTTTCAAAAACGATGGTGGGCGTGGGGCATGTGGAGAGGATCTGGCAAGATGCATTTTGCGTGGCAGGTGCAATACAAGAGACATCTTCATCAGTCATGCTATCGGGTCAGGGCGCTGATTTCCTGAGAGGGGTTACATTTTGGAGCATCAGATCTTCAAGTTTGCTAAAGTCATTTTGCATAGCAGGTGCAGCACTTCGTATGATCTGGCTTCACTTTTCGTGGCAGGCGCAATACTTCAGACAATAGACAGGTATTGGAGTGGACAGATCGCAAAAGGCATTGGTACGAAGCCGTCAGCTCTGCATTCAACTTTCCATTTTTGAAAAGGAAGTTTTGCAGAATTGCTTCGTTTTTGCGGTTGTCAATTTCAAAAGTGACGAAGCTTCGCAGAATTGCTTTATTTTTGAAGTTGTCAGCTTCCAAATTTGAAGGAAGTCTCGCAGAAAGTTTCGTTTTTCTGCTTTCCCAATTTCGCAGAATAGCTTCGTTTTCAAGCTTGCAGACAAGCAGATTTGATAGATAGACAGATAGATAGACAGATAGATAGACAGATAGACAGATAAATAGACAGAGAGGCAGACAGATAGGTAGACAGATAGCCCGATGCTCCAACCACCTTTCGATCCCTCAGCGGGTTCGCTCTGCCATCCGTGATTCACAACAACCAACTTCTCATAGGTTTCCTGTCTTTGAAACTTTCGCCACCGCCTTGCGCAGTACTACTGGCATTGTGAATACACAATGCACACATGCATGCATACATATATAATGTCGGATCTTGATTAGTGTATGGCCCCCCCAAACAATTCAGATCAGCAAAAATGTCAAAAAACGGGTCTGAAGAATTTTGTCAGGTCAGGATTTCAATTGAAATCCATTTGCTTTCAATTGCTTTTCCTTTTAAATTTAAAGGACCAGAATGGGTTTCAATGGAAATCCATTTCCTTTCAACTGCTTTTCTTTTAAATTTAAAGGGCCAGAAAGGATTTCAATCGAAATCAATTTACTTTCAACTGCTTTTCCTTTGAAACTCAAAGGTAGGACACAATAGGAGACCACTGAAACAGACATATTAGTTATTGAAGATCTCGGTCGCTCATGGCTACTCCCTTGAAAAAATCTTGAGGTGCTGTTTTTTTAATTGGGTGTGAAGGGTTTGGTTTGAATATGTTTGAATAAGAGTTTTTATATATTTATTGGGAAGCATGACAATCTCAGGATTCAAACCAAAGCTAGGTGAGTTATTTCAGCTTTACCAAAGAAAAGAATAACAGGATTGATGAACATTTGAAACCACCAAAAAAGTGGGACACAATAGAAGACCACCAAAACAAACACATTATTGAAGATCTGAGTTGCTCATGGACAACTCCCTTGATTTTTCAATGGTGTTTTAATCAGGGGTTTGATATGTTGGGAAACCATGCCGTTCTCAGGGCTCAAGATCATAAATTTTCATTGCCAAGGAAAAGAATAAAGGGATTTAAGAAAATGTTCACCAACAAAAAGTACGGCACAACAGAAGACCTTTGGAACAAACATAGTATTGACTCATGGACTACTCCCTGGAAAGATTTTTGGGGTGCTGTTTTTTCTTTGGTTTTACATTGTGGGAAAACATGACAATCTCAGGATTCAAATCAAAGCTAGGTGAGTTATTTCAGCTTTACCAAAGAAAAGAATAACAGGATTGATGAACATTTGAAACCACCAAAAAAGTGGGACACAATAGATGACCACCAAAACAAACACATTATTGAAGATCTGGGTTGCTCATGGACTACCTGCTCGAAAAATTGTTTGGGTGCTGTGTTTTAGTGGTATTTAGAAAGAGGTTTGTTTTTTTGGGGGAAACATGTCTGAGGATCCAATAGGAAAGCTAAGCGACTTAATGATCTCAGCTTTACCAAAGAAAGGGGTTCAACCGAATTTTGAAAACAATATCTTCCAAAAACAAGTGGGACACAAAAGAATACCCAACCAACAAACAGACTACTGAAGATCTGAGTTGCTCATTGACTACCCTCTTGAACAATTGATGGGGTGCAGTTTTTTTTAAAATGATGTTTTGATCAGGGATTTTATATTTAGGTGTTTTTGTCAAAGACGATTATAGAAGGATGTAATTATGACAAAAACACATTTAAAAAAGTAGGACGCAATAGAAGACGCCTAGAACAAACATAGTATTGAAGATCTGGGGTTCTCATGGACTACCCCTTTTCAAAGTTGTTTGGGTGCTGTGTTTGAACTAGGCTTTAAAGAGGAATTTAAAAACACACACACATATATATATATATATATTTTTTCAAATTGTTTCCAAAAAAATGCATATAGACATATATTTAACAATAAATAGAAAACACAATTAATCAAAAAACAAGAAATACATTGAAAAACAACATAGAAAATAAGAATTAGAAAAGATGAAATTAAAACACAAAAAAATTACTTACTTCGAGCGATCCCCACCATGAGACTTTATTTGGCATTTTGTGTGATACATATTTTGACATTCTTTCTGGCAAAACTTTCTGGCAGGGAAGAGGAGGAGAGGACAACTCTCCTCCTCTTCCCTCCTGGCATTCTATCTAACATTCTCTCTGGCATATGCTCTGACATCCTATCTGACATAGGTTCTGACATTCTATCTGATATATGTTCTGAGTTCTGACATTATCTGACATATGTTCTGACATTCTATCTGGCATTCTATCTGACAATTTTTTCTGACATCCTATCTGATGCATTTTCTGACCGTTTATCTGACATTCTATCCGGCATCCCCTCTGACACTCACTCTGGCATGTATACGGGTTGAAGTTCGGCAGTGCCCACTGCGATCTGTTGCTGACGGCTGAAGTCCGGCAGTGCCCACTGCGATATGAAGATGGCAGATGAGGTCCGGCAGTGCCCACTGCGATATGGAGCTGGCGGCTGAAGTCCGGCAGTGCCCACTGCGATCTGTTGCTGGCAGATGAAGTCCGGCAGTGCCCACTGCGATCTGGAGCTGGCAGATGAAGTCCGGCAGTGCCCACTGCGATCTGGAGCTGGCAGATG
This sequence comes from Symbiodinium sp. clade C Y103, assembly GCA_003297045.1. NCBI lineage: Eukaryota > Dinophyceae > Suessiales > Symbiodiniaceae > Cladocopium > Cladocopium sp. clade C. The sequence goes on along the minus strand of BGPT01000779.1, from coordinate 218,466 downwards.
AAGTCCGGCAGTGCCCACTGCGATCTGGAGCTGGCAGATGCAGTCCAGCAGTGCCCACTGCGATCTGTTGCTGGCAGATGAAGTCCGGCAGTGCCCACTGCGATCTGGAGTTGGCGAGGAGGAGGAAGAGGAGGCGGAGGAGAAGGACAGCTCTTGTAAAATCCAACAGCCCTCACCTGGCAGGTGGGGAAAAATAACTTGACCAACAAAACTCGACACAATACTAACCCATGCTGCCAACACACAAAAAAATTGAATCATTTGACAATACCGACCCATTGCACTGATCGGGATCCAACATTACATTACATATGCAGAAATAAAGCGGGTTATGTTCTAGTTAAACTTTGGGATATTGGTTTTACTGTGGGCACAGCAATAATCAACCTACCATTTGGAGATGGGATGGTCTATTGGGTCTATAATCAATACCACTTTATATGGATTTTACATCCCAATAAAAAGGTCAAAACCACAAGAAATGTCCAGGTGGCCATCGGCAACCTGCGCGGTTTCTGCTTCTGGGGCATCGAGCCTTCCAACTCCAGCCTGGTCTGCTGGAAGACGGCCCTAGGCCCCGAGAATTGCAAGGAGGTGGCTGAGGAGTTAAGCCTCAACGGCAGGCGCAACTGCGATTTTGATGGTGGGTAAAGCCCATGAAAAAATTGTGAGTTCACCATGAAAATGGAAGAAATAGTGAGTGAAGAACCATGAACAAATGGTGATTGAACCTTGAAACATGAGGATTGAAATTTCAACAGTTATAATGTATACATAACCTTCAAACATCGGGATTAATTAAAAAGTATTTGAATGTTCAATCAGTTCGGTCGCCAGGGTTTAAACTTCTGAAAAATGGTTGAAACTTAACCCACGATGGGCCCTTCAAACGTCGGGATTTATTTTAAATTTCAAAGATTAGGATTTCAAAAAGCGGGATTGATGCAAATTCCTAGGTTTAAGTTTCAAAGTTGTGATGCTTGTGATGCAACCTTCCGCAATCAGGATTGAAAATTCAAAATTACCTTTGGAAATCAGGATTTAAGTGTCAAACATGTTAAGTACTGCTAGCCTGCTAGATTTATTTGCAAAGCAATGGGTTGATGATAATGTTGGTGGAAAAAATAGTTGATGTGGTGGCTGGCCAAACATGATCCAAAATGAGGGTTGAAGCAGAAAAAAACCATGTATGATCCACATGACTGAGAGTCATGCGGGTGGTTGGTTAGATTTTGGTATCAAAAAAAACAAAATACAAGTGAAGCGATGTAACCCAGCTCGGGAAGCCACTTGGCTTGGGATGATTATCCAAGTGTGACAGTAGTTGCCTTTGGTTTTGCCTGCTAGGCTGCCCTGTCATTGTAAACAGAAACGTCAGAATCTCGGACCAGAAACAGTATTGTCCTGGTGATTATTTGCACTGGCGGTCAAAACCAGAGTCTAAGTATGATTTCACTCCAACCAATGAATTTGTTTGAAAAAAGGGCGGTTTCTCATCGCTTCCAGATTCAAAGTGTACTTTGAGAAGGTATCCCGCATGTTTCGGACCAACCCATATCCGATAGCAGGTACAAAGTGTGAATGCCATGTCGTTGCAAGGCGGGCCTTTGCAGGGGCTCTTGTCATGGGCAGTGTCTTCCTCCTCCTTTGGACCATTTTCTTTTCAGTGCATCTTGGCATATCTTGGCGCAAAGAGTCGTATCGCTTTGGTGGTCTCCATCCTACCGATAATGATTCCAATTGACGAATATCTCTCAGCAGGGTCAAAACATCTCAAAACGACCAGTTTGCTCAAACTTTGCCTCGGGCTAAAGTTCACTTGCAGATGGTGTTGATGATGATGAGGATGATCATTTGATGATCATGACCATGATGAGGATGCTGAGGATGATGAGGATGGCAAGGCTGATGAGGATGATGAGGATGATGAGGATGAAGATGAGGATGAGGATGATGGGGATGATGGGGATGATGAGGATGATGATGATGATGATGATGATGATGATGATGATGATGATGACGGTGATGATGGTGATGATGATGATGATGATGATGATGATGATGATGGTGATGATGATGATGATGATGATGACTAGGAGGAGGAGGAGGAAGAGGAGAAGGAGGATGAGGAGGAGGATGAGGGTGATGATGATGATGATGATGCTGATGATGATGATGATGATGATGAGGAGGAGGAGGACGATGAGGATGAGGATGAGGATGAGGATGCTGCTGCTGCTGCTGTCTGCTGCTGCTGCTGCTGATGATGATGATGATGATGATGATGATGATGATGATGATGATGATGATGGCACAACAATCAGTTTCACAGTGATGCCATGTCTGCCACGTGTCCCTGCTCAGGTACCTGGGTCCTGTTTACCAGCATTGTGGTTTTATCCTGGCATATGGTGTGGGACATTTCCTGACGATCGCCATTGGCGAGACCATGGCACCACGCTTAAATCCGCCACCGGTGGATGAACGATATACGCATAAGATGGGCCCTGCAACGTTGGGTCTGGCGATCATGGGCTTTTTCATTTGCACTACGGGCTACACTTGCTTGCGGCTGGGATGATCATAGATGTCCTATGATGTTTTTTTTCTGCCATTCGTTTTGCCGAATAACATGGAAAATCAGTGAGCAATCATTAAGCAACAAATAGATCAATGATGTAACAAATGGTGCAACAAAATGTTTAGGACCTAAATCATTTATTAGAGCTTGCAGTCAGGCCTTGAAGTAGAGTCATCAAAACTGTCATAAGATGTCTAGCAAAAATGGGGAGAAGATATGAGTGTCTAGCAAACCACAAAGGCAACCACGACAATTGAGCCTTTTTGGGACCAAGTGGGCCAGTTTTCTCGGGATGAACATCCAACGAAGATGTGGAGCACGACAGGATGTTTGATGAAATGGGAGCAAGGAAGGGCGTGGCTTTTTCAGGAGGTTAGCTTGGGCAGAACCTGCGCAACTTCCCCACGAAACAGGATGATCATCACTGAAAGATCACCCGAGTCAGAAGCCTAGTATATGTGCAATAGTAGGTGGGACCACCAGGGTTTTATCCCACAAATGCCAACGATATGCCAAAAAGAACATGTGCGATTTCTCTCGTCTCTGTGTTTGACCCCACATAACTTTACTCGCAACATGGATATGAGACGATATGGATCATTCCACTCCAGCACCCTGATTTTTTCACCATGGAAAGGAAACGCTTTGCAGCTGGCAGCTGGCTGGGAACCTTAATGCCTGCTATGCTCAGCTGCTATGAACTGGTCAACCTCGTGATTCTTCAACGCGTATTCTTAGCTGAGTTCGTGACAGAGAAGCCTGTCAGACGCAAGTACCTCATGAGCAACCAAGCCACTTGCTTGGGTTTTCCCAATTTTTATTGAGTAAGTGTCCATTGTTTCCAGTTTCCATCTCCAGTTGTTGAGGAAAATTGTTTGCATTTCTTCTTCCACCGGCCAAACCGGGCCGGCTCAAACAGGCCGTTTTGGTTTCGACGCAGATCTGCTTCGTTCATGCCATGGCAGAGGGTGCCCGCATGACGTTGATCTTGGCCGACATGTCCCATGAACGGAATCAAACCTTTGAATTTCTGGTGCCGATTGTCAGTGGAATGGTGTGGAACACTTGTGTGCCTTGGCTGGTGGAGGAACCTTGTGGCGGAGACTCCGGAGACGTGGAAAGCTGACAGGGATTGAACGAGGCTCCAGGTCCACTCGGAAAAAAGGGGTAACTGGTGATCGTTCCTAAGTCCTAAGATCTGACAGTGATGGGCATGTTTTTTCTTTTTCGATCTTTTCTGGTAGCCCTTCAACTCTGTTCCTCATACTTTGAGCTGCCGTCCTTGTTGAGGCACTCCAGAGATTCTTGAAAAATGTTGAGCAAAACTGGTCAGGTCACGATTTAGGGTTCCATGTCAAAGCTTCACCAGTGAGGAAAAGAACCAATTGATTGAATGCCCTTATATAAAACCGTACCAGCCTATCAGCCCTATCAGCCCTATCAGCCCTATCAGCCCTATCAGCCCTATCAGCCCTATCAGCCCTATCAGCCCTATCAGCCCTATCAGCCCTATCATCCTCACCATCACCATCACCATCATCATCACCATCATCATCATCATCATCATCATCATCATCATCATCATCATCATCATCATCATCATCATCATCATCATCATCATCATCCTCATCCTCATCCTCATCCTTCATCATCATCATCATCATCATCATCAGCAGCAGCAGCAGCAGCATCCTCATCCTCATCCTCACCATCAATCATGCTCATCCTCATCCTCATCCTTCATCCTCATCCTTCATCATCATCCTCATCATCCTCATCATCCTCATCATCCTCATCATCCTCATCATCCTCATCATCATCATCATCATCGTCGTCGTCGTCATCATCATCCTCATCTTCATCCTCATCCTCATCCTCAAGCTTACCTCATCCTCATCCTCATCGTCCTCCTCATCCTCATCCTCATCCTCATCGTCCTCCTCCTCCTCCTCATCATCATCGTCCTCATTATCCTCATCATCCTCGTCAACATCATCACTTGAGCGTTTTTAGAAGAGCCTGTGGCTGACCTCACACGAAAGCTGACAACAAACAACTTTGAAAATCAACAATGTTCTTTTGAAACAAAAAAGTTCTTNAAGAGCCTGTGGCTGACCTCACACGAAAGCTGACAACAAACAACTTTGAAAATCAACAATGTTCTTTTGAAACAAAAAAGTTCTTTTTGAAACTTCTTTAAAGAACTTTGAAAGATTGAAAAGAAGTTTCAACAACTTGTTTAAAAAAAAAAACAAGTTGAAAGAACTTTCAGAAAGTTTCTGAAACTTCTTTTATGCAAAAAAAGAAGTTTCAGAAACTTTCTGAAACTTCTTTTATGCAAAAAAACAAGTTTCAGAAAGTTTCTAGAAACTTCTTTCTGTTTTCTGTCACTTTGAAACGACCGCTCCATGTAGAAAAACGAAGAAGACCTTGCAAGAANAAAAAACAAGTTTCAGAAAGTTTCTAGAAACTTCTTTCTGTTTTCTGTCACTTTGAAACGACCGCTCCATGTAGAAAAACGAAGAAGACCTTGCAAGAAGTGTGTCCTTTTTCGAGCAAGTTGTCCTTGTTCAAGCACCCGCTTGATGCGCAGCATTCTTTGGCCCAAAATGTCCATCCTCGGATTGGATCAGGTTTTGCAATTAGCAAATCAATATCATGAGGCGCCCGCCGCTGAGGAGGCCGATGGAGGAGATGGAGAAGATGGTCAGGATGGAGGTGAACTTCGAGGTCAACTCCGGCGCGGCNGTGGTCGAGGCCGGCTTGGCCGTGGCTTGAGACGGGTCAACCAAAATCGACAAGGAGAAGCCCGCAGGGCAGGCGCGCTCTCTTCAATGAAGCAGCGGCAACTTGTTCGGCAGAGCCAGCACTTTAATAAGACGGGCCACGCCCGCACTTTGGATCATCAGCTGCTTGACAAAGATTTCAAGAGGCGCAAGTCCGCAGGCAAAGGGAAATGTAAGACCTGGACGCCGGAGGCTGTCCTCAGGGTTGGTTTTGGACATGAGACAGCAACTTTCAGACAGTTGGCAAATGAGGTGGAGGGAGCATCTGCAAGCCAAGCACGGGCTGCTCGCTTTGCCTGCGCTGCNTTTGGACATGAGACAGCAACTTTCAGACAGTTGGCAAATGAGGTGGAGGGAGCATCTGCAAGCCAAGCACGGGCTGCTCGCTTTGCCTGCGCTGCAGCGTTGTGCAAGTCGCAAGCTGACAGCTGTCAGAATGTTGCGACAGAGTCGCAGAACCAGCGCCTGCAATTNACGGGCTGCTCGCTTTGCCTGCGCTGCAGCGTTGTGCAAGTCGCAAGCTGACAGCTGTCAGAATGTTGCGACAGAGTCGCAGAACCAGCGCCTGCAATTCTTCATCCGCAATTTGATGTTTGATGAATCGACCTTTGAATTGAAAGTTGGGGATGACGCTCCCAACAATTGTTCTGTGCTCTGTTCGCATGCCCAATGGCCCAGCTTGGGGGATGACCGTCCCAGCATCAGGGATGAGCACATTGTTCGATCTCCGCAGATTTTGTCACCCATGAATTCCGCGACAATGTGGAAGACTTTGACAGAGCATCCTGGAGGCCTCGGGCCGTGTGATGTGGCAGCATGCCATGTTTGCACCCTGACCACCTGTGATGCTCATGNACAGAGCATCCTGGAGGCCTCGGGCCGTGTGATGTGGCAGCATGCCATGTTTGCACCCTGACCACCTGTGATGCTCATGCTGCCAACATCAAGCTTTTAAAGCACTTGGACACGACCCTTGGAGATGACCACTTGTTTCTTCCCACGCTTTGCACTCAACATCGCAATGGAAATGTCGTGGAGCAGTTGACTCAATTGCTTGGCAATTTGTCNTTCCCACGCTTTGCACTCAACATCGCAATGGAAATGTCGTGGAGCAGTTGACTCAATTGCTTGGCAATTTGTCTGGGTGCTTCTGCGTTTCCCGGGTGTCGAACTCACGGCACGCTGTGCAGGCTTTGCGCAGGAAGACGCGCGCCGCGCTGGATCAACACTTGGTGGTGTTGGCTTCTGAGCCCCCTGGCATCCAGGCTGAGTGGGCTGAAGCGCGCTCTCGGACCACAGAATTCATGAAAATGGTTGCAATGTTTGACGCAGCCTCGTCCAAAGATCATGATGGTGATGATTCTCCGCGCGCCGCTGGTGTTCAAAAATGCAACGTGGTTCACAGACAGATCTCCGCGGGAGTTGTCCAGGGGTCGCCATTTGTTCGCCACATTTTGCGACCCGGATANCCGCTGGTGTTCAAAAATGCAACGTGGTTCACAGACAGATCTCCGCGGGAGTTGTCCAGGGGTCGCCATTTGTTCGCCACATTTTGCGACCCGGATACAGGCCCTGCTTGGGCCAATTTGCAAGAGTTGTTGGGAATTTTGAAAGATCCAGACCCTTTTTTGGCTCTTTTGGTCTGGAAGTTTGGCCCGGTTGCAGAGTGGCCGCCAGCCACGGCGGCGAATTGTCCGGAAAGCAACTATGGTGATGGCTGGGCAGCTGGCTCGCAAATTGATCTTGCCCTGGCGGCAATATCCTTGGCGTTTGNTGGCGTTTGTGGCCGCTGGCCTTGAAAGATGTGGACGAAGCGAAGCGCAAAGAGTGCGCCCAAGATCTGCTGAGGAGCCATACTTGCTGTTTGGACAGCAGCTTTTCCAACCGGCTGAGAAAGTTGTATCCCGGTGAGATGGAGTTGCTGAGCACAGATGTTCGAACATTTTTGGCCGCAGTGTTCGGGCGGATTGCGCCGACATCTACTTTTATTGAGCGCCGATTTGCTCAATTCACCAACTGGTGTGAGAATCAGCCAAAGTTTGCCACTTTGGCCGCCAAGCACGTGACTAGCTTCTGCAAGGGCGCTGCCCAATCNGTGAGAATCAGCCAAAGTTTGCCACTTTGGCCGCCAAGCACGTGACTAGCTTCTGCAAGGGCGCTGCCCAATCCTGGAGAAACAAGCACCCCAACCACACGAAACCAAACCACAGGCAGAGGCCAATTTGGGCGCAAGACAAAGTGAAGCGCACCACTGGATACAACATGTTTCTCTGTGAGTTTCCAAAAAACATGCAAGGGCGGTCTTTCAGAGGAGATGATGGCCGCTCGGATTTTGTGCAAGAAGCATCAGCTGCTTGGCAGAGGCTTTCGCAAGCAGCGAANAAAAAACATGCAAGGGCGGTCTTTCAGAGGAGATGATGGCCGCTCGGATTTTGTGCAAGAAGCATCAGCTGCTTGGCAGAGGCTTTCGCAAGCAGCGAAAGCTTTGTATGTCATGAGAGCCCGGGGTATGAATAGCTTGAGAAAAAGGAGCGCAGGCAGCTTGGAGGAAGAGGAGCTTGGTGCAGATGACAGCGGAGGTTTGTGGGGCATNAAAAGGAGCGCAGGCAGCTTGGAGGAAGAGGAGCTTGGTGCAGATGACAGCGGAGGTTTGTGGGGCATGTGCCGTTTGAATGAGGCATGGCCAATTTCTGTTTCTGTTCGTCAAGCTGCTCTGGGAGAAGGGCGCACGGCGCTTAACAATATCAGTGCTGAGTGGGTGCAGGCCTGCTTTGCTGAGACACTGTTCAAAACGCCAGTTTAAATGATATTCTGAGCATTCAGAAGAATGAGTATGATATGTCATCTCATGATTTTTAGATTAAATATATATTATATACGCATATATACATACATTTGATATTTTGTTTGCTTCGTACTAGATTACATTACATTGAATTTATTTGGTTTGGTATACATGCCAATATGATATATGCATATCTAGATNTACATACATTTGATATTTTGTTTGCTTCGTACTAGATTACATTACATTGAATTTATTTGGTTTGGTATACATGCCAATATGATATATGCATATCTAGATTATATTGAGCCCAATCACGTCACCATTGCTGTTTTGCACCATCTGAAATTTTGGCATTTTGCTAGGATCACCACGCCTTGATTGAAGTTGGCGAAGATNTTATATTGAGCCCAATCACGTCACCATTGCTGTTTTGCACCATCTGAAATTTTGGCATTTTGCTAGGATCACCACGCCTTGATTGAAGTTGGCGAAGATAAAGATTTGCCAGATGCCAGCAACAGCCTTTTTTCTGTTTGCCCGCGGGGCGGGTGCGAGGCCGCTTTGGGGGTAGATGAAAGGAACGTTTTTCGCGAGATTCATGAGGATTTGGTGACTGCCGTAAGAGTGCACGAACCCCTGNCGGGGCGGGTGCGAGGCCGCTTTGGGGGTAGATGAAAGGAACGTTTTTCGCGAGATTCATGAGGATTTGGTGACTGCCGTAAGAGTGCACGAACCCCTGAAGCGAGATCTGTCTGCTCACCCACTAGTGCTGCAATGGTGCTCTCCGGCAACAGGCAAGCAGAAATATATTGTCGTGGCCTTCAATGTCCGCAAGCCTCCCTGGGACATGGTTATGTTTCAACTGGAGCTGCTGGATGGCCACAACGGCTTCGACTGCCCCTTTGTCTTGGAGCTCCAAGGTCAAGACAGAGGATTCTCGCTTCAATCCTTGCGCTCCGATATGGAATTCTGCATGGCTCTTGCAAGAGAAGCCTCCGACTGGCTTTTGTTTCTTCTCGAGGTTGGAGATCTCAGTGCAGCGTTCGCTTCTTTTCGGATTGTTGAGCGCGCTGCGCTGGACAGACAAACTTTGAGAAAGGCAGCTGAAGAGATGAAGCAGATTCAAAGGGCTGCCAAAGCTGCAAAGCTGGCCCAAGGTCTCACAGCTATCAAAAAACGAAAACGAAGGACCCAAGGCAAGCGGAAAAGGGCAAGTCAAAGGCCGCTGGCCGCACCANGCTGCAAAGCTGGCCCAAGGTCTCACAGCTATCAAAAAACGAAAACGAAGGACCCAAGGCAAGCGGAAAAGGGCAAGTCAAAGGCCGCTGGCCGCACCATCTGCGCACGACACCTCAGATGCGGAATGGGTAGCGGATTCTGATTCTCTTTCAGACGACGCTGAAGGGAGGGATGGAATTTCGAGGATGCCCGCAGGGCATGCAGAACTGCAGCACCTGCTCCAGCAGCCAGGCGGCAGAAACAACCCCGAGCCATCCCATGGGGACCCTTCCAACTAGCTCCAATCGTCCCTGCTTCCAGTCAGACAGGTTGGGGCGCTATTTGCGGGCAACATAGGACTTTGCCGAGGGTATGTCGGAGGCGGAGATGGATGTAATGGTAGAGTCCCGGAGCTGACCTGCTTGTCAGGCCGCAGTGCCTGGAGGCGAGGTTTGCCGCTTGCTTGTGCTTACTTGGCACAGTGTTCACTGCATNAATGGTAGAGTCCCGGAGCTGACCTGCTTGTCAGGCCGCAGTGCCTGGAGGCGAGGTTTGCCGCTTGCTTGTGCTTACTTGGCACAGTGTTCACTGCATATGCGCGTTTATTTCCATGGTGCGGATGTGCATACACAATAGCCAATAGCCTACAGAATTCTTTCCAAATATTGCATGTAGTAGGTTTAAATTCTAAAGAAACAATATTTCTAAAAGAAGTTTCCGAAAACCTGAGAAAGTTTCACGAAAGATGTTTCGTAGAGAAAATATGTTGTTTCGTAGAGAAAATTTTCTGTGCAATACTACTTTTAATTATCAAGTGTAATATATTCGTAGAGAAAATATGTTGTTTCGTAGAGAAAATTTTGCTGAATCTTGAAACAACTTTCTAGGAATATTTCGGAAACTTTTTTTGCTGTTTTACAAATCCCTGTCCCAGGAAATCATGTCTCCGCCGATATCTTTGCGCATTTGCCTCTTGCCTGAAAACAATGAGTCTGCGCTGCAGCCCTTGTCTTTGATGGTCATGATGTGTCCCTTGACCACACCAAGCTATATTATTACTATTATTACTATTACTACTGGAGAGTTTACAACTTTTTTTTTTGCCAGGGCGCTGCCCCTTGATGAGATTTTGACATGTCATTTTGCTAGGGCGCTGACCTTTGCTGACAGTTTCTGCTGCTCAAGCCAGCCAGCGTACAGTGCCATGGCAGAGGAGGATTCTGTTTCATGCACAAGCACAGAATCCTCTCCGTGGAGCACACCAGAGGAGTTGGATACCTACGGCGGGGCGCGGCCCTGGGGGAAGTACCGCAAAGTCCGAAACCCTAAAACAGACTCGTTCTTCAAAGTTCCGGAAGGCAAGATTTGCTTGATTTGCTTTAGCGCCTTCAGAGCTTTGGGTTTGGACTACAAACACCTACTCCGTCTACTATAAGCACGTCAGGGACAATTCCCAAGAACACACTCAATTTCTTCAAGGCGTATACATTGAGTGCCCCGGAGGCCGCGTGGACAAGGAAGCCATCAAACAGGCAACCACGACCCTCCACTCCGAACACAAAACAGGAATCAAATTGAAAGGTCCCGAGAAAGAATTTGTGATCTTGGACCATTGGGACCCCAAGTTGGATGGTGAGTTGGACGAGTGAAAGGTCGTTGAAGAAACATGGCAAGGGAAAAAAGTGAAAGGAATTTGGAGGGCCACAGGTCGCGTTGGCGTGCTGAAGGCAGAGCAGTACGAAGATATCAGCGTGACTGAGCGGACTGAAGAGCATAGCGGCCAAGGCCCATCTGCTGACCAAGCTCTGGAGACTATATAAGAAGACTGCCTTACAGAAGGTGTTTACAGAAGCCGAGGATGAACAGCAGAAGAATGTTGTGGCCGCCGGCCCTGCGGGTGCAGGCGCTGACGCCATCATGCAGACCTTGCGAGGTCTTATACCTCAATTGGGGGAGCGTGCGGCAGTACCTGAGCTTGGTGCGACACCGTCACTAGCACCAGNGCGCTGACGCCATCATGCAGACCTTGCGAGGTCTTATACCTCAATTGGGGGAGCGTGCGGCAGTACCTGAGCTTGGTGCGACACCGTCACTAGCACCAGCAGAAGAGGATGCATCTGACGAAGAAGATGATGAAGTGGGTCCGGCCGCGCGCCTGGCTGGAGCCTTTGGGGTCCCAAGGTCAAAGCGGCAGCAAAAGCAAAGGCAAAGATCGTGGCTGCCAAGCCCAGCGCCAAGGCCAAAGCGCTGCCAGCGCCAGTCTCCCAAGNGGGGTCCCAAGGTCAAAGCGGCAGCAAAAGCAAAGGCAAAGATCGTGGCTGCCAAGCCCAGCGCCAAGGCCAAAGCGCTGCCAGCGCCAGTCTCCCAAGCATCAGCCAAGCCGAATGCCAGCATCCCAGCGGCAGTCGCATCCCCGCAGCCCGCAGTGACAGCCAGTGCTCCAGCAGTTGCAAGTAGTGGAGGGGAGACCCTGCAATTGGATGGCCGTGGAAAGCGGCTGAAAGAGAATTTGCTCGAGACTTTGCAANACAGCCAGTGCTCCAGCAGTTGCAAGTAGTGGAGGGGAGACCCTGCAATTGGATGGCCGTGGAAAGCGGCTGAAAGAGAATTTGCTCGAGACTTTGCAAGAGTGCCAGAAGCAGCTGGAAGAGCATTTGACAGTCACGTCTTCTTTGGCTTGACGTGTACCCGACTTGGACCTAGAATCTATATGCAAGGCCCCTGATGCTCCTGGTGTCTTTTTCGATATTTTGGAGATGGGCGCTGCCCATGCTGATTGCTGGGAGCACGGGCCTGGCAAGTGCAGCGTGCCAGGAGTAGATCTTCTCATAGTTGGAACAAGTTGCNCTGGGAGCACGGGCCTGGCAAGTGCAGCGTGCCAGGAGTAGATCTTCTCATAGTTGGAACAAGTTGCAAAGATATG
>BGPT01000779.1:171170-201170 GCA_003297045.1 Symbiodinium sp. clade C Y103 | reverse complement strand
CGTTTAAAACTTTTGGGGCATGTGCTCAGGTGAGCTAGATCGCACCCACAACACCAAGTCACTTTTGATTGGATTCTTGCCAGGCCAAGTCCCTACCTCGCGCAGAGTAGGCAGACCCAGACAATTTTGGACAACAGAAAATATGCGTAAAGCTCAGTAAATAATCCAACAGGCACACAATACTCAACCAGATGTTCTTTTTGATCCAGCCGACGGGCCAATTCGGGAGAGATTAATTGCTGCGGCGAGGAACTACCAAGCCCCTTTTGACTAGTTACCACCATCTCTATTTCAATCCCAACAAGAATCACTCTATTTGATGACTACGGCAATCCCTCCTTGAACACACTCTTTTTAAATATGCTTCGTTTGAACGTTACCCTGTGCATCTTTCATGGAAAGTTGATCGCAGTTACAGAGATGCTGCAAGGGGGACCGTCTTGCAATGCTGTTTGACAGTTTGGTTAGTCGACTAAGTGATTCTGAATAACAGAAGCTAAGCCGGAAGTGAGAGATAGTGAGAGTTCCTATTGTACGGCCGTGGTACTTTTTTAGTTTCCTCCTGTCCATAGGTATTCATAGGTTCCCTCGTTTCTTTTTTACCTTGTCCATACAGCAGGGTCTAGGGCCAGAGGCCGCGTGCGGACAGCAAAGGTAGCATGGGCAGCAAAAAGAAAAACAGAAATATCACCACCATGAGAAATCCCACCCCCCGAACCCCCCAAAATGACTTCCATTCAAAATAATATTGGGCTCTCTAGGTGGGTCTTTCTTTCAGCACTGTCAGCCCGCCACGAGGCATGGGTTATCCCCGATTCTTTGTGCTGCTGGCTGTCATCTTGGCACGCTTTTGTGCCCGAAATCCATTGCTGCCGTGTGATCATGAAGCTCGCTCAGCTCAAATGAGCAGTAGCTGTCAAGTCACTCCTGTTGATTGATGGTTATAAATCATATAAATGATTGGTTCGTGGCTTATACTGTATTAGTATTATGAGAATTCTTGACCAAGAAGTAGAATGGAATTTTACGGCTTTTGAACAGTGCTCAGATGCAGAAAATGACAAGAAATCATTAAGTCAAGGTTGGACCCAGATGGATTCATGATTTTTCGGACGACTTACTGGAAACCGGTGATATTTGCCATGGAACATCTATGGTTCCGTGGGGTTTTCCCGGCCCCATCCCAAATAAAACGTGTGGTACCGCAGGGCCCAGCCTCCTATAGCGATTACCTAAAAGTAACACTGTTAGGGTCATTCTAACTCATCCCATTACTAGGGGTCTACGCTAGAATTTCATAGATGTATAACAGGAGGTTGTTGATTGTTGGGTTTACTTCGTTACTTGGTGTAATTTGGTCTATTGGGTACTATCTGCCCCACAATTCATGGGATACCGGTCTTGCCAACCAGTATTTCATGAAATCGGGCCCAATGCGTCCCTGAAGGCCCAATGGAATTTGAAATATTCATTTTCGCTGCCTATCCGACATGATCCGATCTCACCAAACATTCGTAAGGGAAACCAAGATCATATCCCAGAGGCCCTCTGAGCCCTGGCTCAGGAAAACATGGGTGTAGCAGTTCTTGCGTTATTTCTGGCGGAAGTCGTGGAAGATTTGATGAGCTATCTGCGACTCGGACAACCAATGATGACCACAGCGGGAGGCTGGTGGCAATTTTCATGGGGAAACCGGGATGAACCAAATTTCATGGAGGCTTGGGGCGTCACAAAGATTCACGAAGGTGTCACAAACATTCTGTTTAGCAGCTATAACCGGTCTAATTAGTCAGTCAACTTCCAGAAAAGCCATGATGTGATTCAAAAACCATGATGAACTTCAATGTCAAAGAAAACCAGGATTGGCTGGAGGTAAACTGTGGAATTTAAATGAATTTAACAATTCAATGTCAAATTGTTGACGTCCAGCCAATCCCGATCAAAATTCAGACTCTGGACCTGACAGGCGGAAGGAAAACTCCCATGTTGATGGTAACCCCCACACCCCCGGGATGGATGGTCAGATATTGTCATGGATGTCATGGTTTCACACAGACTGTATCTTCGTTGAATCAAAGCCACGCCTTGGACGCACATCATCTGTTGAAATTTATTCTCAGTTTTCATCGTTTTTATCCATTCTACTAGTATTGAAATTTAAATGATCTATAGATTCTTCATTCACTTTTCTCCATTCACTTTCCTCCATTCTACTAGTTGTCATGATTTACAGCCAAGCTTTGGGCTTCAGTCAAGCAACCATCAGCATTTCTTGCCTGGTCACAACCCGGTGGCTGTCTAGGTTGGAGTGGCTGGACTTCAAAGTGCATCCCAAGCGACGGCAAGTGACCGAGGCGGCCGGGAGATGGCTGGAAAACCCTCGAACTCAAGGGAGGTTGAAAGCTGGGAAATCAACTGTAACTGAAGGATTTCCCAGCAAGCCATGGAGCTGATGACACAAAGGAGGCTATATCGATCTAAGCGACAACTGAAGGGATCTGAAGGGTATCTAAGATTCTCCAGATTATATAGCCATGTTATGAAATGCTGAAATGGGTATGTCCATCCCATTCTAACTGGTAAGGGGGGGGGCCATCACGTAGACTGGTCAGGATGTAAGTATCGCATAGTATCGGGGCTCCTCATTGGAGAGACCAGCTGATTCAGATTGCACAATGTTATACACAACACTGATATCATCTGATATCAATATTAATTTCAGACCAGGTAGTGCCAGGCCCATGCCGGGGCGGAAGTATCGAAAGAAGTAAAACAACTACAGGAAGAAGATGGCCTATAGGAAAATCTTTGAGATGCAGAAGCAACAAAGTGTTGAAGTTGTGAGGTGCATCAGCGAATGAGCAAACGGTTGTTGAGATGCCAATGGCATGACATGAAAGAATCCATGCACAACTGTCTGAACGAGCCAATGAACCAATGAATCGATGAATCAGTGAACCAATGAAACGATGAATCAGTGAAGCAATGAAGAAACGAAGCAACGAATCAATGAATCAATGAATCAGCCAATCAACAAATCAGTCAATGAACCATCAATGAATCAATGAATCAATAAATGAAGGAGCCAACGAATCAATGAAGCAGTGAACTAGCCAATCAATGAATTGGTAAGGCAACCCAGCCTTGAATCAATGAACCAGTGAGTCAATGAGCCAATGAATCATTGGATCAATGAACCACTGGATGGATGATGCAATGAATCAATGAATGAACGAATGAATGAGATGATAAGACTGCCCCTGACTTCATCTGCCAAAGCTGCCCCGATTCCTTCAGTTTTTTGCGATTTGAATGTGACATCAAGCTCTTGCTACAGTCTGCACCACATTTTGCCGACCTCACCTTCCAAAAGTGCTCCGGGCATGAGGGTTTTTGACGATTGTTATGTGACATCGAGCTCGCGCTTCAGCGGGGTGCGCATTTTGCCGACCTCATCTTCCAAAAGTGCTCCGAGCATAGAGTTTTTTTCATTTTTGATGTGAAACCGAGCTCTCGCTACAGTCTGGTACACATTTTGCCGACCTCATCTTCCAAAGGTACTCCGAACGCTGCATTTTTTGAAAACATTTTGAAGTGCAAAAGGAGCTCTCGCTGCAGTCTGGTACGCGTTTTTTTTCGACCTCATCTTCCAAAAGTGCCCCGAAGGCTTCAGTTTTTTAATATTTTGAAATGCAAATCGAGCTTATTTTGCCGACAGCATCTTCCAAAAGTGCTTTGAGACGGTCAGTTTTTTACGATTTTTGGCTGAGATTCAGCTCTGGCTATACAGTCCTGTGCACTTTTTGTCGGCGACTTTCCCAGACCACGGAAACCACCTTACCTGAAAAAACAGAAGGTTTTGCGCCCCGTGATTCACACGTTACCGAATTGTTGCACTTCCCAACTACTTGATGATGCGTGGTGGACATGATGATGTGGTTGACATGATGATGTGGTTGACATGATGGTGGGAATGCTATCCATGACAAGCGTCCTTAACTCGGAAGTTTTCTAACTGATTAACTTTCCTTTGGTCAGAAACTACATATGCATACAGGCGCACACACTGCTTACATGCATGTAGATACCTATATAGTAATATATATTCATTGTTTTTTGATATACATTTACAGTACACATATCAACATACACATGCCTGCGTGTAGAAAACCATTCGTCCACGTAGCTTCGGTCGCCCAGGAGGAATTCGAGGTGATGGCCAAGGCACAGCTACGCTTTAGCCTGGGCAGTGATGACCTTTCGATGTCTGCAGTGGTCCCCTCGACCAGCTGGGCTGCTGCCCGTGTGGGCAGCAACGAAGCTGGCCATAGATAGGGCCCCTGTTGGTCCCTGGTGCCATGTGTTGCCACGTGTTGCCGGTGTTGTACAACTGGTTGATTTTGTGAATGACTTCGGAAATCAAAGTAGAAATGAATTTGAATAGTTTTGAATGGCTGGGAAGGTTTTCTTTAAACGGGGAAACCCTTGAGCCCCGGTCCGAAGGTATCCCTTTACTATTTATTGGCATTCCAATTCAAGTTTCGGCAAAGTTATGCCGCAAGTATGGCACCATTTTAGAAGAAGGGGTTTCCTGTCTCAATAGCCATTGAAGAGTAGGGGGGACCCTTAACAGTTCAGCCGTTTGTTTTGCTCTTCCATCAAGTGCTTCTGTTTCACCTGAAAACTTACTCTTAGATGCCAATTTATCACAGCATCTGGAAAACCGTCCTTGTTTGGGAAGATCTCAGTTTCTTCGATTCTTTCAAAGGTGTATCAGAAACCGAGGACCCCAAAATCTGGCGGGCCAGTTCAGCTAATCCTGGCTTGGCCATTTGATTCATTTGCAAGCGAGGACTTTATCTCGACAAAATCCGACATTTCCCTCAAGGACAAGTGTTGGCGCCTGCGTGAGAGATTCCGCTTCTCCTATGGTGAACTGGTGGATTTAGCTGGTGTTTTTTTTTCCACCGAGATGTGACACAGATCTGAGGGCCGGGGATGTAAGCCACCAACAACATGCAACAACAATGATAGTAGTGAGGGGCATGCATATCATGTATGCATACATATATGTATGTATGAATATTGTTATTACTATTATTAGTGTGTGAATTCATGTCTACATCCAGTTTCGGAGACCTTTGTCTGCTAAAGCAATCCTCCGGCTGATTCTGAGGTGAATCTGACTTGGGCGTCTTGCCCTTTTGGGCGAACTTTTCGGCGGTCATCATTGCACAGTTCCACACCCTGCTGTTCATGATGCTACCACCTTGCTTAATGTGAGCCATTGAAAATTCTCAGTTGATGGGTTGCGTATGGTTATATAGTAGGTTTTTACCTACCTAGTTTATTGAGACTTATGAACTGACCCATGATTAACGGGAAACCTATTTACCAGCCAGTGTTTTTCATGGCTCATGTGGATGGACCTTTTGAAGGGATGCCAGGTGAGAGAGCAGCTGACGATTCATTTGGACCCTCCAGAAATGAGACATGGGTGGCTGGGAAATCCCGTAGAAATAGATGGTTTTGATATATTTTAGTATGTTTCAATGGGAAAATCTCATTATGAATGGTAAGTTTGCCATTCGCACGTTTGATTACCTGAGGGTATTCATTTCACATCATTTCACTGTTTTTTTGCCATGCTGGAGATCAGACGATGCCAAGGATTCTTCTGGGAAATGGCCTGAACTTTGCTCCTGTGGTTTTGATAGCCGGCTTTTGAATTTGCATCCTCGAAATGACCATTTGCAATACCCTCTGGTAAAATGTTACATAACTATGGAAAATCACAATTTTTAATGGGAAAATCCACTATAAATGGCCATTTTCAATAGCTATGTTAAATTACCTCTGAAAAGGATGGCCATTCTACAAAGTCATACTGTCGTAATCTTGCAAAGCTGGAGGTTGGGTTGCATGTCTGGCTGTCTGGCTGTGCGGCTAGAGATTTCATGATTCTTGCGCAACGATGATATGCCTATCGGATCAAGTTGATTGGCCTTGAGACGATTTAATTTTGGGGCATCATGCATTATATATATAATATGTACAAATATATTATAATATATATATATATATATGTGTGTGTGTGTGTGCGTGCGCGTGTGTGTGTGTATGTAAGAAGGTGTAATTATGTGTGTAGCACCCCCCAAAAAAGATGACACCGTATTTCGCTACTATTTTGGTCGGATTTGACTTTTCTGTCTTTCTGGGGGCCACGAAATGTTATAAATACGATCTTCAAAAGCTGAATCGCACATAAATGCTCTATGTTGAATTACCGAAGGGCATACCGGTACATACATACGTGCATGCATGCATACATACATACATACATACATACATACATACATACATACATACATACATACATACATACATACATACATACATACATACATACATACATAGACACATACATGCATCCATGCATGCATACATGCCTGCATGCATGCATACACACATACACAGATACACATACACACATACACACATACACAGATACACATACACACATACACACATACACAGATACACACATACACACATACATACACGCACACACATATACATACACAGATACACACATACACACATACATACACGCACACACACATATACATACACACATACACGCATACACACATCCCCACAGATACAGACAGACAGATACAGACAGATACAGACAGATACAGACAGATAGAGACAGATGCAGACAGATACAGACAGATACAGACAGATACAGACAGATACAGACATACACAGACATACACAGACATACACAGACATACATACATAGAGGCATACATACATAGATGCATAGATGCATAGATGCAAAGATACATAGATACATAGTCATCCTGGAGTAGATGGAAATGTGAATATTTCAAACAATCTTTACACTGGGAATGCCATTGACATGTTTAGTAATATTCCATCCGCTTCAGGATGATTACATGTTTATGTTGAATTACTGGAGGCTGAATCTGAATTATATTCCATTCAATCTCCGTTTATAGATACGGTATGATACAGTCATTTTATCCCACTATATCTGGGGGTCTCACTCACGTGAGGTGCTGGGATTTTGCCACGGTGAACTGAACGGCTTCCATGGGGCGCTCTTGTGGTACCTTGGTCAAAATGACGAAGTCTTCCGCATCAGAATTGGATGATGGGAAATGATGGCAACTAATACTTGGGAATATTTTGCGGGCGATCATTATCATGAGAAAATCATCTACACATGGAAACTTCATGGGATTTCATGGAGATTTGCCCTCGTTGAATAAAAAAGATAGCTATGGAAACCATGGCCCATCTATAGATTATTCAGCAACAAAAGATGATGTTTTTCTATAGCTATGTGAAATTACCCGAGGGTATCAGAATTGGATGATGGGAAGTGTCACAGTGTCACACATAAACAACTGGTCAAACTGTATGTAAGTGATATTAAAAGAATCGGTTTGGGCGTTTTTTTCCGCATCATGGTCGGAAAATCCCTTATACTCAAATGTAAAAGCCATGGTTTCTGACTACGATTTTCCCTTGAACCAATCCGTTGACACCAACAGCGGCGTTCATCCTCATAATCTTATTCATCATCAGAATGACAACCATCATCATGCCATTTCTCATTGTTATGGTAGTGGTGCAGGTGCAGTTGCAGATGCTGCTGCTACTGCTGCTGTTGGTGCTGTTGCTGCTGGTGTTGTTGTTGTTGTTGTTGTTGCGGTGGCCGCTATGGTGGAGCATGCTAGTGATAGTGACTGGTGATGGTGCTGGCCATCGTTTTGCTGATCATTCAGCCGTCCAGACAAGGTGGCCGCTTACAGATCCCGATGATTTGTGTGGAGAAGGTTAAGGACCTCGTGGAGCAATTTCGTTGAGAGAACTCCGAAATGTTTATTCTTTTCAAGGTGATTTTGTGCCCCGGTCTAAGACCACGGGCATGGATGCTGGAGTGGCTTTCGGAATCGAGAAAGGGTCCGAATCGCTTACCCCCCTCGTCGCCCTCCGCAAGAAACATAGGTAACGAGGTAACGAATGGAATCGAATCGATTGATCATTCGTGCTTTTTGAGTTGGGCGTGCTCTTTCCAGAGGATTGTCTAAGAATGGCAGGGGTTGCTAAATTTCCAGTTGAAGATTTAAAAACAAATTACCTCAAAATCCCATATGTTTGATCATCATATCCCCCGTTCAATGTCCATTTGATGGGTATACGGTATACCTGGTTTTCAGACACACCCCTTTGAAGCTGTTTGTACTTTCGAAGCCATTGAACCAGCAAATTCAGAACGTCATGCACTTTCTGTACTGCAGCCGTGGGCAGTCGCCCAATCCATTTTCTCTGCGCTGAACTGCCTCAGAATTCCTGTTATGGAAGAACTCTGAGGTTCAATTTGTTCTGGTGCTGCGATTCGGATTACCTCACTGCTGGTACAAAAAGCGCTTCACAGGGATGACCAGCAGACCTGATGACTGATGATTTGCTTTGGAATTACCCTGTGGTTATGACTAACGTAGCCATGGAAAATGGTCCATTTACAGATGATTTATGGTGATTTACCTGTTAAGAATAGTGGTTTTCCATGGCTATGTTAAATAACCAAAGGAATGGTTTAGATTTGTATGCAACTGACTTTTGACATCTTCTGGGAACCCTGGGATCAATGGACCTGGAGCGCTGTAGCAGCCGGGGTCCTGGATTCGGAATGACGGATAAGCCGCATAGGCCTTGGGATCCAGTATCAAACTCAACACATAAAGACAATTTCAAGTACTTCAAGCAGGAGGTTCCAAAGACCCCACCAGAGATCAGAATCGGCAACAGGTAGATAGATTGATTTACCCTACCATTCTTATAATCTAGTTTCAATTTTGCTATTGTTTAATTTTTATGTGTGCCATCCTCTGAACTAACCTAGACCCTGCCATAGGTGGTTCGACTACTTCCTATGTGAGTTGGGGGCATGGGTATGACATATACTGAAAGAAACATATCAATCATAACATTGTTCCATTCTTGTTGCTGAACCTCCCCTTGATCCTCCAACTTGTGCCGCCAGGACGCCACGAGTCGTGAACAGTTGCGATTTGTGAGCGACACTTTTTGCGCCAGAAAATTGAGGTCGATACCTTTTGGCCACTGGTGTAGCAACCCCCGAAGAATCAGAGATGAAAGTGAAATCCCAGCTGAATAGCGGCAAGTTGCTATTTGGGGATTACCATAGCCAAATTATACATATATATATAATATATCTATATACATATATATGAAATATTTATATATTTATTTACATGGATACATATGGGTCAAAATTGCGGACCCCGAAATGCGCATGGACGGTTCAATATTTACAAAGTGTAATTCAAGGGTCTGTTGCTGACCGTAAGTTTGACCCAGACCATTTTGGCTGAGCACGAACCTTGAAGCCCAAGAATGGGACTTGGAAGACGCTTTTCCGCATTTGGAACTTGCTTTTTAACTGGGATTAACTGGGTTCCACATAATTTATATATATATATATTATATATATATCCATATATCCATATATCAGTTTTCAAGGTGTAACCTGATTGGCTGGGAAATCGCATGTTCATACATCATTTCATATATATTTTTTAAACAAATTAACTTGTTTCTGGAATTCCGAAGTGGTGACTTCCTAGTGATTGAGTAATTTCAATTGGTTACACAGGATTTTCCATTGCCATCCATCCTTTGAGATGCGCGTACGCGCTCCTCGGTCCATGGAGTAATTGAGTTGCGGATATTATATGTAAATAATATATGTATATATAAGAATATATATATTTATGCGACCACGTTTCTAAAGTCTATATATCATTGTCAATATCGTTCCATCTCTATCTTTATTTGGTCTCCACCTTTACTTCTAGTTCCAGCTCTCTATCTATCTATCTATCCATCCATCCATCCATCCATCCATCCATCTATCTATCTATCAATCAGGTAATCAAATCTCTCTAATCCAATCTAATCCAATCCAATCCATCCCATCCTGTCCTATCTCTCTATATCTCCTCAGGGTTGGGGCAATCTTTTGCGGCAGACTGGCGCCCGCACCTTGCTTTTGCTCAGCATGAGCCAGTGACTTGTCTCGTAGGAAATGGATGGTACTGCATGGCAGTTGTGCAGGACAGGTTTCTTGACTTTGCATGGTCTTGAAGGATTTAACGCATGAAGATGCATGACGACTCAAACACCGAGTTTCATGGAGCATTTGCAGGCAGTCCTGATTCCAGAAGGACTGAAGTTGCTGTGTCCCCCCGGTGTTGCAACACCAAAAATAGCATATAATAGGATACATACCCTGAAATCCACTGGTTAATGATCATTTTCCCAAGCAAAATTACCATTTGGGGAGCATACTTTCAGACATCCCCATTTTGCAACGGACATCATCGCTTCCACTGTCCGATGGAGCATGAGGCTGGGTCTTTCGAGAGGGATCCATTTGTGCAGATGTGTGCCGGGATACTGAAGCTGAAGTACATCACAAGCTCCAACTGTGGAATGCGCTGGTTTACAAGATGTTGGAGAGAAAACCTGCAGCAAAATATGGAAAACATATTTTTTTTCCAACAGGAACCTTAAAAATATTACAGGTGTTATCACGTTTTCTAACGCGAAATTAGCTCATGAGACAGAATTTTCTCATGGATGGTTTTCATTACTGCATCCCTTCTGAATAACATTTCCTAAAATGGGGGTACCCAAAAATGGATGGTTTATAATGGAAAATCCCAATCTAAAATGGATGATTTGGGGGTACCCCTATTTTAGGAAACCTCCACATGTATTCACATGTGAATGTTTTCAGCAGCAAATTACTGGATGAACTGATGCCCTGATCCCCACCTCTGTCCCTGCGGCGTTGCAGGTGCTGAGCTATGCCTTGGCGTGCCATCTGCGGGCTATAGCCTGGGCAGCAGCACATGAGGAGGTGGCTGTCCACCATCCAAGCGACTGGGCGGCCAGTTGCTGATATGGCCGGAAATGAGAAAAATCCGCAATTTGTCGTGGTTACTTGCCTAATGATGGTTAAGACTGGTGATTAATGGCATATTCCCCTCCGGTGATTTTAACAGAGCTATAGAGAAACAATGAAAAACACCATTTGCAATACGTATTTGTAATATTCGCACGTAAATGGGCCATTTTCGATACTAGTAGCTATATATATTATCCAAAAAACAGAGGTAATTACAATGCTATTTATGGGGTTGCAGGGTCTTTTTTTGGGGGGGATCGTGCCCCAAATTCCAATAGTAGGTAGGGCAGGGAGACTGGACTGCGACGGAGAGAGAAAATATGCAATGGTTGATCATCATTTTCCTCATGAATAATTGCAATTTTTTGGGCATATATAATTACATATAAGTATATACCCTATTTCTGGGTACCATTTCTAAGCCAACTTTCAGAGGTCAGATGGCTCCTCTATCTCAGCAACAGGTGAGGTAGCTGCTGCCCTGCAGTCTCATCAACTGATTGCCGGGAAGGTGCCACGCTGACATTGGTTCCATGTTCTTTTTCCTCCTCAATGGATTGATATGACTGATTCATGGGACATATTAACATGTTGAAACATGTTGAAGCCATGGTTTTTATGCCAATTTCACATGGAGGTTTCAGATACAGATGTTCAAAAAACAGGATTCTGGGAGTTGTTTGGAGGTTTGAAGCGCCCAAGACGGCAAAGCCGATTGGGTTGCTAGTTTAGATTAGTTTCAATTCGTGCCATCTGTAGCGAAGCACAGCACACGCACACGCACACATAGGGATGTAATGACCAGCAGCATTCTCTGGAAATGACTGGTTGGTTCTAGCTATCATGGGGTGCTGGAAATCATATAGGCTCACAATGGGCTGTTGAATCTTTTACATAGCTTTGCTATATTTGACTGGCTCGTTTTTTGTTCAACGTCATTACGTTCTATCCGATTCTATCCCTATTTGACATGATTGTCCCAAGTCATCATGAAATGATATTTCTGAAACGTGAAACTTGTCATTGTTTCTCAAGTCATCAACATGCCAAATCCACTTTTCGATCCGTTTGATTATTTTGGCTGGTGATCGATTGGAAATCACCTCTTGTCGCTTTCCGTCACTGGAATGATGGGAATTGGATTGGGGTAACGCCAAATTGCCATTGCCTCTCCAGGTTGCTGAACTCTTTCAATTCAGCGAGATTGTTTGACACAATCCTCTAAAGTCCCCAGTAATTTCTGAGGCCAAACTTCATCAAACTTCCCCACGGCCCCCGCACAGGAGATCTCCTGCGAGGACGCGCCAGCTGAGCTTTGTGAGGCTGGAAACATGGAGCAACATGGTGGTTTGAACCTGCTTTTAATGTCAGTAAAGCAACAATAAACCATTAAACCAGCCTTCTGTTGATCGTTTATGAAAGCCATTCATGGTGATTTGCTTGGGAATGGCCATAGTGGTACTTGGTTAAAATCAATGGGATGTGTCACTTATTTCAGCATTGTGCCTTCTGAGGCCGTCAGGCAAGCTGCATCTTCCAGTGCCAGAACAGGACAGAAAACAAGCAGAGGGTTGGTGGTTTAGTGATAATGATAAGCAATATTCCCATGTTTTCAAATAAGCAATGGTTGGGGATTATTTGAAATCAACTCTGCTTGGGGATTTACTTGCACATGGGTTGAATGGGTTGAACCGCAATTATGTTCTTTTCCAAACTTTAATGGGGCTAGAAGCTATTAAAAGCCAATCAGAAACGAGATGTGGAAGCCTGTCGGTCGGTTACGCTTCTGGCCTACAGCAGCCATACTGATTTTTGAGGTGGTCAATCGCCTATAGACTATATCAACCAGCAAAACGATAGAATCTTAGAAAAGCGCTTCCAGGATGTTATATATATATATATTATGCAGTAGTGTATGTTGATCTTATATTTCCATGTTTCGGACTTTTCTATTCTGGGGTCACTATAGCATTATAGATGATGAATATTCCCTCCTCATGTCCTCATGTTTAGATATGTTGGATGACTGAAGGGTTCCTCGGATTGGGCCATTGCTGGTGACCTGCTGCAGAGCCCCGCATCCATCTTTTTGGTGGAGTCCGGGTGGAGATCTCGACAGATTGGAAGAAAATATCCTAACAGTTTGCTATTGCAAATGGCAATTTATAGTGGATTTTCCCATAAAAAATTGTGATTTTCCATAGTTATGTTAGTTTACCAGAGGGTATCCAGATCAACAGATCCACCCACTCAAGCGTGTCTCAGGCTTTGGGGAACCAAAATCGGCAATGGATGCAGGACAGCGTCCCAGCGAGTCTTCATCTTGCGCGACGTTGATGGCAGCGGAGCATCTCGGCGGGAGGGGGGCAGGATCCATCTGTAAACAACCAAGACAACCACCTAAACCATCAGCATGTAGCTGGAGCATGCTGGAGCTGGAAGCCCGTTTTTTCTCCCCCTGTGTCCCAGTGAGTCGATGTGAGACGCCAAGTTGACACTGCAGAAGATCATCGCCGGCCAAAGAAGATCACAACATGCCTGGGGTACATTCTCATCCTTCAAAATTGAATCACTGTAATATCCCTCAAAAAAAGGTGTAGTTTCTTTAAAGATTTATCAGGTTTCACCCTGTTTCACCTCACAAAGAAGTCAAGTCAAAAAACAGCATTTCCGAAAGATTGGCCCCAAATGTTGAAATCCCAGGATGGATTACAGGCAATGCTGTGATACACTTTTTGTTTTGGGGGGATAGACTTACCACATAGCATCACCCACTAAAGTCAAACAAAACTTCGCAGGATGGCACCAAACCACCAAGAATATTAGCCAGAGATATATCTCAACGCATATCTCAATGATCGGTGGTTTTAGTATGAATATACCGTACCATACCCATGAATTAATTGGTAAGTGGTTTGTACAAGCACCAGGATTTTCCTGACCTTAGCGGGATACCTGTCCACCGCCAAGCGGCAAGCCCCAGCCATCCCACCAGTTGGAGAATTCATCCAAATTCGAAACGATTCCCGGCTGATATTACTGGGTGAACTTATGCACCATTCTATCCACATTACATACAATTAGCATTGTTATCATTATCCCAAAGATTATCCCGGTAGGTCCTCATTTATATTCCATTCTTACACCATTGATATTCCATTTCTACCTCATGAACCTTCCATGAATATCCCCTTTCTTCACCAAATTTTCATGCCAAATGACCAACCAAAGGGTTGGTAGGTCATCGCCTTGAACTGATTTGAAAGTCGTGGTTGGCAAGTCAGCCCCATTAACTTATATGATTCAATAAAAGCTGAAATATATGTATATAAATTGCATATACCTTTACACACACACACATATATATATATTATTATATTATTATACACATGATAAATGAGAGTAGAATTAACCCAATGATTCGTTACTCGTAGTTCGTCGTCCAACTCACAAATCATTCCAATCCCAAGTTGGGTCCCAGGTTGGGGACTTTCTGGCACCTTTTGGTGGTCAAAAGCGACCCAAACGGTGCCTGGAAGCACTTGACGTGTGCCCTGCAGCAGTTCCATCGATGTCACTGGCAGCGCACCTGGCGCGGCGCCAACCTGGGAGGTGGCGTGGTCTGGGCGACCTGTGGGACGAGACTGGCTGAGAATTGGCCACACCAAGCGGGTACGCAGATACGCCTGTAGATAGATAGATATATATATATATATAAGTATATATAGATAGTAAAATGTAATGCAATATATACATATATATATATATAATATAATATGTTATTTATATTCATTTACCTATACTTATCTATGAATCAGTGTATAAAGGGAGAAAGGTGATTGGTGTCAAGGTTGGTAAAATAGACAGGCAATGGCCAATGATCACCCAATTCTGGCACCGCTGCGCAGGGTGGTTTCTGCTGGAACCCGGCCCAGCTTCGCCGTTCTTTGACACCTGCCATGCAACTGGGCATTGCTAGGAGTCCACCTTGGATGCATTCCACTGGCAAAAACATGGAATGGCTTCGAACCCTGTTTCACATTGAAGTTGTTCTAGATGTGTGTGTGTGTGTTTGTGTATATAAATGTATGCAGTAATATGGATCATATTAACATATATAAGATCAATATATTCATAGAGGGAGAGGGAGCGTGTGTGAGTTTCCAGCACCACCGCTGTCCTGTGAAGCACTGCTAAGGGGAAGATTCAAGAAATCCGTTTGGGGCCAGATGCTTTGCCTGAGGCTGGAGCCTCCAGGATTGACATCGGGTAGTGGGCCGGGGCACGTTTTGTAGGGACCTCAAAACGACCTCACTACGATGGGGATTTCTCCAACCTATCACAGGTAAATGTTTCTAGAAGGGGTGAACTAGGGTGATTCTATTTCTTTACTTCCCCAATTTTTGAGCCCCTGCATCCATGGTGTTGGGAGCAACCCTGATTGAGTTTTGCTCAGGGGAAATCACCAACAGCAATCCTCCAAGGCCCGGGAAAAACGGGAGAACCCTCCTGGAATGGACGATGAGCACAGCCTATGCCAAGCCCTGCAACTGGCGGGAGGTGCAGATTTGCAGCACCTCGGTGACCTGCGGGCCTGGGTGTATAGGGTGATTACCATCTGGTAAACTAATATAGCTATTGAAAATGGTCATTTATGGTTGATTTACCTATTAAAAATGGTGATTTTCCATAGTTACGTTAGTTTACCAGAGGGTAATTATGTGGATTTATGTTGATGGACCAGGCCATCACACCCTTGAAATGGATCTCAAGAGGCAGTTTCAGAAGCGCCCGGGAACGTTGGCTGGAACATCTGGAACGCTTGATTTGTTCCACTCCTTGAGGGTAACAGAACGGGACCAGGTTGCTCATTGATGGTAACGCATGACGCTGTTGTTTCCGTCAAGGCATGGGCGATCACAACTCACAGGTGCGAATACCAGATTTGAACTGTTTGAAGAATGAAACGAATGTATAGAAAACTAGATCCTCATTAAATTAGTAGTGACTTACACTTCTATCTTTTTGGGACCCCTATTTCCTTGATCATGGTTGATCTCTTCCAACCTGAGGCGGAAGATGTTTGAAGAGCACCGGGCTTCACACTACACAGCATCCTGGATTCGTTGGGCAGGGGGAACTTTTCGTTCGCACAGTCTGTGATTTGCAGGAGGTCTCTTCCATGATTTCAATCTTGGGGATGGCTGCCAGAATTGGCAACACAATTGATCAAAGTATATCAAAGTATATCAAAGTATTGATCCTGGCTTCCCACACTTCCCCCCCAAGTGGCCCATAGGCCTCTCCGCCTCCCAGCTGTGCCCCAGGCCGAAACGATGCGAAGGATCGCGGACACCGGGCTCAATGCGGTGCGATTGCCCTTGGGGCACTGGGTGCTGCAAGAGCCAGCTGAGGGAGAAGCCTTTGAAGGGCCCTGTGTGGAAGCACAGCTGAAATGTGACCTGCGGGCACGGGCCCTGCGGCACATCCTGCGGCACATCAAGACAGAGTTGAGTCATGTTTAGCATTGAAGTTGGTGTATCCAAGGTTTATTCATTTGATCCTTCTTTTACTCACTCTTTTCAGGCTGATGGCCTATGCCAATGAAGCAAAAATATGTCTTTTTTTGGTGTAGCCTGCGGGCCAGGATTTGTGCAAATCCCTAGTAAGTTGAGGTTCCAGGGTTTTAAGAACTGGGTCCCCATACCCAGACAATCCAATTTAGGTGCAGCCAAATTTGACCACCACCTGAAACTTTGTACATATTTTCACATGCGTAGACTCAAGGCTCCGTGCCCCACACGAAGGTTGGCCTTCGCTAAAAATTGCATCGTCCAATTTTGTGTGTCCCAGTTTTGACCCATACTCTTTTCTAAATGGGTGGTGGAAACTTGAGCATGGACAAATTGTGGACGATTTGTCTTATGACATGAACAAATTGGAGAAAGTTGGTACCTCCCATACCCAAGGCACTCACATGTCTGGCAGTTTTCCATACATTCCCAAGGTTGCGAGGCTCTAGACGCTGCTGTGGATCAGATCGCTGAGAGCGGGCTGCAGTTGCTGCTGGTGCGGATCGCGCATTGGGGGAAGGGGATGGCGGATGGGCGTTTTTTGGGGTGGGATTTCCATGGATGCGTGGCAAAGTCAATGTCAAACATCAATTTTGCCAGAAATATCAGAAATGTATGGCATACACATTATAAACCCTCCAGAATAGGTGGTTACAAGGTAGAACTAGAACCAGCGGAAAATACAGACCAAAGTACAAGCTGACTTGGAAAAGTATGGAAAAGTCAAGACCCAGACTCCAAATCAAAGATTTTGTTGGGAATTGATTTGGGGAATATTTGGGGGTTGTGAGTTGTGGGTGTCGGCTTGGGGCTTCGAATCCTCGGATCATACAATTGCCAACGCCAGTGACTGTTGTTTTGATGATCCCATTTGACCGAATTTGACCCAGAAAATCTGCGGTTCTACCCTCTGGTAAACTAACATAACTATGGGAAATCACCATTTTTAATGGGAAAATCCACTACAGATGGCCATTTTCAATAGCTACGTTGAATTACCAGAGGGTAAATGGAAGCTTCACCAAATTTCCGGATAAAATTTGGGTTCCAGGGCGCGCAGGACCTGCATGGCGCCCCTGGTGGCGAGAACGGCGAACGGCCCTGCGGGCGCACAGATCCCAGCTGGAACTGGGAGAAATGGCGCAGCGACGAGGATCGTCCCAGTCACTGCGTTGGATTCTAGGGAGCTATGCTATCCAAATCTATCCCATATATTGCGGATTACCACCATTGTTGGAAATCCTATGGAAATCCGATATATTTCACTTTAACCGACCAGAATTAAAATAATTAAAGGGATCACAGAGGGTTTGGAACATTTTGAACGCTGCTCAAGTGAGTTTTAAAATGTGTTCAATCTCATGGCAGGGAACTGGATCACCCTCCCAGGTGAAAGTGATTGGGGTAACTGGCTGGGGAAGAAATGAAGGACAGAGTTGCGAAAAGGTTGTGAAATCATGTTGCAAAAATTGGAAACCATTGTAAACCACGATTCCGAAGCTTGTAGATTCACATATCATATGGTATTGCATGTTTGTATATGTGTCATGTTATGATGTTTTGTTGGCTACTATAATGTGTTATGTCATATCACAGTGAAGCAAACGCCTCCCAACACAGTTTCATTCCAAGTAATTTTTTTTTTCATGGATGTTGTTTCCCCCTTGAAGTAAGATCCATTGACTTCCCATCCACCGCAATTATTTACCCAGAACTTCTCAAAACGAAGAAAAAGTATGAACTTTTCCACATTCCCATCCACCTAGCAGTTAGGGTCTATAAAGATTTATCATCATTTATCATCATTCATCATCATTTATCATCATTCATCATAGATTTTTCCATGTTTTTCCCTCATGTTTTCCTTACTGCGCAGGCAGTGACCATTTTAGGGCGCCTGGCGGCCCGCTACTGCGGCAAGGACTGCGTCAGCGGGATCCAGGCATCGACGCCAGAAACCATGGATTCTCCCATGAAATCTACCCTCTGGTGAACTAAGATAACTATGGAAAATCACCATTTTTAATGGGAAAATCCACTATAAATGGTCATTTTCAACAGCTATGTTTGTTTACCAGAGGGTAGGGGTTTCCAGTTTCAATGATTTCTTATCTAATGGTGGTGTTTGTTGGGGAAGTCGCCCGAGAAAATGGAGGTAATATTGAATCAACATGGCGATATTCACTGGTTTGGATAGCGACCATTGATGCGGATGGAATGGGATACAGAATGCAACCAGCTTGATGTATTGGTGTGTCTGAACATGGGATACTGTATGCCTATGTATGCCTCCCTTTCATGGCACTTTTAACAGGGTAGATGGTGGCAAAGCTCTAGACTGTGAGGCATGTGTATCGGTTGGTTGCTGGGTAATTCGTTACATCAATTTTGACCAGCTAATTGTAAAACATAATAGTATTCAAAGTTCACCATACTAGCCAAGACTCAACCTCTTGAAGGATCTGATATTTACCCCTAGCTGCATTGGGTACAGTAAGGGTGCAAGACCAGTGCGTGAAGAAGCACCTGTGCATGCGAGTAGAAACCGGCGCCAAATGTGCAGCACGCCCAACGCCGCGATATTTCCTGGTTATATAGTTAGTGGCTTTTTGATCAAGCATGCTTTCTTACCTTGATCCTAATTTACGTTCATATGCTTGTGCTGGGTTCACACCTGCTACCAGTTGAACTCGAAACATTTGCAAGTTAAGAAACGTTTTTTTCATAAAATCCGATCTGAGATTCTATAAGTTAATGAGCAAATTGAAATTTCAATCTCGGATTTCACCAACCCCCAAGGTGAACCTCCCAACGATAGCTGGGGATGAACCGCACAGGTTTGCAACGAACCGGCTGAGAGCATCCCTGTGACCAGGCGCTTTTTTGTGACAAGTAGAAGGAGACCTGCTACCATACCTGGTATCAAAGTGATATCTAAATCTGAATCGAATGTTGTCTCCAGCTATTTCAATGTCTATCCTATCATATATTATATCCCATCCCATTCCATCCTATCCTATCTATCTCTATCCATCTATCTAGCCATCTATCTATCTAGCTATCAATATATCTAGCTATCTATCTGGCCATCTATCTATGTCACCTGTTGCAATTTATTACTTTTTGTTTGCAAAAAATGCAGCAGGTGTAGTGGATGGATGGATGGACGGACGGACGGATGGATGGATGGATATGCTGAACCAAAAACATCCCAAAACACAAAATATCCCACAGCAAAACTAGATAAGGACCAGGAGTTTTATATTTGCACTCTTTGCCCTAGAAATTCTATGAAATTCCTAGGGTGCCCGAAAGGGAAGCATTCGAAGCCGTCGACCTAGTCAAAGCCCAGTCAGAAGCAAGCAGACCCATTCAAAACCCGTTCAAGATGCGTTCGGAATGCGTTTGCCCGCAGTTCGCATATAACAAATTTAAACAGTTGTTACTACACACACACACCAGATACAGAAGTCATAAAGATAAAATGTGTATACACAAAAGATTACACAAGTAAATAAATGTTCCACTGTGCGGGTGTGCCACTCCCTCAGTCGACGCAAAACGCACCAGGCTCTGCGACTTCTACGAGCAGGCCATTGAGGCAGGAGAAAGGGTCGAAATGGGTCGAATATGCCGCTCATACCACGTTAGGGGGCATTTTTTGGGGAGAAATTTCAAAACAATCAATATATATATATATATATGTGTATGTATGTATGTATGTCTACGTATATTCCAGTTGTATATGCAGAATATAATGCACATATATAGATATAGATATATGGTATAATACGCACATGTATATCTGGAATGCATATATAAACTATAATTATCATAATTAATAATATGTATATAGAATTCATAATCTATGCGTAGACACACGCACACACGGTTACATACAGTGGATTGCATTGCATACAGATGCAAGAACAAAGACGAGAAAGAGGGAGAGATACACATGTAATTGCATTTATACAACATGACATGCGCATACCCGCCCCGCCTATGAAGCTTCAGTATCCACAACCGGTGGGAGAGCATGACAGGTTTTCCTTGGGGTGAATCCATGTGTGGAGGTAATCCGCGCAAACGGCATGGGGGCAGATAAAGTGGCCATCGTGTGGCTGGGCCCAAGCCGCTGTAGCCATGGGAAACAATGCCCTCCGATTTGATCAGTATGCGCTCGACTTTCGATATGGATGTAGATCAATAGTGATTAGATCATAGGATCCATAGATCCATGCTTATTTCCAGGTTGTTCAACCCTTCACTGTTTTGAGAGGATCCGTGTTTTCTGGTGGATGGATGTTCTCACGGACTTTCACAGGACATTTCTGACATCGGTCTATGTCTATGTAATTTGATGATTCAAGTATGTTCAAGTATTGAATGCATCGTTTCCTGGATGTTAAACTTTGTTTCGACAAGCTCATGTAATTATACTCCCATCCTTGCCAAATCAGGCTTTTCCCCCACCTGAGGTTACCAATTTTCACCCATTGGCGTGTGCCCGAAGTGGTGCAAACGTGGAGGGAACGTGGAAACTTCCTGAAGTACGACAATGTGGTGTCCCTGGATGACAACTTTAAAAAAGTTAAGGAGCAAAGGGGGGAAGGTAGGTGGAAGTTAGTGGTGGGTAATTTGTTTCCCTATATTTTCCAACATGATTAGCTGCTGATTAGCTGCGATTCAAAAATGGATGGAATGCCAGGTGGTACCAAAGATGGCCAAACTTTACGTCCTCCAATGGTGCATTTCTCTTGGAGTGGGCGATGGGGGGGAGAGAGAGAGGAAGAGAGAGAGAGAGAGAGAGAGAGAGAGAGAGAGAGAAAAAAGAGAGAGAGGAGAGAAAGAGAGGAGAGAGAGAGGAGAGAGAGAGAGAGAGAGAGAGAGAGAGAGAGAGAGAAGAGAGAGAGAGAGAGAGAGAAAAGATAGAGAGGAGAGAAAGAGAGGAGAGAGAGAGAAAAGAGAGAGAGGAGAGAGAGAGAGGAGAGAGAGAGAAAAGAGAGAGAGGAGAGAGAGAGAGAGAAAAGAGAGAGAGAGAGAGAGAAGAGAGAGAGAGGGAGAAGAGAGAGAGAGAGAGAGAGAGAGAGGGAGAAGAGAGAGAGAGAGAGAGAGAAAAAAATGGTGCAGTTCTATTTGTATTGTTAATAGGGTTGACCCCTGCAATTATTTTGGTGCCATGGTAGTTCTGCTTGATATCGTCCCAGAGTGTCCAGCATCATTCCGTGGAGGCATTTGCAACATTGTACGCCAGTCCTTCGCCTGATCCTAAAGATATATCCATGCAGACATATCACATATCCCGCCCCAGAATATCCGACTACTGACATTCTCCAATGTCTTTAGATTTCAGGATATCGACTGGCCAAATGAAAGGAAGTACTGCCCGGTGGTTTTACACATATTTAATGTCCACCCCCTGTCACTATTTTCAATATAATAACGGCCCTCTTCTGTGGGACCCTAAAATGAACAGATCCACTAGCAAACCATAGTTTCAGCGGGCGTTCTTATCGACAGGGGCATGGGTTTCATTTCATGAAACGGCCATTCCTACGCGTTTTTCATAATGATCCTCAGTGACTGATCAACTGATCCAATTCGTGCATGATTTTGGGGAATCGAAAGCAGCAAGAGCCAGAGAACTTATGAATTCACTAAGGTTCGACATCCATTACTACCACAACTTTTCCAAAATTTGGAACCTGCTCTCACACCAGCAGCACGTGGATGTGTCTTGGCTGAGCCTTGGGTTGGATCCTTGGGAGAGCTTGGGCTGTGGGTAAGATGGCGGTGCTTGGAGGTTTCTTCATAAGGTCTCCAGTCATGAACCTGGCTGCAATTTTCTAGCAAAACCAGACTTTTTATTGGAATTGATCAAGAATGATCAAGACGTTTTTTTTCTCCAGTTAGGTTTGATGGTTTGACTCCGCTTTTCGATCCTTTTCGGCGAGCCGTTCGCCTTGACTTGTCCAATCCGGATCATCAGTCACTGGTCACCGGGCCAGGTGGTCAGTAGCCATGCACTGGAGCTCAAGTCCATTCCGGGCGCCGTGGTAGGAGAGTGGAGCATCTCAAGGTGGTCTCCAGCTGCGGCAGTTGAGGTTTCAGTGGCTGGTGGTTTCAAATCACACCCAAATGTATCGAAATGTATCGAAATGTGGTTTCAAATGTTGCTAATTCGTAATTCGTGAAAATGCTACTGATATTTTGGAGGATGATCCCCCATGACGATGATCCCCCATGACGATGTTTCCAGAAGGGGTTGTTTTTTTTTCAAAACCACTCGCCGGACTATCTCGTGACATGGGAGAATGATCTCAATTAAGAATTGAAACCGCCAACCAGTGGGGGATGGCTGGTTTCCAGAGAAGGGGGTGGCTGGTGGGTGCCCGGTTCTTGGTGGGTTGATGCCGACACGTCGCAGGCCCGGAGAGTTTACGGACGAAGATCAAGCAGATTTCGCTTTGAAGCAGGTGATTGGGACGGGGATGGGGCATCTTACTGCGTAAAATGTTTAAATCCCATTCCTTTAATGTTTAAATAGCCCAAACGAAACCCTGGTTTGCTATTGAATCTGTTCATTTTGGGGCCCACGTGGGTGTTATTCAACAGTGGGGGGAGGTGAATTAATATCCTTGGTACCATCAAGACACCTTCCACAGCTTGGGGACCATGGATATGGATGGGATCCGCTACTAGAGGTGGCGTGTGTCATCTCCAATTGGGGAAAACAATTGAGAAGAAAAGCTATGGTACTGCATATATACGTGGTTATACGATTCTATTTTTTTTGGAATAGTTCCAAAAATAGGTGAACTAATAAGACATCTTCATTTCGAAGCGGTGGGCTTGCTAATTACAGCACATGGTATCACCACGATTCTACGTTTTTTTCTTCTAGAAGTGCTTGGATGGATTAAAGTCTCTCAGCCAAGGAGGTCCAATTCACCAGGGATTTCCAGTCCGCAGTTCCGATCAGGTGCTGGCCTACAACCACGCCAGTCACGGCTGGTGTGCTCCTCAGGATCTAGAGAGTTCATGGGGAAAACCAGGACGACAAGCCCAAAATCCACTGGTTTCTGTGTGTTTCTATGATCAATCTCACTCCCCCGCCATTAAAGAATGATAGTTTTGGATAGTTAGAATGGTTGTCCACCATTTTGAAAAAAGCGTATATGATAATGTAGCATGTTAGGTTGGTGGAACTCTTTTCACCCATATTTGGGAGGGCTTAAAAACCACCGGCCAGATGTAACGCCCGCTGGCGGGACCACAATTGAAACAGGGTCTGGCAAACCACCACTATGAAAGGCAAGAATCTGCCTTCATATCATGCTGTCATGACACTCAGCTCAAGCACCGCACTTGAGTATTCTTACCATTTCTTACCACAACTTCGGGGTACCCAAACTTTGGATGCTTGGATGCAATATAAAGTCCATGGATTTCGGACGCCGGACGCCTGCGCCCAGTTTTCTTTTCCAGGTTCTTTTGGAATTGGCATGACCACGCTGGGAGCTCAGATCGCGGGTGGTTTTAGGTTTGCCTTCCCACTGTGCCAAGCTGGGACCTCTGGGTTTAATCAAATCTGACGATCCCTTCCCCCCAAGTTTAGATACCCCCCTTTGAACCCCGGTTTAATAGTCGCTCTATGCATTTTGGGGTCCCATATTGGTGTATTTGAATCTTAGGGAAAAGGATCCATGAAGGACACTGCCCTTTGCATAGATGATTTTCTATGATTTTCTGCTCTAAACAATGTCGATTCCCCATGTTGGTTCCTTCACAATATCCCCTGACATCCCTGACCAAAACTCCGCGGCCCGAGGACTTCTATCCTGATTGGGATCTGGAGCGTGGGGTCTTCCAAAAAGGGAAGTTGCCCAATCCCCTGGGAGCGCCAGAACTGCAGGCGCCTTACAGGTCTATTTCAGCAGGTAAGTCCAGTCCGACCCCCTTTGGATTATCCTTTGATCTTACAGAACCCTCAAAGCATTCGGTGTGGGAAATTTCTACAATCGTTTTGTGGATTGGTTCCATGGTTGATGAAGGTCCTTAGACTGAATTACAATGCTCGCCAGCTGCTGAACCAGATGGTATGGAAACCCATGGAACCATTAGCAAACGTGATTATCTAGGATGTTGGGCATTGCCGGGCATTGCTTGATTGGATTTTCAATGGAAATTCACAGCCCCCGAGTTGTGTTGGAATAAACATTCAAGGCACCACGCTTCTGCCTAGGGCTTTCTGCATCCAGAATGGGAGGATGCAACAGGACCCGCACTGAGTAATCTGAAGCTTCGCTTTTAGATGGTTTTGGTAGGCTGGTGCGTCAAATGATGGACTCTTGAGAAAATGAGACTGAATCGGGTCAAATAGGACTGGATTGGCCCTATGAAATGCGACAGGTTTTGGCTATCGATTCTAGTTGACATGTTTTTAACCCTCAGAGATTTCAGGGTTTTTGATGGGTCAAAATTCCCCCAGAGAGAAGTCCTCCATGGGTGCTGAGGCGAACTTCCGAGCCAGGTGTCAGGCATGTGGCCGAAGCTGATGGGTTGGGCTGGCACAGCACAAGGACTGATGCAGCAAGTGTGGCCGACAACGTGAGGCATCAAAAAGGAAAGCGGCTGAATGGATGGCGCGAATTGGGATGATGACAGGGGTCCAAATGGATCTAAGAAATATTGATGACTTATGATACTTATGATATCCATCCAATATGTATGGTCCAAAATGGCATCTTATGACCTGGGGTGGGCATGAGGACACTTTCTGCTTGGGATTGCTGGATGCAACAATTTCTATGAGCGCCGAGGTCCAGTGACCAGACCCTTGGCACAGGCCAAGATCGGAATTTTCGGTGACAACTCAACCCATGCATGATTGGTTCCTGTTGCTTCCTGAAAATGGAGCTTTATGGAACCCCCAAAAGTTGGGTCAGATGCTTAGGTTCCACAGTTCCACCTTCAATTTGGTGAGGTCATTTGCGTCCAGCCATTGAACCATGGGATGGAGGGGGGGTGAAATCATGAGACACGCCCAAATGGATTTGGAAGACGATTTTCCCAGCAGACTTGCGCGAAATGGCACGCTTTTTATTTTGTTTGGATGTTGTTAGGATTTCATGTGAGGCTTGAACTGGGCTGGATCAATGTGGATCATACAGACAAGAAATGAAAAAGGGTGGTTGGACCAAGGATGTGTGTTGAAAAGGGCAATGACTTGTACTCAAAACCAACATGTTGGATATCCCTGTGACTGCAATCAATGCCATCAACATTGGGCCGTAGTGATATTAGACCAATCCTTGGAGTCTTGTTCTGAAATCCCATTCCCCTAAAATATCTGAATATTAAGGACCACTACCACCAATCAGGGGCTCCAAAATGAGTCGAAATCCAATACTAAACGAGAGTTTCGAGGAGGGCGTATTCAATAGGGATTGTAAGCGGCCTTCCATTCCCTTCTTGCGCTGTCAGGCAGAGCGCGAGCTAATGAGACTAAAGGAGAAAGATGGGATGGTTCTTGGCCCCGGGATGCTTCCAGTTTTTTAAGTTTAGGGATGCTCAGGTTAAGAGAGAACTCAGGGTTTCAAGCATGTCAAGTCCATTAGATCCAAATAGATCCAAATAGGTCGGTTATTTGCAATTTTCGCATTTTTTTGCCCTGCTTGTAGGGATTAAAAATCAAGTCCTTGGATTCTTGGGTGCATCTTTTATCTCAGCCCAAAGGCTGCCAAAACATGAGCCTTTGGACTTGACCTCTGTTGTGAAGAATGGCTGGTTTGATATCTGAGCTCATCTTGGTACCTGGAGCGCATATGATCATATTATGCTTTAGTATGCTTTATAATTTGCATAAAGTTGAATCATATATAATATATTAACATATTATAGTATAATATTACAATGTTATGCATTTATTTGAGCCAACTACCAACATTGAACGGCTGTTTGTGTAAGGCATTCACATTCCGACCAAAATCTGGTGCTAAGATGTCCACTGTGGACCCTCACCGTGGTGCGCAGGAGACGCTGACGAAAGACGTGAGCCAGCAACCCGCCTCAGATGGGACCACTTCTGAGATGATTCTGACAGGAAATGGGGAGGACCTAACATAGATTCCATGGGTTTCCCTAGGAAAATGATCTCTGACAAGTGATTTTGCCATATTTTCCGCGGAGTATATCATATCAATCCATGACGGGTAGCTGGGATATTTGGTAAGTCCTTAACTGTGGTTTAGTGCTCGTTGGCAATGTTTATCATAATCTTGGATGTTATCTTGGATGACTTCAACAAAACGCACATACACCAGATACCATGGGGATGTTTATGAGGCATTCCCATGATTTTACCATGATTTTCTCAATTACAGCCACTTACAGCCCTCTGGTAATCAAAGATGGCGTGCTGGAAAATTATCCCATTCATATAAGATGTCCCATGAGAAACAAGGTTTGAAACAATCCCAGGATCTTCCCATGATCTTCCAATGATAGTCCCCAAAAAAAACTATATACATGACATACCCATGATCTTCCCAGGTTTTTTCCAGCCACTTTCCCCCATGCCTTGGCGTTACCTTTTCCCATCTTTTCCCCAGGTTTCCAACGTTGGCGCGGAAGTTCTCGGAGTGCAAGTCCGCCTTGCAGCCGGGGCAGATGGCGGGTGACCTCGGCGCGAGGGCCAAATGTGATGCGGGACAGTTCGGGTGGGTGACAATGGGGGTGTCCAAAAGCAGGGTTCAATAACAATATATATATAATTACATGGTAGATTGTAGTTATATAGTTTTGATCATTTTGTAGTTATATAATGGTTAATATATGTTAATATACACAAGTTATATGGCAATATATAGAATAGCGGTAAAAATAGTGATCAAGTATGGTTAATCATGGTTGAACATTGTGAGATTTCTGGTGAGAGTAATGGTTAAACGGTGATTCATGGTGATTATTGTTGATTGGTGGTGATTAATGGTGAGTACATCGTGAGAATCAATGGTGATTACCGGTGGTCAATGGTGATGAATGATAATTAAGGATGATTACTTACCCTCTGGTAAACTAACATATAGCTATTGAAAATGGCCATTTATAGTGGAGTGTCCCATTAAAAGTGGTGATTTTCCATAGCAAACTGTTAGTTCACCAGAGGGTACCCTTTGACTATCAAACATGGCGGACCGCTGGGAATTCCCCGCACTAAATGAGTCGCTTTCGAGCTGGGAGAATTATCAAACTGGTGGACTTTCCCGGCGGAGTCAAGCACCGACTGAACGTGGACGTCAATCATGACTGGCTGGTGGTTGTTCGAAAATACCCTCTGGTAAATTAACATAGACCCTGGCATTAATCGGGATTGGAAGATAATTGTTTCCTCTAAAAATAACTATTCTCAGGGTCGAACTGTTAATATACCAGATGGTATCTTATTTTGCCCACTTCGTTGGAATATAAATCCAAATGACCAATATTAATGGATTAAAACCACCAAGCAAATCTAGAGGGCTCTGGAAATTCGAGAATTTGATCCAAAAAAGTGAAAATCTAGGTGTGACCATTGCAAGTACCAGCCTCACACTTCAGTTGAAGTTGAGATGAAGCTTCAAGGTTGGAGACCTAAGACAATTTGGGAATGACCGAAAAGTATCATGGCTGGGGGGGGGGAATTCCCTATGTTCAAACCCTTTTTATGTTGTATTTTATTGGAGGGGATTCTCCAGCAAGAAAAGCCGTCTTTTTTCTCGATGTCCCAAGGATGGATCTCCAAAGGGACTCAAGATCCAGCGTTGGAGGAAGCTGTGTTCGCGCTAGAGGCTGCCTGGCTGCCTGCTGGACGTATTGTTCAAGGATGTTGCTGGCATTACACATGATGGAAACCACATAAATTTTGGAGTTTTAACGTTTCATGTTTTGGCAGGGGTGCAACAACCGGTTGTATCCCGCGATTCGGCTTGTAGAGAATCCTCCCGAAGTCACTTTGCAAGCATAAGCACATGAGCACCATGGCGCATGAAAATCCCAGCAAAATCATCACCTTGCAAGTTGCATGGAATTTTCAAAATGTTTGGTGTAGGTCAGGTATACCCTTTGGAAAATAGATATGATATGGCACTGGAAAACCCCAGTTTGCCATACATGTGGCATATATATAATATATATATATACACATACAATCATACGTATATAATTATATATATATATATATTGCGCAATATATACATCTCATACTCATTAACTATTGTTGTTAGTAATTGTCATTATTGATAGATATACATATATCATATACATGAGTATTTGATATATGTTCGTAAATATATGATGTGCGTATAATCTCGTATATAATCAGTATTATATTTATAATGTCAGTAAGTATGACACTGTAGTATATGCTTATCATTGTTTATATAATTCATAATCTTATATATTATAACGTGGCAAACCCAATGATAAACAATCCCCAAAATCACCATCAATGGGCGGTAAGTATCATCCCCAAATGGTTGGGGTTTCTAACCACCGTCTATCATATGTATATATATATTATATTCATATACATTCAGAATTGCATTTATGCTATATTAACAGTACATTGATCACATACATTACATACTTAGCATCCTTATATACAAATCACATTATATACATATCACATTATAGACATATCACATTATATATCTATATAATTCTATATATTATCTATATTATCTGCATATTATTTATACTATCTATATATTATCTACATATGCTCATGATTGATCCTGGTGACCAGGTGAATGGCTTGAGTGACCTGGTGACCACCGCGCGTGGGGTGCACATTGTGCAGAGATATGCCTGAGGTGAGGTGCCCGTGATACCATACACAAAACCCATACATCACAATCTGGATACATACTGAAAACCTAGATTATCTTAGTGATATCTAATCATTCACCATCCTGAAAATTAGAATCTTAGTGATATCTAATCATTCACCATCCTGAAAACCTATACACAATCATATGTAAATTATAATCATTCACCTCGCTGAAAAGGTTGGCCATTGGGGTGTAGTTACATATTACCCTCTGGTTATTTAAAATAGCTATTGAAGCCATGGCCATAGAAAAAAATTACTTTCTTCGAGTGATCCCCACCATGAATGTGATACAGATTTTGACATTCTTTCTGGCAAAACTTTCTGGCAAGGAAGAGGAGGAGAGGACAACTCTGATGAAATCTAGAGACCTTCGGTCTCTAGATTTCATCAGAGTTGTCCTCTCCTCCTCTTCCTCTTGGCATTCTGACATTTTCTCTGACATATGCTCTGCCATTCTATCTGACATATGTTCTGACATTCTATCTGACATATGTTCTGACATTCTATCTGACATTCTTTCT
>BGPT01000779.1:165401-170906 GCA_003297045.1 Symbiodinium sp. clade C Y103 | reverse complement strand
GGCATTCTATCTGGCATTCTTTCTGGCATTCTATCTGACATTCTTTCTGGCATTCTATCTGGCGGTTGAGGTCCGGCACTGCCCACTGGGATCTGGAGCTCGCGGTTGAGGTCCGGCACTGCCCACTGGGATCTGGAGCTCGCGGTTGAGGTCCGGCACTGCCCACTGGGATCTGGACCTCGCGGTTGAGGTCCGGCGTTGCCCACTGGCATCCGGAGCTCGCAGTTGAGGTCCGGCACTGCCCACTGGGATCTGGCGCTCGCGGTTGAGGTCCGGCGCTGCCCACTGGGATCTGGACCTCGCGGTTGAGGTCCGGCGTTGCCCACTGGGATCTGGAGCTCGCGGTTGAGGTCCGGCAGTGCCCACTGGGATCTGGAGCTCGCNCGGCAGTGCCTGCTGCGATCTGGAGCTGGCGAAGAGGAGGCAGATGGTGAACGTGGAAGGCGGCGGGAGGTTGTCCACCCCCGCCCCGCCCCGCCCCGCCCCGCCCCGCGTACACCTGTGATAAAATCTAGTAACCCTCACCTGGCAGGTGGGGAATGATTTTCCCATGAAAAATGCTGATTTTCAATAGTTATGTTAGTTTACCAGAGGGCGTCTGTTTTTTTAAAGATATATTATGTGAAAAAGGAAGGTCCATAATAAGATGGAAAAAACATATGGAAACATCTATGGGACACTTATGGGAAAATCCATTTTAAAATGCACGACAGCATGGGGACATATCGGAAATGTATACGAAAATCTACAACAAATGGAGGCTTTAAGCAACCCCCGTATATAGAGACTTATGGAAAGCCTCCAAAATTTGAACGGAAAATTACGGTGAATCCCTAAATCCCTACTACTGTAATTTGATGATGATCTACTTTTCTATCCTTTTGGAGGTTCCTATATCATCCTATATCTAAAAAGATTGGATTTAACCACCATCAAATGAATTGAAGTTCTTCAAAGTGGGGATTTTCATGATTTACCACGATGAAATAAGGAAAATTGTGAATCTAAGTGGCTGGTAGATGGAATCAGGACTCGTGAGGTATTTATAGATTCGACGACACACATCATGTATATAATTGTATATATATATAATTTTTATATATATATATATATACATGTACATAGTCTATGGATGTCACACATATTCTTTCTCGATCAACTAGTGGGAAACAAGACAAATGCACTCGTCCCATCCCAATCCTCAATTGGCTTCCTCACCTCTGGGGGCATTTGAAGTTGGACCGTGGTGACGTGGCGGAAAAGGTGTCGATCCCTGAGGTGATGAGCGTGACGGCTGTTGGATGCTGTTGGTGATTTAGATGTTATGAAGGCAGATGATGATTTTTGTGCTGGGGATGTCACATTGATTTGCAAGATTCCTTCAAAACGATATGAATAATCTGAACTGGTGGATGTTCATGGCTGTTCTCAAGGATGATCAGTGGTTGTTTGTTCCAGTGAGAAGGCTAATGTCAACCTTGGATTGACAGCCCCCATTTGATAAGTTTAGGGGGGTACCATTTTTCTTGAGATTAATTACTCATTTTTTTTGGCTACTGTAGCTCCCGAATCAATAGTCAGGGTTTATTAATCGGGGTTGACATTAGCAGCACTTACACTTTCTGAAACCTTTGGCTGGTCATGACATGTCATGATGTTGATGGCTTCCGTCTGCGGTCGACAACCTTGGCTTCAGCGGCAAAAGGGCGGCGCCAGAAGAAGTGAGAAAAGTTGGTCTCAAAATTTTGATCTTTTGCTGGGCAAAACCTCCTTTCTTTGGGTGGTTGTTTGTTGTTTTCGAGTGAATCGGACCATCCGAAGCATCGGAAGCCGCTAGTCTGCGACATGGAAGGACACAGCGACAAGGTTGGTCAGGATATGTTGGGATGCTTTGGGGGGCGGAGGTGGTTGAGATGGGGCTAGTAATTAGCTGCTTTTGGGATGCACGAAAGGATTGAACACCCAGTTCACGTGCTCACTGGAAAAAAACAAGACGCTATTTATGCATGATGCCATGTGACTTTGGGCAGTAGATGCCGGTAGTATGCCGGTAGTTTCAAATTATTGGTTGGTTTCTCTCTATTTCCATCCTTAAATAT
This sequence comes from Symbiodinium sp. clade C Y103, assembly GCA_003297045.1. Taxonomy (NCBI): domain Eukaryota; class Dinophyceae; order Suessiales; family Symbiodiniaceae; genus Cladocopium; species Cladocopium sp. clade C. The sequence goes on along the minus strand of BGPT01000779.1, from coordinate 168,807 downwards.
AGGGGATGTGACCTGATCCCTACACTGACAGCCTGGACCAGGCGGGCAGTTGGCACCTGAAGCCTTCAGTATCCCAGCTGATATGGGGCTGTTCTGAAGTGGGATAGCCTCATTGGAATCTGACGTGGAACCCTAAAGTGAAGCTGGGGAAGAGGGTTATCAGATCATGGGAATCTTGGCGGTTCAAAGATAGTAAAATACCCTGCCTATCCTGTTGGGATTTGTTCAGATCTTCTGGAGTGCGATCCTACGAGAAGGGAATACTTGGAGACTTTCGCGACCTTTTGAAACCGCCCTGAGGGAATTGAAACCCTCTCTCTTTCTCTCTCTCTCTATGTATATATCCATATGATATTGTAATATATTGTATATATATATATATATATGTATTTACCCATATATTTACATACATGCATACGTTTACATATGTGCACACACACATGCAATCATTTACATTGACATGTATACCAGCAACACGTCAAGGGTTTTAATTGTCTTTTGAAACACGGATTTTGTTTCTCCCCTCTGTTCCCGTTCTGAGACAGACCAAACTTGGTATAACGATGATGACGATGGATGAAGTGAGTGCGCGTTATTCGGTAAACCACGGATGTGGTTGAATTGCAGCAACATATATACCTTCTGGTACGCAAACATGGCAATTGAGGAGATTTTAATGGGAAAATCAAGTATAAATAAATGGGTGATTCTCCATTGGCACGTTTGATTACCAGAGGGTATAGCAGCATGTAACGTATACTTATACAATAAATATATACATACATATATATATACACTTAACTCATACTTCTATGTATATATGGACAATGTGCCACACCTGGCCTTTGTAGATCACACCCACCCTGTGCCGACCTCCGGGGGCCATAGAGGGCCGCCTTGTGGCCTGACATCCGGTGAGGTCGGAACTTGGCTCTTGCCGACGTCCGTAGCTGGGAGGACGGGACCGGTGCTGCTTGGATGCCAGGATTAGATGAAGTGCTGATGTGTGCTGCTTCATTTGTTTGGTATGTGACAAGTCGGTTTTTTTCTTGATAGCACGTGTTACAAAAGAGAAACGATTGGAGCGATCCCAAGCTACCAATGCAGTTATCACGATTCAGACATAGTCTTGGAAAATATCGCGCAGTATCACACAGTCAGTATATTTTCTTGATTTGACATCCGATAATGATAATCATGACCAGGACCATGACCATGACCATGACCACCACCACCATCACCATCACCATCACCATCACCATCACCATCACCATCACCATCATCATCATCATCATCATCATCATCATCATCATCATCATCATCACCAGCACCGGCAGCACCGGCAGCACCGGCAGCACCGGCAGCACCGGCAGCACCGGCAGCACCGGCGGCACCACCAGCACCACCAGCACCACCAGCACCACCAGCACCACCAGCACCACCAGCACCACCAGCACCACCAGCACCAGCGCCAGCGCCAGCACCACCACCACCACCACCACCACCACCAGCATCATCATCATCATCATCATCATCATTATTATTATTATCATCATCATGATCGTCATCATCCTCCTCCTCCTCCTTCTCCTCCTCATCCTCATCCTCATCCTCATCCACATCCTCCTCCTCATCATCATTATTATCATCATCATCATGATGCTCATATCCTGCAGGCTTTTATATATATATATATAAATTCTGTTTATTGACCGATTTACCATCCCTCATCATCCCGTCAGGACCAGTACGGTAGTGAAACCCATCGTCTCAGAACGGCCACGTCGAAGTGGGGATGTCTCAGGGATCGCAGGGGTTTGATGGGGGAAATCATCATGAATCATGGCTGACTTCAGTGAACAGCTTGTTTCTGGTTGGTTGATTGGTTGGTTGACGTGCCGCATTTTTTCAACATTTGCCTTGATTTACTGTACTGATTTTAATGATGGGATGTTTGTTTAAGATGTTTCTGTCGCAAGACTGGGTAACATCCCAGATCCTAGTTTTTGAGCTAGATCATCATGGGCAACCTTGGTGCATGGGGAGGTTTGGAATAACCTGCGGATTCTCATGTTCGACCCTTTCTCCCGGTAAGGATTTGAAGAGTGGTCCAAGAAAAATGCTGCAGAAAACGTTTGCAGTACAGGAGCACCCATGGAACAGAATACATCCATTTGGAAGGGATTTGCAAGTGTTAAATTCTGGTGATTATGGGGACTGTTTCAATGATGCCACTCTGCCACTTCTCATGGAAATCATGACACTGTCAGGGGAACTCCTGGAAAGGACGATAGCACATAGTGATCATGGCTTACCCTCTGGTAATCAAACGTGGCAATGGAAAATCCTCTATATATAAATGGAGGTTTTAATGGGAAAATTACTGTATATATATATATATAAATGTTGGATTTTCCATTGCCACGTTTGATTACCGGAGGTTGAACGATGAGTCAAGCGATGTTTGGAAAGGATATGTATATGTATATGTATATGTATATGCATATGCATATGCATATGTATATGTATATGTATATGTATATATACATACATATATACATATATATATATATATGTACATACATACATATACATACGAGGTACATATTAATATAGTACAGTATGTTTAGTAATAACGACCCTGATAATGTCAATGATAATGAGAATAATCACAAAAACCCAAATCAACTCCGAAATCGGCACACCGAAATAGCAGAGAGTTCCGGCTCCAGGTGCATCGACTTGGCAGGACGCGGCTGGGGGAATTCATGAGAATCCGCGTATGGGGAATCTGAGATGTGCGACAGATTCAACTGGCCATTTTTCTTGGTGAAACTTACTGGTGCTTAGCAGGGAATGGGTTTCATGACCTATAATAACCATTAATAATCATCCCAGCAACCCCCATTCCCTACTAAGCACCAGTAAGGAAACCATGTGAAACCATGTGAAACCATGTTCCAAGCCAAAAATTTGCGGTGGAAAGCCTATCCTCCTCAACTTGGACATCCTAGATGGTGCTAGATTCGACTATGGCCCTGATTCTCGGCCAGAGATTTTCACCGGGTCCAGCCTAAAGTCAGAAGTAGATATAGACGTATTTCTGCAAATCATTGTGCGCTTCCTCTGTCTTGGTTGATTTAAGGCAAACGAATGGAATCGGTGCTTGGGCTTTGACTCCCCAAACGTGACTGTCAGAAGGATCTCTGATCTCTGCATCATTTTGCCCTATTTTGCCGGGCCTCAGGGGCCTTTGGGCCCCAAAAAGTTGGATGGATTTCCGCCAAGTGTCGGTTTAGGACCTGATGAAATACCTCAGCCTTCCGGAGCAGCGCCGGGCGCGAACTATAGCAATGGTCAGGGCCTTTGGGGATCACCTGGGACCATTGAGAGATGAGTATGATGG
>BGPT01000779.1:127901-160401 GCA_003297045.1 Symbiodinium sp. clade C Y103 | reverse complement strand
TGGATTCTGTGACTTGTTTCATGTTGTCCGGTCCTGTTCCCGCATATTCTTCTTCAGACAGGTGCTGCCGCAGGGCCCAAGAAGCGCTTTGGCAGAAGGGCTGGTGGAATGGGTTGTGGTCCTGCTACTGAATATGTTACATTGTTTTGTAACATTTAAAATGAGTGATATTAATGTTTTGTTATTTTAGGTCATTATATGTTATTATATGTTAATGATTGTATGCGATTTTATATTCAACCTTCTGTTCTCACACACTTTCTGCCTCCCAATGTCTAAATGGTTCGGGGGTTGGAGAAAAACAAGCCAAAACCTGTCCCGGAGAAAAAACAAAACACCGGAGCATGAGAATTTACAGGCTTCAGTGTTTTTATCACTTCAATGGCACGGCGCTCCCTCAGCGGTTTTCGATTTGGCATGAACATTCTAAAAAGTATTCAAAACAAAACCTGAGCGAGATACATGTCTTGAGAAGCAGCGTTTCTGAACATGGTGTTAGTGTTTTATCATGTTTTAATATTACTCTTACATTGTGGTATTGTATACTATCTCATACTACTATTGTTTTTTTTCTTAATTTTGTTTTGTTTTTTCGTTTAATTATGTTATGCTTTGAACATCTTATTGTTTGCTTTTTTATTAGGGTCTATTCTATTAGTTTACATATAGAACCACATTTTTTCAATCGTTTGATGGTCTTGTATGTTCATGTAGTGCTATGTTGGGATGAATTTATGATGCTCAGCTAAATGCTTAAGGGTTCGCCCCAATTTACGGCATCATTGTTCATGGGTACGATGATGATCCTCCGATTGAGTTGGGACACACCTTTATTGGGATGATTTACAAAATGTTGGTATATCGTTGTATTACAATATATTATATAATGTATATGATATTTTGATTAATGAGGATAGTATGTACTACTGAGTTTGACAAACTCCTTGCCAGCCTGCCAGCCATGTTTATGTCAACCCTGGGATTCATAAACCTGATTTATAACCTGGGCGTGGATGGGTGGCTCACCCACCAACCTGCTCAGTATATCTCTTGGTAAACAGAAACCTGGCTTTAAAAGAAAGATCATTTTGGAGAATAAGTTGATTTACAAATTCCAAAAGAAGTTCAATACGAACATCATAAATTCATATAAATTCTAGGATAAAGTAGGGTTTTCTTCCATAGCTGCCAGATGGTCCTATTTCTTCAACCTCTCTCCCTCAGGGAAGATATGCCGCCACCACCCCCCTGCCGCGGTGGAATCGTCCCTTCACCTCCGCACCGGAGCTCAGAGGTTGAGCCATACGATCCGGGGGTTACGAGGGAGCCGAATTGGGAGCTATGGTTGTATCATGTATCATCATGTATCCATATTCTCTCAGGGCAATGGAGGGAGCTTAGATTTGAGCGTCACAACATGATAGAAGAGGTTGAGCATGGTTGAGCCATGTTGAGCCTGAGGATACTTTGCATAGAATTATTCAAAGACAATAGGGCTGGGGAAAAAATGATGGCAAGTGAGTGTGAAGACTTGATACAATTTAGGTCCATTAACATGATTTCACCTCAAGGGAAAAGGAGCCGGAGATTTCGGCAAAAAAATAGTTGGACGAGCGGCACCCAAAGTTGGGTTGTTTGTTCGTCATTCTCATGGTTGCAAGCCGGATTTTGCTACATATTGCTATACTCTTTGATTGTTCCTATGTGGTCATGTTTATTCCCCACCTGCCAGGTGAGGGTTACTAGATTTTATCACAGCTGCGCGGGGGGGCGGGGGNCAGCTGCCAGCTCCAGATCCCAGTGGGCACTGCCGGACCTCAACGGCGAGCTCCAGATCTTAGTGGGCAACGCCGGACCTCAACGGCGAGCTCCAGATCCCAGTGGGCACTGCCGGACCTCAACCGCGAGCTCCAGATCCCAGTGGGCACTGCCGGACCTCAACCGCGAGCTCCCGATCCCAGTGGGCACTGCCGGACCTCAACGGCGAGNAGGCCAGATAGAATGTCAGATAGAATGCCAGATAGAATGCCAGATAGAATGCCAGATAGAATGTCAGATAGAATGCCAGATAGAATGCCAGATAGAATGGCAGATAGAATGCCAGATAGAATGCCAGAGAGAATGTCCGATAGAATGGCAGGTAGAACAGCAGATAGAATGCCAGATAGAATGCCAGATAGAATTCCAGATAGAATGCCAGAGAGAATGTCCGATAGAATGGCAGGTAGAACAGCAGATAGAATGCCAGATAGAATGTCAGAAAGAATGCCAGATAGAATGTCAGAAAGAATGCCAGATAGAATGTCAGATAGAATGTCAGATAAAATGCCAGATAGAATGCCAGATAGAATGCCAGAAAGAATGCTAGATAGAATGCCAGATAGAATGGCAGAAAGAATGCCGGAAAGAATGTCAGATAGAATGCCAGCAAGAATGCCAGATAGAATGCCAGAAAGAATGCCAGATAGAATGCCAGATAGAATGCCAGATAGAATGCCAGAAAGAATACCAGATAGAATGCCAGACAGAATGCCAGATAGAATGCCAGATAGAATGCCAGAAAGAATGTCAGATAGAATGCCAGAAAGAATGTCAGATAGAATGCCAGAAAGAATGCTAGATAGAATGCCAGATAGAATGCCAGAAAGAATGCCAGATAGAATGCCAGAAAGAATGCCAGAAAGAAATAGAATGCCAGAAAGAATGCCAGCTAGAATGCCAGAAAGAATGTCAGGAAGAATGTCAGATAGAATGCCAGAAGGAATGTCAGATAGAATGTCAGAACNAAAGAATGCCAGCTAGAATGCCAGAAAGAATGTCAGGAAGAATGTCAGATAGAATGCCAGAAGGAATGTCAGATAGAATGTCAGAACATATGTCAGATACAATGGCAGAGCATGTGTTAGAGAAAATGTCAGATAGAATGCCAAGAGGAAGAGGAGGAGAGGACAATTCTGATGAAATCTAGAGACCGAAGGTCTCTAGATTTCATCCGAGTTGTCCTCTCCTCCTCTTCCCTGCCAGAAAGTTGTGCCAGAAAGAATGTCAAAATCTGTATCACACGATCACTATATGCCAAATAAAGCGTCATGGTGGGGATCACTCGAAGCAAAGTAATTTTGTTTTACCATTATTGTTATTTTTTTAAGTATCCGGTACAACTATATAAAATTATAATCAGAGTCTTGAAATACTGTTCGTTACGTCCCATATGTATCCATATGTGGGTAATATGCATAATAATACACACTCACCTTAGCCGTGTCTCCAAACAGACTAAGGTCGGAGCCCCCGAAACAACACGCCATGAGACGTCAACGCCAACAAAAGGCGCCAATGAGGGAAAAACCAAGGTGTGAATGGCTGGAAGGGTACCGTTTGGGGTAGTATATCCTACTATGATTACACCCGTTGTTTATTGCCTTGTGAACAAGGAAACTGAAGGATCAACCACAATTTTCCATAGTTTTGGGGTGGTTGCCCTCTGGTACTGTAGTTCGGAAAATCATCGAACTCCATGGGGGGGGTGTTCCAGCAAGTTAATCTTTGATGTTAAAATGGTAATTGGGCCAATGGGATGTTGAAGGGGAAATGACATTTCCCGCGAACCAAGGACCCAGGGAACAGGCGAAGCTGCGAAGCCGCGAAGCTCATGTTTCCACAAGCATCGTTTGGCAGACCTTGAGGGACAGCGTAGTGACACGTCATGACATGACTACACTACTTGGCTACCTAAGACCCTATTCCAGGCCTGCCGACGGAGAAATTTGATGATAGTTATGCTGATCCCGTGTCATGTCTCTTCAAGCTGTTGGAGAAACATCCATAAACTATAATTGGACATCCGCTGGATCATGCAGCTAGTTTACGGCCATGATCATGTTGCGAAGCCCTCCTGGGATCGATACCAAACATGGGACACCCCACACACCATCCACCACAAAAGGGTGTGACTTTTCCAGACCATCATCATCATTATCATCATTCTCAAACTATTGGCCATAAACAGTAACATAATGATATAGTACTAAATATACTACTCATATACTACAAATATACTGCTAATATATGAATAATATAGATATCAATAATAATCATCATCACTTGCCCACAGCTGCCCAGGGCCCGAAGGGAGAGTTGCTCTGGGTCGACGGCATCCAGCCACTTGGGCCGGATCCAGCGATCCTGAACACCCAAAGATGGCCGTGTAGACCCCGATGGTCGCTGACGGGTGTAACATTGGGGTGTACGGTGTACGACCTTTTTTTGGACTAGCCACGACTAACCCAAGTGATTCAAAAAGGATAGGGCACCCAAATGATCCCAAATGGTCTGTTTTACGGACTAACATGTGTGGCCCGTGGTCATTTTTGTTTGGGTGATGGCACCCAATTGGTTTGAGGGCAGAAATTGTGCGTGTTCGTCACGGATTTTGGCTGCATGTCAAATGTCCTGCCGCAGAGAGTTCCCTAGCGGATGCAGTGGTTCAAGAGTCGTTTCAGTACTTCATATTCATTTTGGATTCCCATGGTATAAAGTCAGCATGGAATGAAATCAATGAATTACAGTGAAACCAAGTGACCGAGATTTGGGATTGATTGAGCCAATCAACTGAAGCTACTAAAAAAGTAGTTCTTGAAGTCTTGGGTGATTGAACTTCCAGATTCTTGAGGCCGACGAGCTCCCACAAGACAGAGCAGGCCCCAATCCTACATGGTCTGTGCGACCTCGGAGTCAGTTCTGGCTGACGTTGTTTGCTCAAAACAGAAATTTCTGATGGCCCCTTCCCTTGGACATGTTGCTTTTATCATTCACGTAGTAAACATGGCTGTCTCTTGGAATAGCCCTAGACGAGTCAAGGATATACTATATGACTCTACTTATATGATATATATAAATATGTTTTGGCAATATTTTGCAGTATATATGTATATATATATATATGTATGTGTGTGTGATAGTTTTGCCTGACCCTCTAACGAGGCCCAGGCCTTCACATATTTTTGCCCGTCACTCTTGGCAACTTTTGTGAAGAATGCACACCACAACCTCTGTACCACACTCCCAGAACTGGATTCCAAGAATCCATGGTTTCCTGTAGATTTTTCCTCACACCAATCAATATGGCTATTAAGCACTTACTAACTGTAACTCCCATTTAGTGGCTTACAACCCACATGTAACCAGGGTTTTCCCCATATATCACCATATATAACTGGCTTATTAACCCCTTTACCCACCACCGGCATTTCACCACACTTACATAGCCGGACATAGCCGCTCCCTGTGGCAGCTGCCAGGGAGCAGTTTCAGCTCTCACCTCTTGGATCGTCAGAATGGGCCTGCGCTGTTTGCAGGAGAGGTCTCGAACTTTCTATCGGGTGGTGAATAGAGGGAGCACATAGGAGCTATGGTTGGGAGCACATAGGAGCTACGAATTGAGTTTCCCAACCACATAGCTGATTTGGCATCCAAAATGCCCATGGATTCCCAGAGTTTATCCATGGTTTTTCCCGATTGAAATCGCCATGTGAAAAAGGGTACCTCCCGTTGAGACAAACCCAAGGCGCCACACATTTTCATTGCCGGTTCAATGATACCAATGACAGCTGCGCATGGGGGGATAGCCATCATCCAAACTTGGCTGAGGCTCAAAAGTTATTCTCCAGATTTCTCCAGTAATGTGGGTAAAACAATAATAGGTTGTTTTTTTCCATTCCCAAATGGGTGGTTGATTATTGTTTTGCCCACATTATACTAACATAGCGATGGAACATCACCACTCTTTCATCTACAACTGGTCCATGAGATAAAGAATGGTGATTTTCAAGTTATCTCATTGAACCATGGTATATAACCATCAATGGTTGTTAAATAGTGGATTTTTCCCATTAAAAATGGTGATTTTCCATAGTTATGTAACAGTTTACCAGAGGGTAGATGAGGAAAACCCCCCCATTTTTCCTACATTGAAACAACCAGGACGACCTCAGCGGCTCCTTTAGGGATTCGCTGCGTTGCTTGACATCCAAGGGATGGGCCTGGTGGCTGTTCTTTGTTTGGGATATGTGGATATGGATAAATATATCATGATATATCTGTATATATGTCTATATATGTTTGATTTACGTGTGCTTGAATGTTGTTGAAAGCAAATGTGTTTCAATGTTCATCTCTTTAGTATTGGTATCGTTCTTTGTTGATTTTAAACATTCCTGTTTAAACGTAATTAATGATATGCTGTAAGGTGATGTTTGTTCATCTTTTTCACACTCCGGATTTCATTCTTTCTCTGTTTCCATGATCATGATGAAGACGATGAGGACGATGAGGACAATGAGGATGATGAGGATGATGAGGATGCTCATCATCATCATCATCATCATCATCATCATCATCATCATCATCATCATCATCATCATGGTGGTGATTGTGGTTATGATATGTTATGATTATGCTTACGCATTTGCAGCCTAGGTGTCAGACATCTCCTATGCTTCAATGGGCAAGTTTGCAACAAGCCCTCAAAACTGGAACCGGCAATCGGACCCCAATGAAAAACGGAGGAAGCTGTTGTGACTCATGGGACCATGAAAACATGTGGCTCATGCTGTTCCTATTTGAAGTGACCAATTTTCAGAGCTCCTAACGGCGAGTTACCAGACTCGTGAGGTGATGATTTGTGGCGGGTCAAGATTTTGGGCACACCGCTGTTTGTCTTCACCAACTTGGAGTTGTGCAATTTGTGGCAGCTCTTTTTGGCAAAGATAGATTTCTCCCCAGAGAACATCAGATAACCATTTAATCTCCCCAGACATCCCAGAAATGTGGAGAGAATGTCCGAGGCTGGGCCGATAATCTCCTCGCGTGCACGGTTTAAAGCTAGCCCGGGCGACCTGGTGTTGTTACCTTGTATAGCTGATGAGGTCACGGCGGATTTGATTGCACATCCCCCAGGCATCACCAAAATGCAGGATTAGCTTACACCAGGATTAATAAAGTCCCAGTTTACTGATAGGGGGTGCCAATTTTCAGAGTAATTTTGGAACTATGGTTGGGGTAACCTCCCAAATAAGGCAATTGAGATCAATGGAGTAATTCGCAGCTGACATCAACGTATAGCAACCCCCCAAAAGATGGACAAGTTGGAAACCTAAGAGTTATGGAGAGAACATCATCTATATATACCATCCTGGAGATGCTGTTCTATCTTTTTGGGACACCTAACCGTACTGTTCATTTCGTGCATTTCACGCAATTTTTGGATGTGGCTGATTTCCAGTGTCAGTTCATCATGACCCGGTCTTTGGAACCCCAAAATGATCAATTCTGCTGCAAGTTCTGCTAACAGACCAGTGTCCATTTCAGTTTTTTGGCAAACAACATGTTGCGGATGTTGCCTGGCTTGCAAATAAGATTTCGACGGTGTTCGATGGTGGGTTATCATGACATATAAATCATTGTCGTGGAATTGGTCACAGCTAAAGATTGCTGAACCGTTCTCAATCGTGACAGAAGCATGAGAGAGCTTGCACACTTACGGGTTCTGTAGCACAGAATGACGAATCCCTTCACCGAATGTTTCATAGATATCCCTTTAAAAATTATAGCTTAGTACTGGATTCATTCACTTTGGGGATCCAGTCACGGGGGGCATCTGTATTCAATATCAAAGGATTAGTATGACATACCAGATTCAATATTGAATTCAATATTATGACAGTATATTATCTATATGGATTCAATATTCAATATCATTTATATGTATTCAATATCTATAATGCCGCAGATGTAGTAAATTCTCACCAGACATGCCATTACCCCAGGCCTGTGCACAGCACTGAGCGAGGATGGGTGATGAGTGCTTGGTACTTGTGGGTGTGGGTATGGTGCGAAAATCTCAACCAAGGAGATCTTCAGCCCGAACTGAAAAAAGGGGCTAGGATTCTATGTGCCATGGGCAAAACTTGGATGGTATAATATTGTAATATATTGTACCCTCTGGTATATTAACATAGACCCTGAGAATAGCTATTTTTAGAGGAAACTAATCTTCCAATCCCTATCTGCCAGGGTCTATGTTAATTTACCCATCCATTTTCGCTTTGGGAATCCCAATCATCGTGGATTTTCATGGATTTCGATACGTTTGCCGGGTTGCGTATCCGACATATTCTTCAGCATTCTGTGACGTTCCCAAGCGAATTTCCAGCAACCCAACGGTAACGCTGCAGGAATTCGAGGCTGGAAACTCTGTGAATCTGGGGTTTGTTGGGCATGGGAAGAGGGTCGGAGAACGGGAGGCTTCACGTTTTCAGCTGACAATCTTGAGATATTTTTAGATGTGTTAAGCCTGAAACATGATACTATATGATACTCTTTGCAAATCTAATCTGGCAATGAGGAATCCCGATTTACATGTTTAATTTGTAGTAACCCCACATAGCGATAGAAAGTGATTTATCACTAATTACTGTAGGACTTTACTTTTCTATATATATTTTTTGGGGGTGCTACTATAAGTGATGATCTTCATGATTCTCTATTGACATGTTTGGCCGCTTAAGCGGGTTCCAAGTTCTCAGAGTTGGTCCTCGAGGCTTGTTTATTCTTCAACTTGAAGGGTCACCATGGGGAAGCCTGTTGGTATTGCACACGGATTTGGAGATATGCGGAGTAAACTATAGAGAAAACTACAGATAAGCTATATACAGTATACCATCTGGCTATTTAACATAGCCATGGAAAATGGTAGTTAATTTTTAATAATTTTCAATTTTCCCATTAAAACCTCCATTTATGGGGATTATCCATGGCTATGTTAAATAACGAGAGGGTAGTATTTTTCAAATCCAAGCTGAACCCTGAATTTCACCAATACCCCTGTGGACTCTCACTGGGAGCTCGAGCGAGGCCGAGGCAGTTTGCTTCTTATTGCGGCCGCAAGGGCCAGTGAGAGCTGAGTCACAGGAGAGTTACAGATATGACCGGGGAGAGTTGTCATTACGCCATAACTATTAGCATGATCAAATCATATCAAATCATATCAGATCTACATATCGCATCATGTCACCAGAGCTGCTGTCGGAAGTGACGACTTTCAATGACCAGCAGCTTGCGCGTAGCGACATTGTTACAAGCTTAGCCGAAGAGACACACCTCCCAGCGAACAGGGCAACGATTTGTCCAGCTGACGAAACCCTCCCGGCACAGCATTGGAGAGAAGAATCAGGACTTTCCAGCAGCCAGAGCCATGAGTTTCAGTGGCATGGTGGCCTGGGATCTCCTGCAAATAATTGGCAGCCGTTTGCCTACACATAATTTGAGACACAAGGCAACACTGTGCCTCAGCTTTCTTTTCCCATAGAGTAGAGGGGTTTCCGGTGAAATGTCCCTTACACACCAATCCATTGAATCAAGAAACTACCAAACTCCGAGACCTCAGGGTGTACCCCAAATCAGGGAAAATTATGATGAACAAATTAATTGGGCAGCTTATGCTGAGACAAAACCAATTCCTGGGGGGTCCAACTTTTTTTTGGGTCTTTTGGGCGTAGCTCCAGCAACAGCCATTCACTGCTTGATTCGAACAATATCCATTTTGGTGCCGGAGTGGGCCGAGGCGGAGCCTGCGATCGTGCGGATCGGTTCAGTTTTCTCTCCCACAGGAGAGAGGCCAGTTGCGATGTCTCCAGGGCAGAAGCTACCATCAAGATCCATCAAAATCCATCGATCTGGGCAAAGCAACTTTGAACGTTTGAAAAATCGCTGCATACTAAGCAGCTACAAAATGAAAAGATGTAGGGCATCTAAGATTGGGAATATGGAACCCGTGACAGATATAATAAGATATACCTCAAAAAAATGGCAAATGGGAGTTGGATTGAACATATCGAACATGGAGCTCGAACTGCAAACAAGCATACATAGACTACATAGACTCAACCATCACGAAAAACGGAAATTAGACCTTCAAACTGTGGGGCTTCAACCGATTGAAATCAAAATTTGAGCATTTGACCATCCATTTTTCGGTTGGTTTAAACATCCGAAAAGGGGGGTTCACCGTCAACCAGGATTTCACTCATCCTTACAAGGATAATCCAGTGGATTTAATGTGATTTCTAGCAAGTCCCAAAAGATAGAAAGCCCGTGAAACCCCTATATATGTATATATATATATAGAAGTATACAACTATATCAGCATGTGATACATGAACCTTCTATTGCTTTGGAGATTGCTATGTAATGTCAACGATTTCCCCCCATACCGAACTGTGCAGACCACCAACTGCCAAACCCAGCCAAAACATTCGGAAAGCTGATGAAAGCTGCTTGTGCTTAGATGCTTAGATCCTTCAAGTCGCATTTGGTGCGCACAGCAACATGAAATTCAAGGCCCTGGGGATACTGTTTTGGACCTGGGTGTGTCTCAAAGTCATCCATTTTTATGGACTGGATGAGTGCAGCATATCACCATAGATAGATTTAGATGTTTGACATTTAACATTTATTGTGGCTAGCGGTAACGCCACGAGTATGCTCAGATTACGACTTTTGTCGCGTTGACACTCCAAAATGTAGGCCTCAAAGCTTCAGAAAAAAAAAATATATACATATGCAGTACTGTAGGCGTTGGGGAGAAACATGTGTTGCCATCAATTGTGTTGTGATGATGGGTCCAAGCGTTGTTCTAGTGAAACGGGTCAATATCACGATTTTGAGACATACCCGTGTCAATGCCTCGCTGTCAGCATCACTATGTATGCTTCACTGGTGTCTGAACTGTCGACTGGAAAAAGGGACGCTCTTCACGGGCTTTGCCATGAGACACTTCACGTCGTCATTCTCTCTCTCTCTCTCTCCATCTGAAATTTGATTTGTTGCAAGAGCCATTTGGGCAAATCACAACCTAATCATTATAGATTATTTTGGAATACTTTGCAGGGACGAACATCCATTTGTCAACTATTTTGAGGAGTTCACTCCGCATTTTATCCCATTCCATAGTTTTTCTGACATGCCTTGGTCCTAGTTTTCTGCTTCATATGTACTTGGAGATCGAAAAGGTGCATGGAGCCAAGTTAGAGGTCATGCTGCTAGTTGGCACAACTTGTAGGCCAAAACCCTCAAAAAATACCGTATCCTCAGTTAGCTCCTTACTCTTTCGAGTAATTTCTTTCGTTTTGTGTTTCACTCCACCAGTAGAGTATGTCAAAACGCACAATGCGTCCCCTTCCGCTTTGACTATCGAATGTGTTTGACTATGCTTTGATTTTGTATCTTTGAGCAACGTACTAAGGGAAGAACCAGCAAAATTGGTGAAGTTGGAGACAGGGATCGCACCTTCCCACACGACCCCTACCAACTGGGTGATGCTCAAAGCGGGGGCTCAACTTGGGTCGCCACCATCGCCTGTGCGAGGCCGCGGCCGGGAGGTTTTTAGCCTACATAGAAATGAACAATCCCATCCCTTGAACATTCAACACAAGCTATCTAAATGGTTCCAGCCATATATTAATATATATATATATATGAATATGTGTGTGTGTGCCCAAATCCCCTCCAAACTATGGTTTTTGGAGGGTGTTTGGCATTAGGGGGAAGGGATTAGACATGATAATTCTGATGATTGGGTTTGTCTATGGTTTGTCTAGAAATGGTGCATCTTCGCAAATGGCCTTTGATTTATTGTATTAATTAATCGGGAACAGGTGATTAATCAATGGATTGGGGGGAACAGTATGTTCAGAAAACCCAAATCAGTGTCCTTAATCATGAAATGAGTGGTCTTTACATTTCTTGGGGGGTGTTGATATCTAAAGGTTGTTTGGAAAGGTCGGCTTGACATGCTACAACCATTGAAACTGTGAAAACCTACTTCCCAATCTTCTACTACAAAACCCACATAGAAACACGGATCCTGATATGCCCATTTGTTCAGAGTGGGTTAAGGTTAAGAAAATCTTGCAGCCTCTAGCTGGGGCAAGTTAAAATAGTTGTTTTGTTCTTCGTTCTTTTCTTTTATTTGGCATTTTGTCAACAAACAATCATCATTCTATTTTCATCGCCGAAATGGTTTTCAATGGTTTTCATGTTTTTTTCATTGGGATATTTATTTGGCTTCATGGCATGTATCTCGTTCATTCGCAATGCTTGCTGCGCTCTTCATCCAAAACTTCTTGGAGAAATGATGCGGTTCTTTTTGCAAAAGAAACAAGGACATCCAATGCCATGGATTTGACCTGCCTTGTGATTGTGCTAAAATACAAGAGTTTAAGTTTAAAGAGATGCTTGGAGAGGCGCTCTCAATTAACACTAAGAACAAAAAAAAAGCAAGATAAATCAGAAGAATTGGAAACCCTGGTTGATGTTTGGCCCACATGTTTTGCTATGTTTGAACAGTATTTGCAAAAAAACCCAAAAGAGGTGAAATCAACGATTTCAAGAACTGAGCAATACAAGTCATGTTGGGCTCAAATGTTTTGTGATGCTTTGCTGCTATGCATGCCATGCAAGCTGCCCTTCTGCTATTCCTTAGACAAATGAAAAGACAAAAACACAGCGCTCAGAATCATGATAGTCCGTTCAGGGTTAAACATCCGTTTTTCTGGTGGGTAACTAGTGGTACCCAAAAAGAGGTTTACCGAGAACCATAGGGGAACCTCACAGAGATGGCAAAGCAGACCTGATCCACAACGAGTTCATGGTGATCAACTGCATGGGGAAGGCATCCTCGGAACAGATTCATCAACTTCCTCTAAGTTCCCTAGCATCGCGTTCTCCCATGAAACGTTCCCATCATCTAGTGCAGACTATCGGATAGCCTGCCAGAGCAGTGTGGATATAACTTGTATATACTTGTGTTATCCCCTCAGTGCGCCAAGAGTCGCCACCCTAATAATCACACCTACTCTTTTTTTGTATTAATTTAGTGTTGGTTCCTTATACAACCATCACTTTCCACTGTTAGCTGGTGAAGAAATGACGCAAGACGTGCTGCAACATGTAATATAACCAGTGGTCACCAGCGCATGGTGAGTCCCTTTTCCTGGCTTAGTATCTGATTTTTTCGGAGTTTGAGCCACTTGGGTAGGATTCAAAATGATATCATATGATATGCAGGATGGTAGACTATGTTAAACCAGTTTTTTTTAAATGAACTATGAACTATACCATAGAGGACTATGGAGGAGGGATTCATCACTACCTTCGCAGTTGAGGCCTGGCTCATCATGGCTCAGTTGGATCCCGAAGCTTTGCTGAACTGAAACGACCTGGGGGCCTGGACGTTTGAAGCCAAAGCCATCCCAGTAACCCACCATTGGGGCCAGTTTACATCCATCATCCCAAGGCTACTCTCTGGTAAACTCACAGTTTGCTATTGAAAATGGCCATAGAAATAGTGGATTTTCCCATCAAAAAGTTGGGATTTTCCATAGTTATGTAACAGTTTACCAGAGGGTATACCAAATCATCAACCCCAATTAGGGATGCTTCATTGTGCCTACATGGGCCGACCTCACTCCAAAATTCTACCGAACCATGAGACCAGGGCGTCGTTATGGCGAGCTCAAGTGTTCCGAAGTTTGGGGAGTAGAATCCACTCAAAAAATATCAAAAGTGGTATGGTCATGAATTTGCTTCCAACCATTTCGAGCTAATCTCAGATGAAATCCAAGTAGTGGTCCCCTTGGAGGATGCCATGGATCATCAAAGAGCCCATGGCTGCGCTATGGCTACTGGAAGTCCATGATATTCTGGGCTTATCCCGTATCCCATGTACAAGCAAGTCATGAGAGGTGTTGCTGCGGTTGCAAAGTGGCGGCCCCCGGTGTAAGTCGGTTTACAGATATATACCGCCTATCAGCAGAGATTATACTCAATCAACTTAAAATACGCGAACTTAGCTAAGTGTGGGACACACCTTGTGTCAACAAGTTATGAAGTGGGAATAGAAACATCGCCCCTTGCAAATCGAAGTTTGGAGGGTCTATTTCCTATTTCGCCTTTGATTCTGTGGATGGTTGATTGGGAGGGTCCAATTCGTGGGAGGCTCTCCAAGTACATGTGCATTTATAGCAAAATACAACTTGTAAGTATGTGACAAAAGTTGTGCGACTTGGGTAAATGTAGCGCCTAAAAGAACACATCATAATCCTGAAGACAGAGGTCTGGGGAGGATTTGAGATCCGCATTCCCGCCGCCAGGGGCAATAGCCATCACTGAGGATTGGTCTCCAGCATCCTTTGTCGGACAGCTGGAGATACAGGAGCCGTTTTTCGGGCTTCAGATGGCTTCCCTCAATCTTGGCTGGGAAATCCCAATAAACCCTAGGAACATCATTGACTAAAAGGATGAAGTTATGGTCGATTTTCCGGGGTCACCAGGAAATCGGAGTCGAGAGGTATCACGAATTGGGGCCCAGTGGATTTCCGAATTGCAGTAGTTGTCATCCCCGAAAGTCTCAAGAGCTGATGAAAACAAGGAAAAGTAAGGAACCCTTATAACGGGCCGAATTGGTGCTCAGGACTGAGGAAAGTGGTGGGAACAGCCGTCTCTGTATAGAAGCAAAGCCGGCACTTTCCGCAATCCGTATGTAAGCGAAAGGTTGCGAATCCCTTCCCACTTGCTGGAATATTATTGCTGTAATAAAGCAGGTGATCCATTTTTCCATATTATATTCTACGTAATGAGCAACCACGTAGTATACTATAGAAACGTTTGACACCTGGAAAGTATGAGGTGAACATCATCCAGTCCCACCTGGAGCAACTCTTCAATCGTTTATGGGGGGGCCTGTGAGGATGGTGCACGCGTGATGAGTCTGATGGTTCCAACTTGGAATGCCCCCAGAGGCCTCAAATCTGGTTCTACCATGTGAAGGATTTAATCCAGATCTATAATCTATCCATGGAAATCTCCTAAATCTAGGTTAGTTAGTGCAACGCTAGACTATAGATAGATAGATAGATAGATAGATAGATAGATAGATAGAGAGATAGAGAGATAGATAGTAATTTAACGGATGTATAACCCAGTTACTAACCAGGTACTTTTCTCCCCATCGGGCGCATGCTGCACTGCTTGACCCAAGTCTCGCAGGACCCAACGCCCGAGGCGCTATGTCGGCGCATGGCAGCAGAGTTGCTGGGCAAAATCTGGGTGAACCATTTGGATGGGTATTGGAGTTAACAGACCAATACCCTCTGGTGAACTAACAGTTTGCTATTGAAAATGGCCATAGAAATAGTGGATTTTCCCATCGCAAATTGTGATTTTCCATAGTTATGTTAGTTTACCATCGGGTATTGTTGCAATTACTAAGGCTAAATTAGCAGATACTCGTTCATTCTTCTCTATTCTAGGGTATTTAAACCGGATTTCTTCGTGGTGAATTGTCCGGGTAAATTTAGTATTTGGACCTTTTTGCCAGTGATTTAGTAGGCAATTTTTAGTGGATGGTCAACCTACTGTGAATATTTGGCATATAAAGAGTGCTAACAACAAACCAATCATAATGATTCATAATGGGAATTAAACATGTGGATTTCCCATGGCCAAATCTGTTTCGCAACGGGTATGTCCGATATTTTGAATGCACAAATCTGGCTGAATCATGTGAACCTACTTTTTTTTCATGGGCCAAATCCCCTGTTCCATGTTTCAGCATCTACTTCAACACTTGGGATACCCCATTCATCCGTCTCACACCGCTCGAGCTGAAAACATGTTTTTCTAACTGATTGGTAAATGTTGCCATTATGCCACAGGATCAACAGAATTAAAGTACAAATCAACAGTGGGTGCACACCAAAAAAAAAAGAACACAATTAGTGGTCATCATTTTTAGTGATGTCCAAATGGAATGGGTCGTTTTTATCCTCCGTTTGACTGCCACTTGACTGCTATTTTGGACTTCATTCAGGTAATTACCAAGATTTCGAGACCCGAGTAGGGACAGTTTTCATTCGGACATGGAAAGAAAAAGGTGGATTCTGCCAGGAATCAGAGTTATCCGCGGGGCGATTTGGGTTTTTGGCTCAGGTTGGTGAAGGTTTTGTCATTTGCCCAGGTCATTTTGGTGACTCTCAGAAAAGCAGAAAGTGGCACTTAAGGCACCCTAAAGTCGCATATAGATATATATATATATATAGATAGTAATTATTATATAAATCATAAATCTTCAATTTATGGATAAGATTAGGCATTTACTACTACAAGCACAAGCCAATTTGTTCCATCTTTAAGGCACCCAATTCTGAACCCTTACGAGGGTAGCCATGCACAGGGTGCTTATTATGTTGCCCGTGCAACGGCTGTGAACTTTCTTTTTCCATCTTGTTCCTGCCACAGGTTTATTCCTTTCAATATCAGAATATATCAACCCAAACGTTGTTCACCATGGAACATATCATGATAAATGTTGGAAGAAACATTACTGTATATGGGAATATGGATGGGGTGTTTCCACATTAGCAGTCTTTGGCTACAATAATCCAATTGTGTAAACAAATGTAAACAAGGTTGCCAGAAATTTTCCTTAAAATGTCAGGAAGTGTCCATGAAATGTATTTCCTCACCCCCTGGCCGGTCTGATCCCCCATGGCTCACAGGCTCGAAGCGAATCTGCTACGGGCGCTTGAGATGGGTGTACAGAAGGCGGGCGGAGGATCGTCCCATGTCAAGGTTACCTTGTGGTCATCTAACATAGCTATTGAAATCCATGATTCATCTATGAAAAGTTTCCATAGCAAAGCGTGAAAATAAGTGTGAAATCACCAGAGGCGAGAAAAACCCAGTTGAAACTGCTGGGCTTAGGATTCCCGAGCTATAACTTGCGGAAGGGGACTTACCAGGGTGAAATGAAGCAGTTCCTACAGCTGGGATGATCCACCAAGTGTCCAGTGTGTTGGCTCGCATCATCGATGTCCCAAATTCCTACCGTACAAATTGGCTGGTGAAGGTGAAGGGCCCCGCATTTTAATAACGAACTAGCGTCCATGACGAAACTTGGCATATAAGTACATGATTAAATGTAAATTATATGATATTCCAAATTGTAAAATCATATGTTTGGATCTTCTGGTCCTATCTCATCCTTGCTTAGGCCTCGCGATGATTTTCCTTCAAAGCATCCTAGGTCCAGGTAGAATCATATTGTTGATTATACGTGGTTATGTCCATTATATCCCCAGCATATCACCTTAAAATGCTTGGATTTCTCCCGCAGGATCTGATCATTCTGATCCTTGGCAGGCCGCCAGCGTCTTCGAAAAGAGCGCAGATGCTCAGATCATTCCAAGGGGCCAGTACGTCAGTGAGGGCGAGGTCAGGAGGGGGCTGGTGGCGCTGATGGGTCAAGATGGTGGGTTACTGGTGAGTATCTTCGCACTAAATGGAGGGTTTATAGCTGGGGAAATCATCGAACTATATAAAATAGATCTGGGAGTTTCCAGCTAGTCATGTTTTGATTTCCAGAGGGTAGGTTGCTCTTAGATTGGTTTTGTTTCGGTTTGAAGATCAGGAATTACAGGGGATGGTTATCTTCAGATCTAAAGCGAGGCCGGCTGAGTATCCCTCAACATCCCTCAACAAAAATGAAGTGGAATGAATCAATGCTGATATTTTGATCTAAAGGAACCCCGAAAAAGAAAGAAGAGAACGATAGAGAGAGAGAGAGAGAAAGAGAGAGAGAGAGAGAGAGAGAGTTGGCTCAAGGATGAAATTCGACTGAGCTGTTGCCTGTCCCCCTGTGCTTTCGAAATGCAATCCATATACCTAAAACTCCTAAAAATGATTAAACATGGTTGCTGAGGATGCCCTCACAGAATGGGTTGAAGGAATGTTGAAGGGAACATTTACGGGGGAAAACAATGGAAACCACCATATTTGGGTGTACTGGGTGTACAAACCCGGTTTTCCGCAAATTTTCCCTTGAACCCCCAGGATCTACCAGGTCCCACCATCCCACAGGAGTTTGTCCAAAATCCCATGGCCACAGGCAGCGAACCTGTCCTCCTTAACCTCTTGGGGTGTGGGATCTGAGCAGAATGGGGCTTTAGTTTCTGCCGGGCTCACAGGATAATGTATATTATACAGTACTGTATATATATATATATAATATCTAATATACGTATGGATAGATATATGCGGATGCATAGTAGTTGTTTGATATTGTTTGGTTTCTTACAGAAAGGTCCAAACGAGAAGACGAGTTGAGGTCTTTTCGGGGTTTCGTTCTTGATGCAACGGACTGCAATGGGTGGAGGTCTCAGTGCCAGTGCGCACCGAGGATTGAGCCTTCATGTTGGCTGGAAGCTCAGCAGGGCGATGCTGATGGAACTGCTTTGGGCAGGAACCCAGCTGCATGATGGTATATGATGGTGGATGGTCCTGTTTGCCATTTCTGGGGAGGTCGCGTATTGGATGAAGGTTATATAATGAACATCTGAGATGAGCGATTGACGATGGATTCTAGTCACAACATCCACGATAAGTGAGCCACAGCGAAAACTTCGGCAATAGAAAACAGTGGACAGACATTGGCTTTTAGAAATCGTGCAAACTTGAGGTAAGCGATGGAACCTCCCCAAATAGTGATATATACCCCCTTTGAAGGTTGTGTCATTCCAGCGTAAATACATCATTTTCCTTTAGGAGATGCCCCAAACATTTGCCATACCATAATACCATACATCATTTTTGTACAATCAGTGGTAAGCGATGGGACTTTCCTAAATTTGTTCACGTCCTTTTCGTGAACCTTGAGTTTCCGAGATTGCCAAGTGGAGAATTTTTCCACGATTCGCACGTTTAAAGGGTCAATTTACTTTTTCACGCAGCGTTTGCGACTATGTATGGGCTGCATTTTTTCCATAGACGCATAGGGTAAAGTATCTCCACTATAGACCTGCAGTTGTGGGTCTGCTGCTTGTCATCCCAGCTTTCCACCGATTTTTTTTTGAATATGTACCACTCCCCAAAACTCCCCAAGAAATGCTCTGGAAATTGGATGCACCTCTTCCCCTGATATTCTCCTGGGGATGTCACCAGCAAAAGTGTAGCGAGGTTTCCACAGCCACATCGAAATCATAAGCCACTTGCTCCATCTCATTGTGCAAATGGTTTGGCACCCAGCTGTGACAGCTGTAGCGTTGTGGTGCAGCAGGGTGAGTTGGGCTTGAACCTGCTTAAATTCGTTGTCAGTGTTTATGGTTTCAAGTTCCCCAAAAGGTTCCTCTTCTTCCTCTTGGATCTTTGGGCCCATTGGGATGCTAGGTCTTGCAATAGGTGTAGAAGATGGGTCCCCTGAAGCGCGAACCACGCTCAAAAACCCGACAACATGATGTTGCTGGGAACCTCACCCAGACTTGTGATTATATGATGATATATGAATATGATATCTCAACAGTCTCAGCAATAAGACCATTTTACACGTATATAATATATTTTTTTTTCAGCTGTGCATACCGCATCCGGCCCCAAAATCATCCAGCCATCCACCTGGGCTTTGGGCCGCCACCATCCACCGCTGAGGCATTGTTTCCTCGTCCTGAGCAGGTGACCTGGTGGGCCAACATAGGCTTTGCAGCCAGATGCAGATAATCTTTGTATGTCTAATATATAATGATATATAATATATCATATATACAGTTATATACATAGCAATGTATATATATATATATTCAGTATTATACATATAATACGTATTTAGATTTTTGCTCTAAATACACGCACACCATATATATATATATATGTATATGTATGTATGCATTGTGTAGATTGATAGATCGGTAATTCCATAGGTAGAAACATTTAGATACACATGTACGTGTTGCATGTGATCTGCTCCCCATTGTTACCACATTTAGTTTGTACATGTTTGTACGAAATCAGTTGTACTTACATATCATGTGGTCACGCCACAGGGGAGAAAATGATGACAATCATCTTTAATCCTTGGAAGTTCCTTGAAATTCGAGGTGCCCCATTGAATTCCCTCAAGTCAAGCAGCCCGTACCCAAACCCTGTGGAAAAAAAAGTTTGTCGCCAGACAGAGACGAGCGTGCAAGCGAACTCAAGCCACTTAGTCGGAGTGAAGGATGTATAACAGCAGGTTGTTTCTTGCAAATGGGTGTCGCCTAGATATACATTAAACCAGAATTATCACAAGCAAGAATGATGGAGAACCACGTTGTGACACAAATCAGTGAAGGTTGACGTGTTTCCGCGGGAAACCATTGGATTAATGGTGATTTATTAATTTATGGGCGTCAGCAAAACAGCGGATCACATGAGGGTCACAGTCTTTGGTCTCTGAGGGTGAAACAGGAAATGGCAAAACGGCCCGAAATATCCCGAAATGTCGTTTTTATTCGGTGTCATTCCGATCTTTCTACATTTGACCGGACCAGCAAAATGCCAAAGATAAGAAGATAACTTCCAGTTTCTTCAGAGTTAAGTGCCGTCTTTGTTAGTCTCAAAGAACCGTTCGGATCCGGCACATCGCAGTGCGAGCTGAGGATCGGCCTTTTCCTCCCACCAGGGAGTACAAGTTGGATCGAATGGCCAGCCACGTGACAGGGCTGTACCTCGGCAGGGACAGGACAGAATTTGGATATGGATCATGGGTTGGAAACGGTGATAGAACAGATGGAAGTAGTTGTTTAAGCAAGAAAAAAAACATAATATTATATGATTATTATGGCCTAAATATGATGACTTAATTGTGATATAAGTAACAATGAAAGGGATAATTGGGATATAGAATCAACCATGACGGGGATATCAATGGAGATATATGAAATCAATCACGATCTTTTAATTGGGGATGGCGAAGTAATGGACAATGAGTGATTTGTCATACAAAATGCAGGCTGCCGCCATCAAAATTGAGAATTCATCCAATGAATACTGGAAATTCGCTTGCCCAGAAATGATGGATTTACCTTACACTTGCCATTTTAATCGTATTTTTTCCAGGGAAATTGCATGATTAACTTCACTGGGGATCTATTACGAGTCCAGGGTGGCTCACAGCAGGTCATGGCTCATGGCACACTCTATTTCTGGCCGTGATCATGTGTGACACACCTGAAATTCAACAAGAGTTTTCCAAAAACGCACACATATAATATAAAACAATATGTGGAAATATTACACATCCCCAAGTGTAGATAGATCCAGTTAGACACATGCTTGCTGTATATCATATTGTATTGATATTCATGGATATATTATGATACCCTCTGGTAATTTAAGATTTAGCTATGGAAAATAACCATGTTGAATGGGCAAATCTAGAAGTGGGGCCATGGCTTCCATGTGGCATCCAAGGTGCAACACCCAAGCAGGAACTATCAGGTGGGGAGATCAGCTGTTGGGATGCAGGTGGAACTATCTTGTGAGAAAAACAACAGCAACAAAAAGCTAGTTTCAGATGATTTTAGGTATTGTTCTACACAATCATTGGATGATTGTTTGGTGATCTTCTGATCATCCTTCATCATCCTTCATTATCCTTCATCGTCCTTCATCATCCTTCATCATCCTTCATCATCCTTCCTAATCTGTCGTTCTTGAGCTGTGAGTCAGGCCCATATTTGTGATGGAAGGGTATGGGTGTTGGCCCTAAAATAGTGGCCCGTTCTCTCACTTATCATACATTGATCCATTTTGATCCTTTTTAGATGGTAGTTTTTTCACTCACAAACATTTGATCACACAGACCACCAATATATTAAGATATGTGAGGACGGGTTCTTAGATTGATAGTAGACACCCAGAGGATTCTGGTTTTCAAGAGTATTGAATCTATATGTTCGCATCAACATTGGTATCAAATACTGTTATTGTGTGCTACCGTATTTGGGTTGACACATACCAGTCACACATATGATTATAAACATATTACGTTATATTTAAATATCATACATATAAAACACATACGAACGCACACACACACATATGTGTGTATATATGTATATTTATATATATATATTATATTACATTATATTATATCTATATATTAGATTATGATAATATATATATATATATACACGATGATGTGTGTATGTATGTATCTACATGCATCTCGCAGCAAATCTGTCGGGTCTCTCCAGGTGCCAGGTTGGCGCCCGGTGGTCGAGGCTTCAACGGAGACGCGACCGAAGGCATCAAATCTCAGGAGAGTTCATGTCACAATTTAAGGACATCATAGTGCTGATTGGTTTTTTCCTCTTCTCAAACATCGAATTTTATGCAAATCCCAACTTGTAAAACTGGAAAAAATATGTGAAAAACAACACCGGTTTTTCAAGATGTTCACAGCATATACCCTCTGCTAAACTGTTACATATGGGAAATCCACCATGAATTTCATGGGGAAATCCACTATTTCTATGGCCATTTTCAATAGCAAACTGTTGAAATTACCAGAGGGTAGCCAATGAACATGGTGGTATAGTGGGATATCAATGGAGGTATAGTTAAAACTATCTAATGGTATATAATGAAGTCACTGGAATGATGGTGAGTTTACCACATCCTCCTTTTTCCCTGACTTGCTGCAGGGCGGCCCTCCAGCCTGGAGACGCAGTATCAAAGCGAGGGCACCCGGCGGAGATGCCACGGGATGCACGTGGGGTTAGTCTCTGATACCACGGTTTGAATAGCTTTAAAAGGGATATGAATATAGAATGGTAGAAAAACGGAATGATATAAATTTATAATCATTACTGTGGTTTTATATGGTTTAATATGGTTTAACAGGGATAATGATGGGATATTCATGGGATAACAGTGGATAATAATGGGAGATCAATGGATATACCCACTGGTGTCATCAAACGTGGCCGGCTGGAAAATCACCAAACGAAATGGATATGTTTATGGGAACATCATCTAGAAATGGAGGTTTTCCATGGCCACGTTTGATTGCCGGAGAGTTTTAATGGAAAAAACCATGAGATAAGCCTATGATAAAAATTGAAAATCGCCCTAGCAGTTGGGATACCTCAAGTTGAATAGGTGACAGGGTCGAGCTGGTTGGGTGCTAAGGGTTTGTTTGAAGACAAGGTACCCCCCAAAATTTGATGGTTAAGGGGGATATACCCCATTTTCCGATACACCCAGCGTCCCCCCAAAAGTTGCCGAAACATGTGGACCCATCACGGGACATAGATGATGTTTTTTCCCATCATTTCGAGGTTTCAAACTTGTCTATTTTGGGGTTGCTCTACTTGATTGTAATGAGAATGTAATCACCAGTAATATGACGTAATATGTGCTTTAACAAGTAAAGATTGGAGATATCTTCTTGATACATGATGCCTAGTTGATGGCTGATTGGGTATTGTAGGTGGTTGGATGATTATATCCTTTAATGGGGTGCCTATGAACCAAACAGGAAAAATGGGATGGGCCGCCCAGAGAAGAACTGAGAGCCTCGCCATCTCAGACTCATACGCTTCAGAAATGGCAAGGTCATGAAATTGAAACAAAAGCAAACGTAGGAAAGCGTCGGACACACTGCTTGGGGTAGGCAATTTTCTTTGTGGAAAAGGTCCAAAACCCAAGATGTGGGGTGCATCTAACCTTTGGCCAAAAGGTCTAACCTTTGCACTGCACGACGTCACTGTACCCTTTGATCCACCTTGAGGATGCCCAGAAGCGCCCACGAAATGCCATAGTTTGGGCCTCAGAGCCCTGCATGTTTTCCCCTGGAAAATCCGGAGGTAGTTCAACAGTAAGAACACTCATCAATGTACGGGGCAGGTTTCTAAGACCTTCTATTCTCCACCGCTCTTGTGTTTGGGAAACCAACATTTCCATGCTCTCCGTGCTTTGTGGCAAGCCAAGACCATCTGACAAAAAACAACAGCAACTACCAGCCCTCGCAGCAGGTGCGCATAGGTGGCGGTTGGCACGTGCTGCGCAATGACCCAGAGCCCTCCGAGAAAACCGAGAGTGCCCCGGGAACAGCCCTGGCGGCGCCCGGAAGCCCAGAGGGCGATGAAGGCAGTGGTAGAAATATGGTTTGCAAATGTATTGAAATATGGTAAACCATGGTAAACCCAGGTATACCTCTATTCAGAATGGTCTATGGGTTTACCACAATGATAGGAATGTTGGCATGAAGACAAATCAAACAGTGATTGATAAATGGTCGTAGAGTATCATGAAATAAATGTTTCATGGGGCTAAACGGTGGCAAATTAAGGTACCGTACTGCTCTTACCAATCAGACAATCAGAATTTTGTTTTATCAACCAATCCATAAGTCTCCTTTTCTCACCAGTTGATGAAATAGAGGAATGGCTCCGTGTGGCCCCCATGTTTCATAGGTAGATAATGAGAAATGGTATCCAAACCGACCCGTATTTTTTGTCTAAAGGATGTCATTGATCTAACTCACCGAACATGGAGATTGGATGTGCAGAGATAGGTACCTTAGTTACCAACAGAATATAGCCATGCTTAGGCAATGGCGATTGTTGCCATGATTGTGTGATATTGTGTGCCATTTTGCACTTTCTGTTGCATAGCCTCCACATAATTTTGGATATACTTAATTCAAGTAGGGATCAAGATTGATATGGTACTTGGACTGCAGATTGTTGAGATTGTGCAGGTTGACATAATTTAGCAAATTTCCAATCATCCATCCCATCTTGAGTAGTACTGCACCGCCAATTCCATTCTGGCAATCAAACATGGCTGGCTGGAATATCTACCACCTATAGATGATTTTGTCCACACACAGACACACATAATATATAATTATATATATATATATAAGAATCATATATATGTATGTATATATATATATATATGTGTGTGTGTGTGTATGTCTATATATATATATGTATATATATGTATATATATGCATATGTATGTACATGTATATATGTATATATGTGCATAGATGCCCATTTAGCTGGGGGTTTCCCAGCTTGCCATGTTGAATGACCCCGGTCTCCACCGGTCTCCCATTCTTCAAAAACTCTTAGGCGCACCTCCAGCCCAGCAAGTTCTCCCAGCAGAAGTCGTAGCCAGGGCCCTGGCTTTTGATTTTCGCCTTTCACTGGAGTGGTTTCTTGGGGAAAATCGAAACCGGAAACCATGGGATTATCTCATCAAAAAACACCACGGGGTTTCCGGTGAAAAAATCCCTTAAACCAATCCAATGAGACGTGGACTCCAAGAATTTCCAAAGTGATTGGTAAGTCCTACTTGGACTACTTGGACTGGAAAGTTCTACTTGAACTTCCCTTGTAGATTGGTGAGAGATTGGAAATTGTTGTAGTCTGATCCGGTAGATAGTACCCGGGAAATATGTGACACAGTTGTTTTTCCAGATGGTCAAATGGTTGGGATATGGTTGGTCAAGATTGTTTGTTTGACGTCCTTTCGAAGATGTTCCTTCAAGACCTCAAAAGTGCATCGTTTTGGCAATGAAGGACCAATTTAACGATCCTTCCTCATACTACAAATATCAGCTTTGATCAACCATTTGTTTGGGAATAGTCTGACACATTGACTGTGGAAGATGTTTGGTCTTGCTTTAGCCACTATGTCTTGCGAATGCGTGGAAGATATTCTGAATTATGCCATTAATATTCCGTGGGTTCTTGGATAGATCAAGTGGAGGCTCCAACAGGTTCCTTTCTGAATGAAAGGAGGTCATTGCCTGAGAAACTCATGAGAGGTCGCCCGAAGATGTGAGAAGAATGGAACAAAAAAATGATCCAGGGTGCTTGCTGAAGATGGCCTTTCAAAGATCTCGTTTCACGAGTTGGCGTAACTGAAGATGAGAATTCGATCATGTACAATGAGGTAAACCAGGTAAGCCCAATAATAAACCATCCCCAACTTGGGTAGAAATGGGATGATCAAAAAGGACCCCATGATGGATGGTCAAAAAACGGACGCTTGGAAAGACCTCAGCTGAACATGTTGATCCCAGGTTTCAAGGAACCTGAGGGTTAGTTGGAAGATCATTCATTCCATCCGTACGGATACATGTTTAAAAACCAGGGTTGCAATAGTGAATTCAGCCAACGGAAACAAGGTAGGATAGGCAATGTGAGGTGATTTCATGATATTTGATGAGATTTAATGGCATATTGATTTTGATAGCAATTTACTGTAATCAAAAAAACATCTATAGAATATGATGTAAGTCATTAACTATTTTTTTTTGGGGAGGGGGGTAGCTAGATTATCCAAATTCCAGCAAATCATATCAAATCCCAACTGAACCCCAAAATACTATAATCATAATCCCCAACTCCAAATTCCGGTAAACCTATTTTCTAACCTCCAAAATCGTCCATATGATTGAATAAAAACCATATTTTATGGTCATAATCGTCCATACATTTTTTTAAAACCATATACCCTCTGGTATATTAACATAGACCCTGAGAAACTCGCTATTTTTAGAGGAAACTAATCTTCCAATCCCTATCTGCCAGGGTCTATGTTAATTTACCAGAGGGTATTTTCATAACCCCCAAAAAAATCATATGTTTTTTTGATCGTCCATCAGCTCCAGGCCCAGACCCTGAACGGCATCCCTTTGCCCATGGAGCTCCATCCAGGTGGCGGAACAGACGCGACGATGTCGACGGTGACGGTGAGTGAAGAATTTGTTGAACTTGTCCTGAAGATGATGTAGATATGGAGGTTTCCTAAAATAGGGGTACCCCCAAATCATCCATTTATAGATTGGGATTTTCCATTATAAACCATCCATTGTTGGGTACCCCCCATTTTAGGACACCCCCATATTGATATTATATGACTAAAGTGACTAAATTTTAACTAATATTGTAAAATATAGTGTATCTGATAATAGTTCGGATATCGAGTGAAATACCCAGATCATTATCTATCTTCAGGTGCATGTTGGTGTTTTTTTTGGTCTAGTAGATGATCGGAGATTTATTATTTATTGCTTAATATATATGCGTTCGATTTATTTATGGATCCGTATATGCCCTACATTGGTCATTTGGGTACATGACCAAAACAGCGGGCGTCCTTGTAACTAGTAACGTAGTGGATGGCTCTGTAGAGATCTCTGGAAGTAAGGACCAATGGAAATAGTGGAATGGCGGGGTTGCTGAGCACTAAGGGCGAATCTTAGCCAGATCCTGACCAGATATCATGGGAGGATGATCTGACAAGAGGTGTTGATAAAGTCGCTATGGTAAGACACGATTTCCATCTGAAGTGCTGCAGCGTCAGGGACACACCCATCGAACGCTTTACCTTCGGCAGGGGGGCAAAGTGACCGCGCGCGAATGATTAACAAAGAGAAAGGGGTAGACCTGAAAATGTAAGATACTCTGTGGCAATTTGACACATGGCTATGGAAAACGGCCCATTGAAGGCTCCATGATTCAGCTAGTAAAGGCTCGTGATTTTCCATAGTTCCGTTTCGCTTACAAGAGCGTATCACCAAGAATATCCAAGAATCTGTCTCTTTAGGACAAAAAATAGGGCACTGTGCCGGTGTGGCTCTGTCATGCTCTGTCCAATCGTAAAACAAGAACCGACCGCCCAGATAGCCAGAGATGTTTGTTGATCAAGCCACTAGGTGGTCATGTGATGCTGAAGGTTGCTCATCCTTCGCAGGTTTTCAGCAACATGTTGAAATTGGAAGCGAACTAGCTGTCACAGGCCATCCCAGTTCAACATAATTAGGATTGGTCAGGATTTTGGATGTTGAATTTTGGAACCCAACTTGGTAAACCCAATGAATAATCCCAAAAATCACCATTTTTATGGGTTGAAGTTGTATAAACTATCCCCAAGTGATAGGTTTATGGCCCATTATGGCATTGGGTTTGCCACATGAATTTGACTTTGGCGCCTCTCATCATGATTCCGCCGTGCAGGCGCCTATGCCTCGGGCTCCTCCTTTGGCCACACCTACGCCAGCAAAGATCCTGAGAAAGTGGCCCGGGAGGTGCTAAAAGTGCAGATGTGTAGGATGAGAAGGAGAGTTTTCTGAGAATGAGGAAAGACCTGGAAAAGGCAAGGATTTCAAGGGATTTATGATTTATAAGTTCGATTTTGGTACTACCCATCGATAGGCCCAGATCTTTTTGAGGGGGGTCGAAGGCCAGCAATAAAATTCAAAACAAAGAAGTTGGGGCAGCTTTTGGTATAGCTTCAAGGCTGGATCAAGAGTGGTTTTTACATGTCGTTACGCTTCAATTTAACCCTGCAAATAGTGAACTTGGCCAGTTGGGTATGGTTTTCCAATTGGTCTTACCATTTTCCTATACTTCAGTCAAGTTTTTTGAGGCACATCCAGGCCCCAACTTTGCTTGGAATCATGGACCTGCAGGTGGACCGCGGCAAGTCTGGGACCTGAGACCTCAGACTCTTTTACTATGCCTGGGAAGCAGGAGAACCTTTCGCTTGATATTTTTTCTGGCTTGGAGTTGAAAAGCCTAGATTCTTGTGTGTTCGTGCACTATGTTTTCCTGACCAACCTTGGATGCATATAATGTATATCATTTATATTCTTTAAAGTTTGCGATGTTGTCAGATGACGAACTAGGTCCAATTTTTTTCCCGCGGACCATCTGAGACCGGCCATGTATGTTCTCGATTTTTCTTGATCGGGATTCTGAATTCATGGTCCCCGAGGCTGAGACACTACGGTCTCTTCCGCGTCCTAAAGCCTCGGGAGCCCTTGGACAGCCCCACCCTGGCGCTGAGCAACGGCGGTGGGACCCCACGCAGCCTGCGCACGCCCAGCCCCAGCCCGCGGCGGAGGGCGGAGTCCACATCGGAGCTGGTGGACGTGGAGGAAGTGGATGAAGATGGGGAGGAAGAGATCCCAGGCAGGACGGGAGATATCGGGAGATCCAAAATCATTCAAAACGTGTGTTGGAAAAAGGAAATTACCCTGTAACACTCCAATTTTTGAGAAAAAATGATGGTTAAAATTGTGGTGTATCACTGTATCACCTTTAACCCATTCCCGTTATGAAATACCCATCACAAAACCCGTGCTTTAGTGGTGGAGTTCATGTTATATATTTATATATATTTCATATTGAGGGTATTGAACATTAGGAGGATTGCAGTAAGTGGTCATTTCTGGAGCCAATAAGATTCTGACCGAGGAGCCCAGTTACCCTACAGATCAACAGGTTGTTAAGGTCGTTGTTTGAGCCAACCTCAGTTTGTTGGTGAGAATATATTATGATTAATATTGGGGTTATTATACCACTATACCACCCAATATCTTATCATATATATTCGGATTGGATTATCATACTCCACTGTGGAACCCCCAATGGCATTATTTTCGGTGGGCGGTTTTTGACCCCAGGCATCACAGTCTTCGCGCCCAATGCCATGCAAATGCCCACGTCCACCGCCCAGATGGGGTGCCAATGAGACCATCAAACTTTATCATTCTTGGATATTCTAACCATCTTAAATCATCCAATTAATTTGGGTGGTCGATAAATATGTGTGTGTGTACATGTAAATAATGTACACATATATAATATATACAGAGATCCTTTGAGCCATATGACCAGTTTTCATCTGGACCTTTCCCGAGGGCTTCCGCCGCTCTATCGCTGCTTCCGCTTCAGCAGTTCTCGCTGCAGAACTCCCGACTCCCAGTGTAGCTGAGCTCCTCTCGCCCTGATGGCTTCCAAAATCTTGGCCCTGACATCTTTGGCCCCTGTGGCAGCCATTGTGCTCCACACCAATGCTGGATACAACTTCGGGTCCTCCAAGTGCCCGTGCGTGGCTGGAGTTTGGGTTCAGCATCTGTCTTGGTTTTTCTGTGTTTGTCTTGGGATGGAACCGGGGGGCAATGTTTTTCACTTAACGTCTAATGTGTGCATTGGGTCTTGTTTCTATTGTTGGCTCAGGACTGCAGTCCTGATCCAATCAACATACCCTTTAAATCCCTTGAATATTTTTCTTGGCGAGGACCTTCTTGGATAACCATCCCAGCTCTTGCATGGGATGCGAATATCACTCCTACACCAGCAAAATGGATCAACCTCGAACGTGAATGGATATAACATGATAGAACACACCCATATCAACCATTAATAAACCCACTTTGACCATCTTTACATCACTTAACCCCCTAAACTCCCACTAAAAAATGGTTCCCTCCATTGGTCACTCCCAGGTGGGTTTCTCGGGCTTGGAGGGCAGCACCACCGTCCAGCTGAACGCCACGGTCTCCACGGAGTACCCCGCCAACTTCGCCGCCTACTGTGAGGCCTGGGACAATGGGCGCAACAACGTGAGCTGCCAGGCGAGGCCGGGGTGTGGGTCTGGCCTGGGGTCCGCCAGATGGAACTTTTTGAACAGGGAAAATGCGGAAAATGATATGATTTTGACGAGAAAGGGAAACGACCGTCAGAATCATTGTAGAACTTTTCTAGCTCGGAAAATATGATTATGATGAATGTTACTAGCGGTACGTATTGCCTGCCCAAGTGATTCTGCTGGCCACTTGTCAAGCCACTCAACTCCGGGACGGCGCAGGAGGGGCAGACGCCCGGCAAGGACCAAGGATGGTGTGCTGAAGCTTGGTGCTATGTGGACCCCTGCAACTGCGAGCTGGATGAGCCAGCCACCAAGGTGCCTGAAGAGGGTGGATATATGCCACATGCCAGTGACCTGGTTTTCCTGAGTGGAGGATTTTTGATTTTCCCAATGGAGACATCCGCTCATTAGGGAATTTACAGTATATAGGGAAATAGTTAATGTTCGATCTTGATTAGTGTGGGGGGCCCCCCCCTCCCCCCCCAAACAATTCTGGGGCCCAAAAAAATTGAGGGAGCGGGGTCTGAATTATTTGTCAGGTCAGGATTTTAATTGAAATCAATTTACTTTCAATTGCTGTTCCTGTTAAACTCAATGGAGAAGAAAAGGATTTCAATTGAAATCAACTTACGGTCAATTGCTTTTCCTTTTAAACTCCATGGACAAGAAAAGGATTTCAATTGAAATCAATTTACTTTCAATTGCTTTTCCCTTTAAACTTTATGGACAAGAAAAGGATTTCAATTGAAATCAATTTACTTTCAATTGCTTTTCCTTTTAAACTCAAAGGACAACAAAAGGCTTTCAATGATTAAAAAAACAACCCAAGAAAAAGTTGGACACAATACCGACCCACCAAAACAACCATACTATTGAAGATCTGAGTTGCTCATGGACTACCCCCTTGAAAAATTGTTTGGGTNAGAAAAAGTTGGACACAATACCGACCCACCAAAACAACCATACTATTGAAGATCTGAGTTGCTCATGGACTACCCCCTTGAAAAATTGTTTGGGTTCTTGTTTTTAATTGGGTTTTAGTAAGGGGTTTTATATTTGGGGTTCTGTGGCATTTTGAGGATTCCAGGGGAATGGGACTAACTAAGGAAGAAAAGCTATAGTAAAGGAAAAGGACAAAAGGATTTTGAAAAAAAAACAGCCCAAGAAAAAGTTGGACACAATACCGACCCACCAAAACAACCATGCTATTGAAGATATGAGTTGCTCATGGACTACCCCCTTGAAAAATTGTTTGGGTGCTTGTTTTTGATTGGGTTTTAATAAGGGGTTTTATATTTGGGGGAACGTGTCATTTTGAGGATTCCAGGAGAATTTGACTAACTAAGGAAGAAAAGCTATAGTAAAGGAAAAGGACAAAAGGATTTTGAAAAAAATCAAACCAAGAAAAAGTTAGACACAATACCGACCCACCAAAACAACCATACTTTAATTAGGGCAGTGGCCTCTTTAAAAGGCCCTTTCTGTGCTACCCTGACGTATTGGCCAGCAGCTATGTCAGGAACTATGTTGTAAGTGACGTTGGGAAACACTTTTGAAATAAAGTTGCTGTAGTTGTATAAGAAATTTNTATGTCAGGAACTATGTTGTAAGTGACGTTGGGAAACACTTTTGAAATAAAGTTGCTGTAGTTGTATAAGAAATTTAGTGTAAAAACTATTGTGTATATCTATGTATATATATATATATTGTATATATGGTAAATGTCGCCAATTTACTAGGTGGAAATTGAAGATCGAAGTGGTTTAAATGTGGAAAATGTGGTAAAATACATAGGTTTCTGCTTCAGCGCACTGGATTTTCTGCTTCAGTACTGGNGAAAATGTGGTAAAATACATAGGTTTCTGCTTCAGCGCACTGGATTTTCTGCTTCAGTACTGGAACACCACTTTCCAGTAGAAATCCAATGCACTGAAGTAGCCGAAGCAGGGGAACAGGTAATCCAGACACCAAGCAAGTGCTACTTGCATATCAAGACCTTAAACTGTTAATACGCGGGAAATGTGGCAAAATACATAGGTTTCTGCTTCAGCGCACTGGATTTTCTGCTTCAAAAACTGGAACACCACTTTCCAGTAGAAATCCAGTGCACTGAAGCAGCCGAAGCAGGGGAACAGGTAATCCAGACAGCAAGGAATTGCTACTTGCATATCAA
>BGPT01000779.1:92361-125566 GCA_003297045.1 Symbiodinium sp. clade C Y103 | reverse complement strand
TGGTCCACAAGCACACGCGCAGACGCACATACAAACTACTGCTGCTTGTCCTCAAAGTTCATCGCAGCTCACCGATATACACGTCAATTTCCTTCCTGCGCTATTTCATTTGCTCAGTTGCGGCATTCCAACCATGTTGCTTGACATCGGTTCCTTCCTTCCTTCCTTCTTCAGGAAACAACTAACAATCTCATTGAAAATTAAATGCTTTATATACCTTCACCCTGGCTGACCGGCATTCTCATCTATAACAAACTGTTCAACCTTTTCCTAGGATGAATTTGTTACGNGCCTGAGATTCTCGCGGAAAAGTTTTGTAAAAAGGTTATTGGGTTTGCGCATAAATTTACATATGTAGAGACATATATAGATACCATATATGTGCATGTGAAAGTCTCCATGGTGACCTATGACATCAATGGCTCTGTAATACCAACCCTAGTTCTCAAACAGACCCCCAAAAAATAAGTCAAATCATCTTCACACCGTAGTTTCTACAAAGCTATCTTGTTCTCTCTCCGGGGCTGCTCCTTTCCAACGTGGTTTCCAACATGGTTTCCAACATAGTTCTTAACATAGTTCCTTCCCTTACGTATGAACCCACAGATAAAGAGGCCAGNCTTTCCAACGTGGTTTCCAACATGGTTTCCAACATAGTTCTTAACATAGTTCCTTCCCTTACGTATGAACCCACAGATAAAGAGGCCAGCGCCTGAATTGAGGTATCCTTATAAGATGGTGCCACCCAGGTTCCAATCAATATATTGCAAGGCGGATCCCAGTTGCATATTTTTCTTGGTCCCTTTGCCGACATGGAACAGGGGTCAAATTTTGCAGCAACCCATCTTTTCAAGGAAGATGCGGGCCTTGCTGTGAAATACTGCCCAACGGATCCTAATGAATCTTTGCATTGCAGTCAGCAGCAACTGATGGTTTCGCCGATTCCGGTTTGTTTTGTCAGAATATCATTATCCTTTCTTTGGGGAGTTGACTTTGATATCATAAATCATTTTCACTTTTCAGGCAGGGTTTCCCTGGCAGAATTCCCACTTAAGTCTTGGATTCTAATTATTTTATATGATGTTCTTTTTCATCTTGTTATTTCGTGCACATTGTTTCGTCATTTGTTATTGGCTTCTATGCATGTAATATCACATGTATATATAATGATATATATATATATGTTATCATATCCGACTTCTGCACTTGTCTCCGCAAGATTTCTGCGTCCTGATATCCAATTCCTAGTGTTATCCCGACCCCAAAAAAGGGGGCTCGGCCACCAAGCCTGCGCAGGAGTTGACACATGAGTACCAGTCCATGTTTGAGGGCACTGGGGGCCATTCAGTCCGCCTGCCATGTTTGAAAACGGTGGTGCCACCGCAGGGATTGAAGGTAATGGCCTGCGGTGAATGCCCCAACCAGGATTTATCATGATTACCTGATGAGTACCTATTGAAAATTATGTAATTATGGTGTTTTTTTTTCCATAGCTACGTGAAATAACCAAAAGGTATGATCTTATATTCAAATTCTGTTGTATTATGTTCTTTTTTGGGTTCTAACCAAGGACAACCAAGGTTAAGCAAGGTAATCACTAGGTTTTTGATGGGTCTTTGCCCATAGACACATGCGGTAACTCCAAGTTATATACTTGGGTCATCATCTCAGCTCTAAATGCCAGTGGTGAATGTAAAGGGTCGCATCAGAACCAAGTAGTGTTTCTTTTTTCTCACTCGTCTGGTGACCAAACAATAATGAGAAAACTCACAAAATGTCCAAGTAACCCTCGAAGTACCCATCAAAATCGGTACGGTACAAGTACTAGCAACAATACCAATCCCTACGGGTACTTGGAGGGTCTAGGTCCCGCAAAGATACACGCCCTGGCTTTAAGTTGTATTGACTTTTCAAAAGTCGTAGCAGGAGGCCGTGCGCCTGGTACGTTTAGGTCTAGGTTTGGGCATGGGAGTAAAGAATCGGTATCAAAATGCAACCGCCATCAGGATTTGCTGCAATGATTCCCCACCTGCCAGGTGAGGGTTACTAGATTTTATCACAGCTGCGCGGTGGGGTGGACCTCCTTCTCCTTCTCCTTCTCCTTCTCCTTCTCCTCCTTCTCCTCGTGCTTCCTTGTCGCCAGCTGCAGATCGCAGTAGGCACTGCCGGACTCCATCTGCCAGCTTCAGATCCCAGTGGGCACTGCCGGACTTCATCTGCGAGCTCCAGATCGCAGTGGGCACTGCCGGACCTCAACCGAGCTCCAGATCCCAGTGGGCAACGCCGGACCACAACCGCGAGCTCCAGACTCCAGCTCCAGATCCCAGTGGGCACTGCCGGACTTCAACGGCGAGCTACCGATCCCAGTGGGCAGCCGGGCCTCAACCGCGAGCTCTCGATCCCAGTGGGCACTGCCGGACCTCAATGGCGAGCTCCAGATCCCAGTGGGCTCTGCCGGACCTCAAGGCCAGATAGAATGTCAGATAGAATGCCAGATAGAATACCAGATAGAATGCCAGATAGAATGTCAGAACATATGTCAGATGGAATGCCAGATAGAATGCCAGATAGAATGCCAGATAGAATGCCAGATAGAATGCCAGAAAGAATGCCAGATAGAATGCCAGAAAGAATGCCGGATAGAATGCCAGATAGAATGCCAGAAAGAATGTCAGAACATATGTCAGAGAGAATGTCAAAAAGAATGCCAGACTAGATGCCAGATAGAATGCCAGATAGAATGCCAGATAGAATGTCAGATAGAATGCCAGAAAGAATGCCAGATAGAATGCCAGATAGAATGTCAGATAGAATGCCAGAAAGAATGCCAGATAGAATGCCAGAAAGAATGCCAGATAGAATGCCAGAAAGCAGTTCAGATAGAATGTCAGAACATATGTCAGATAGAATGGCAGAGCATATGTCAGACAAAATGTCAGATAGAATGCCAAGAGGAAGAGGAGGAGAGGACAACTCTGATGAAATCTAGAGACCGAAGGTCTCTAGATTTCATCAGAGTTGTCCTCTCCTCCTCTTCCTGCCAGAAAGTTTTGCCAGAAAGAATGTCAAAATCTGTATCACATTCATGGTGGGGATCACTCGAAGTAAAGTAATTGTTTTGTATTGTCGCATTTGTATTAGGTTGAGGCCATGTCAATACCGTTCATATTTGGTGACAAGAAACAGGACACCGATACATAGCGTTGCCACTAGCATTGGCTTCAATCGACGAATTTGTACTGCAAGAATTTCGAGGCTTGACCAATAGGCAATAGGGTTTAGATTTGGCTACGGGAAACAGGACATCCATACAACATGAAATAGCCAAGTGGGGTATTGGCTTGTATTCCTGAAAATCATACCGTGCGCAATGCTTCGGCCACTTTTAGCCATAGTGTAGCAAAATGCAACACGCTGGTCCAAAGGCATTCAAGGCAGGCTTGTTAAGCGATATTAAACAGTATATCACTCCTATATCAACTAAAGCAATCTAAATAAATTATTCTAAATCCACACTATGTAATTAAAATTGACTAATTCCTTTTTGCTAGATATGTTTCCTTAATGATATATCTATATGTATATGTATGTGATTGTCATTTATTGTCATTCTTTTCCGTCGGTGCTTGTTGATCAGTCTTCTGACCACATTTTGATCGCAAAATTCGGCTCATAACAAAGAATTATGTTGAGACTATGTTAAGGATATCCAATATACATAGATAAACGAGGATAACGTAAGATTGTTGTATGTATATATATATATAAGAAATTTTTATTTATCATATTATATACATCCAATTCCATATAATCAGGATATGTAAGCCATGTTTTTGAACCATTAACCATCCACAAGATGACCATAATTAGATGGTATCCACCGTCACCGTCCCCAAGCGGTAAGTGTATGACATTGGGTGTGCCACATTACTACATCTGATCAAAATATACACAATCCCAATCAACATATATCTAAATCAACGGATATCCCGATATTCAATGATATTCATCAACTTTCATAAAAATCTCTTGAACTTCCCGACTTTTTATTCAGATGTGGAAAATCCATGAAAATCCACCATTTATATACACATTGCATCCATGATTTCCCGGATTTCCCTGCTCTGCCTAGGCTCCAAGCAGTAGCTGGATGACAAAGACGCTGGCCCGGGCGCCTCAGCAGTTTGATTGTTAAAAGTTGTTTAATGGATTGGAATGATAATGATTGTCTCATATTGTTGTATCATGTTGTATCGTGGTTCTTGTTTCAATGCATTTTGCGAACTGGGGGATGAATGAGGCGGCTTGCTTGCGCCGCAATGACCTACTAGACGCCGGTTCCACCTTTTCAGTTGGGGATGCTTCAGGACGTCGCTAGTATTTTAAGGCACCATCCTGGATTTGCGGAGTCGATGATTTTTCATTTTCCCAATGGGAAATCCACTACTTCGGGATATGTATATATATATAATATGCATATAGGGAGGGTTCCACAAGCAAATCCAAGCCATGTTTTCACAAATGTACAAGGATTGGTGCAAACCAACACTCTCAAGTTTTGCCCAGAAAATAAAAGTGAGCCAGAAGTGGTGAATCTATGTTCATAAATCTCACCAGCAGGAGTGGAGGTAGAACCAACTCATGAGCAAATACAGCTTGACCAATGTGGCGAATACTGGAATTTGGGCGGATGTTTCTTGGATATCAAGGATGAATGTCACTCATGAATATGTATATATATATATGATATGTTGATAGGAGTTGATAGGAGTTAATATGGGTTGTTTTCGTGCACTTTCTACAGAATACCAGAATTTACGGAGAATCCAGCCCCCATCTCTCAAAACTGTCAGGTTTGTGAAAAGCAAGACCCGCCCAGATGAATTGAGTCGCTCTAAATTAGGGATTTTGCATGAGATGGCCGACCCACGCTTCCATACCCATTTGGTTACTAATGGGACAGTAGCCACTGCATTTCATCGTCATGAACAGTTTTGTGATGCTTTTTGCTTCCGTACACCACTTGTTGCTGGATTGTCCCCACATTAATGGTTCAAACCGAGCAGTTGTACGTCATGTCGTGTGATCGATCACTGGCAGCAAGGCAGAACCCTCTTGTTCCGGCAAAGGCAGGGCAAAAATCGGGGATAAAGCTAAAAGGTGCAGCAGGTTCATGAGTGACTATTCTTGACATAAATGGGACAATATTGTGCAAACCATCTAAGATTGGCCATGATACCATATTTTTATCATGGCGATCGATTGGAGAAGATTTTTTGCAGATGAATCAGAGATGGACATTTTCCGGCAGCTGGCCCCTAAATGATGTGTGACCAATCAGAGTCATCCAATCTTCAAGTTCCCCATGTAACCCTGAACTCCCAACTGTGCAGCTTTGCGACACTTGCCCCTTATTTGCGGGTAGAACCCAGTGCCAAAGCTTCCTTTCCAACCATTCCACAGCATTTGAAGCCACTTTTTCATCTTTTGGACGGTGATTATGATTATAATGTTGGTAAAACAATAATAAACCACCCATTTTGGAATGGTTTGTACCACCTATTTATGGTGATTTGGGGGATGGTTTATTATTGTTTTGCCCACATTACGGTGATTCAATGGATTTAAGGAAACGTTGATGGTTTTTCTGCCGGGCCAGGCCTAGCCTACAGCCCTGCCCATTGCCTCTTCGATGCAGGCGGATCCACTGGTTGACTGGATATCTTAACGAAGAGCTCGGAGAGATACGTTTGGGATGGAAAAATGTCCATTGAAATATCATGAAATGTCAACCTTATGGAGAAATTCTGATAGTTTGGTGCTAAGTCTTTATATAGTCTTTTGCTACACCATACGCACGCCAACCAGAAGCTCAAAAATGCTTGCAGGGTATCTAAGATTTGGCCATGAGAGGGGGGATCATCGCAAAAATGGGGGGATTGATTTTATGCATGTTTGGGATTTTGTGGGATATGTTTTGTCACAAGATGACGGAAATAACATGTAGTCACAGAGAAATCATTCCAAAAACGGTTTGGTTGTAGGGAAGGAACTGCTAGAAGAATCCAGGTGAGTAGCCCTTAACTTGAAATCTACCCT
Organism: Symbiodinium sp. clade C Y103; assembly: GCA_003297045.1. Taxonomy (NCBI): domain Eukaryota; class Dinophyceae; order Suessiales; family Symbiodiniaceae; genus Cladocopium; species Cladocopium sp. clade C. The sequence goes on along the minus strand of BGPT01000779.1, from coordinate 119,467 downwards.
TTCATAGTCAAAGATGGCAACGGGGAATCCCTCTGTTTTGTGGTAAAATCGGTAAAATCATTCAAAAGTGCATGCACATGGGATCTCACAAAATTGTTGACTTTAAAAAAACTATGGTTTATGTTTAGTACTAAAAGAATCTAATAATTATAGACAAATGACCAGCTCTCAGCACCTCCAAGACGGGTCCCCGAAAGTGCAGCCCTGGGTTTCAATGGTGACAGGTACTGTACATCGCGTAAGCAATTCTCGGCAGGTCACACTCTGACCCCTCCTTCAGTCCCCTGAAATTTTGCGGGTCCATTGGTGCATCAGTGATGTATCCCCCTGAACTGCTGGTAAAACCCTTCATTTTTGATGCTACAAGGGAACATTTACGGGACCCCCAGCATCAACAAATTTGATGCTGAAAACAATGGTTTCCAGTTAACATGTTGCCTTAAACCCGCCAAGCAAATATACTTATTATTATTATATCTTATTATGGTTTGCTTAAACCATCTATCAAATCCAGTGGTTGTTTAACCATTTTAACCCCCTATGATCCCCGATGTCTATGACCGCCAAGTTTTTGCTCCAGGCTGGGGTTCCATGATGTTTTCCCTCAGCACGGAGCCGCCCTTCGACGGCGTTCTGGCTGTCTCTGAGATGCCGGGCCCAGGGGGAGTGAAGCAATGGTCAATGGATTGGTGGGAAAATTTTAACCGGAAACCCATGGGATTTTCCCATCAAATATAGAGGTTTCCTGTAGATTTTCCCTTAAACCAATCCAATGAAATGGGAACTGATGGAGAACTTGGGGCATATTCGGCATACTCCCTCTAGTCAACTGTGGCTGGGAAGATGACTGGATTTAGGATGTAGGGGTGCCGAACCCCATTTTTTTCCCCAACTTGTTCTACCGCTCCGGTGGCAGGTCGCAGCGCGGCAGTGCCCGGGAGCCTGACACAAAATATCGGGGTGATTTCCCCCTGAAAATATGGAAGTTGAACGGGCCGGAATGTGGACTTATCCATCAAAAATTGGACATTTAAGCAACTAAGCAAAAAAGATAAGTGTGTGTGTGTGTGTCTAGAAATGGAATATGCCTTCAGAAGTGGAATTGTATGGAATTGTTACATGGACAAATTGCTGATCAACCATCAAATTTTGGGGTCTGGTTTTTAGACAAGCGCACTTGCACAGGTCAGTCAGGGGACATACGTTGCTTGTCCAACTTGTGAAGGAGCTAGCGGGGAAAGGTGGTTTAATGCATTGATTTTAGACTTTAGACGTTTTGATCGGGTAACATTTCGCACATATCTTGTCAATTTGCAAACTAAGACAGCCATGAGAAATACATACCTTAGTCATTCCAGGCAAATTACGACGACACTGGCTGACCAAACCCCACAAAATCTTGTTTTTTTTTTTGCCACCCAATGTGGGCATTTGTAGAGTCTCATCAATGTGATATATGCAGATGCAGGAATGCCGTGGAAGTCTTTTCTAGAATCTTCAACAGCCAGAATCAAGTACAAAACTTCCAATTTACTCTTGAACGACCTCGCATGAACCAGGCCAACATTAGAAAGCCAAGAAAAAAGCATCATGGAACAACTCTTGTGTGGTTTCATGTTTTTTTTTCCCCGAAAAGGCCTACTTTTCCGTAGAAATTCATCACCAACAAGTCATGGCCCGAGGTCCGACGGCCCCAGCCCTTTGTGCAGCCTGTGGCGCCTGGGTTTCTTAACGTGTTGGATCATAAAAACCATGGGTTTCAGTACGAAAATGGTCTACTGACTGATTGGGGGTATCACCAATTTCGGAACCACCATACATTTCTATAGGAATATCATCAAGGAATATTATGTTCACGTTGTTTGATATTTGGATATTTTGAATATCATGCTCACTGACAAGACCTATTTTTGGATCTTCATTGTTTCTTGAACATTGATCACACCTTCAAAAAGCTCAAAGATGGAGCTCAACATAGACCAGTGTTAATTTCAGGTGCTCTCCAGCAGAGAATAGATCATTTCCAAACGGCACGTGTTCCATGTAGAAATGAAGCATCTTGAAGCAACCAATGAAGCCAGACCCCCTACTTTCCCCGCAATGTTCAAGCAGAAAGTCATGTCGAGTTGGCATTTCAGTAGGAAGGGAAAATGCATGAAAATGCTATTTTACACCTTAGCCTTTTGACCATGGATTGTGATGATCATGTGTGTAAACATGATTATTATTATGTATGTATATATATATATATATGCGCAATTATATGCATATATAAGCCCATTACGTTCCAGTGAGGGGTGTGTTTCTGCATGCCCAAGTTCCAGAAACTTACGAGGTTGGGTATCTCTTACACAATTTTTTCACCTTTTCGAGAAATATGCAGAGACACTGGAAAAGGTGGTTTGAATCTGGTCATTTCTCTCGTCGTTCTTGGACAAAGCCCCCTTCAATGATACACTAGACAATGCACATGAGACACACTGTACACCAAACTGGCACAATGCATTCAAGGTTGGCAAAAATGGTACCTCTCTTGCGCCAGAAATTGTTTAGGAACAACACTACTCACAATGGAAGAAACACCCTAGGCGGGTGCAAAAATGGCACCTCCCTTCCAGCCTGTCCAGGGCCCTGGGGCCCCATGAAAGGCCAATGGAAGCGAGTCCTTGGATCTCTTGGTGGACGCAGCAGACCGGGTCTACAAGAGTCCGGGGCTCGAAAATTGGTGGGGCGCAATAAGGGGCACCATGGGAAATGGATGGTTTATATGGTACATTTCAAATCATTTCAATACTATAGAAACCACTAAAACGATGAGCAAAATAGCAGAAGACAAAGCGAAATCTCTTGAAACATGGATGGCTCGATACGTTGCAAAAGCATTGGTCCTTTGTGGCCTCAAGTTTTGACCCGTACTCAACTGATCACGAAGTAAAGTATGGTTCAAGAGTGGCCCCCTGGAAGGCAAGAGGGTTCCCCATGGAGGCAGTAAATTATGACAATGATTTTGATAATGACACCATTAAAGAATAGCGCGGCCATATGCGACCATTATATATTATTGTTTTTTAGTCCAAAGTTGGGGCGTTGCAGTGTGGATTGTCCTACATGAGCCATGGCAAACCATTCTGACAGTAGAGTGATATTATGCAACCAGTGATGGATGAGGGGCTGCCACGAAGCCTTCGTGGTCTCTTTCAAGCGAGTGACTCTGCTGTTTATGCAACCCATTTCACATCTGCTGATGTAGAATCTGTGTGCAGTTCCGTATTGATTATAAGATTCATGCTTAAAGGATGATGAGTTGGTGTGTAAATGGTGTGTGTGTGTGTACCACTCCACATGTGCTTTCCTTGACGTCGGGCATACCTGCTATGGATCTTTCAGGATGTCGCAGCGTACCTAGCGCATCGCTCAATTGACTCCGGTTCAAAATGAGCCAAAATATGCCAAAGTCATCCAAAGTCCATTCCTACGAAAGGATTTCTGATCAGGTCTGGAGTGATCTAAGCATCCTTGAGTTTGAAGATGTTTCAAGACTTGGGACCTTTACAAGTTCACTCGACTATACCCATATGAGTTCCCCTGTGCACTCACGTACGCCCATGGAACTGCGCCATGGAACTTCCGCAACGCCGCTGGGGCAGCTGGATACAAAGTGCCCAAGGCGATGACTGCGGAAGAAAAATGATTTGCCCGGATACTTTTGTATAGTATATCCGAGTATGCCACTGTAGAGTACAACTGTGTATGATATAGTGCATGCATGTCTATATAATTCTATATACATATATATAAATACATATATTTGTATATATCAATGTATTTTTATATTTTATATTATGCATATCTGTTGACATCTTAAAGACTGTATACTCTCCTATCTCTTTCTTTTTATTTGTATTTGCATGTTTAAGTGGAATGCACTTGGAAATGCCAATCCAAATGCGCTCCACACAAGTGTTCCGATTGTGATACATGTTCTGGTGAGTTATAGATTGACACACAACTTTGATGACTCAAAGTTGGGCATCCCCCCAGACATGGGACAGTTTCACTACTGTACCTAGAACTATATTTTCCTGCCCCAAGACATGGATGATACGTATACACATGATATACCCTCCTCTAAACTCCAACAATTCGATGTGGGTTTTTCCAGCCATGAATGTGGATCATTCTCCTGAGGGCATTGGTTTTCCATATCTATCTTACGTTTGCCCGATAGATAGATAGATAGATAGATAGATAGATAGATAGAGATATAGATATAGATATAGAGAGACACACACACATATATATATACATTTATAACTATATATTTACATATACTATATATATATATGCAATACTTATACCTGACAGTACATAACTTGGTTCCCGCCTGGCACAGGTGAGGAAGGCTGGACACCATGCCCTGAGAACCCGCAGCAGCAGGTGAAGTTCGCACAGAGATCCGTAGGCGCGCGGGCCGTTCGTGCTTCCCCAAGTCGTTGTCAAACATCCCGCCGGGTTGAAAACCGGCCGTGTAAAATAAGCATTTTTTCTTCTTGGGAATCTCAGCAATCATGCGTTTTGTAGTGTTTTTTGATGATTTTCTGTTGCATGGGAAGGTCAATTACAGTGTGTTTTGCATTTTTTTTGTGGTATTTACTCTATATTCTTCACATAATCAATGTCCAAACATGTACTTTTTCGTTAGGGGTCGTGTCCAAAACCACAGCGCCAGCGCGTTTTGCCGGTGACTTTTGGCGACGTCACATCTGTGCTAGGTATGCACCTGTTTTTTCAACAGGGCTGAACCAACTACATTGGAGTCCCATCTCCATTGCAGGAGAAGGAGAAGTTATCACAACGTAGCAGGTCGGTCGATGTGCAAGTGCAAGAGAAGTTATCATACCGCAGGTCGGTCGGTGTGCAAGTGCAAGAGAAGTTATGCTAACGTAGCAGGTCGGTCGGTGTGCAAGTGCAAGAGAAGTAATGATAACGTAGCAGGGCGGTCGGTGTGCAAGTGCAAGTGAAGTTATCATAACGTTGCAGGTCGGTCGGTGTGCAAGTGCAAGAGAAGTAATGATAACGTAGCAGGGCGGTCGGTGTGGAAGTGCAAGAGAAGTTATCATAACGTAGCAGGTCGGTCGAAGTGCAAGTGCAAGAGAAGTTATCCCAACGTTAGGACAGGACGTTATTAGCCAACCCCACCCCCCCCTTCCCAACCCCACCCCAACCCGACAGTCAATGAAGCAGTTAGGACAAGACGTTATTAGCCAACCCCACCCCCCCCCACCCCACCCCAGACAAAAAAAAATATGCAAAAACGCATGGCCGGTTTGCAACCCGTAGGCTCGAACATCATTGGGAGTTCCCCTTCGGTAGTTTAACATAGCTATGGGAAAATCTCCACTTTTTAAGGGGTAAACCATCTACACCTGGGTCATCGTCCAATATGTTCGATAGCTCTGCTAAATTACCATCGGGCAACTTTAAAGAAAAAGAAACGTTTAAAGCCCACCCTGTCAGGGACACCACCGGGATGTTGGTTCGCCAGATAATCCCATGCCCCCATTGTTAGATACCCACCCTACGGATCCCTAAAGATAATAGATCCAACAGCAACCCAAGGCTTCCAGGGGGTTATTTTATAGGATGAGGTCAACTAGATCTAGAGTCTAGAGTTTATGGTGAAACCATCGTTTCGTGGCTTGATAAAACACCCCAACACGGGGGACCACCTTGAGACATGATAAAAAAAATCCGAAAGAGGATGAATGAAACTATGTTTTCTCTTAATTTTTGGTACGGTATATATATATATATGTGTGTGTGTGTGTGTCTATATATATATATAATTATATATATGTATATGTGTGTGTGTGTGTGTTCTGTACTGATAGCCATCAATGCGCCAGACCATGAATGGGCTAGAAAGCATGTTCTTGGATACTCCCGGATTGGTTCTTCCGGTTTTTTGTCCATCCGAAAACCTTAAGAACACTCAAAACCATCACCCAATCTTCCAACGACTCGTTGCTGACAGTGAAAAAACCATGCATCCCGCAGCCATCGATTTGATTTTCTCAAGTCCAGCTCTCGATGTTGCGCCGACCTCGCATACCCACGGCGCTGGCTCTGACAGCGCTGGTGGTGACCTGTGTTCTGCCGGCGTTTGTTGGCACTGCCCTGCGGCCCATAGGCCTAGAGAGACGCAAGGAGAACTGGGAGACGCCAAGATTGGAAAAGGTCAGGAGGACACGGGTTTCCAAATGGGTTTGTCTGGAAATTATGGGAAACCAGCTCACTCCACTGGTTATCTCCATTTTCCTCAGGAAATGGCCATAGTTGGGGGAACAAACACATGGTAACACCCAAAAGAACATGTTTTTTGCCTTGTTAGATGTTGAGTCCCAAGAAAACCTATAAAATTGCATAAAATTGACATGATATGAACATGAACTAAAGTGTGGTTTGATAGCAATGCCCAGGGACAAGAAGTATGGAGTATGTTCCAAGAGGATGGATAGGATGGGCCAAGAACTGCCACGATTCTGGAGGAATGCCGGTCATTTCGAGGTAATTGACGAGGTTCTGAAGAGCACTCCAGATGTGGAAGCAGAGGTTGAAAGTCAGGATCCAAAGCTCATGCGCTGGAAAGTGGTTTGGAAGGTCGCTCAGACCCCTGAGGTTCCTGCAGGGCAGTTTGGATATCAGGTGATGCTGCAACAGACTGACAAGAACAAGGACTGCTTGGGAATGTTTCAACCTATTTAAGTCATGTTTTTGACTCTTTTTGATGTTTTGTGTTTCATCTCGGACATGGGATGATGTAGGGTGACTTATGATGGGACTCCGGGACTCGTTTCCCCTCAGCTGGGTTGACCAAATATCACTCAGTTGATTGAAGGCAAAACTTGCCGAAACCCTTTTCCTGAAAGCATTTTCTGGATCCACCCAACGTATGTGTATATATAATTACATTATATATTATGTATATAATGTTATAACTATATATCATATATCGTATAGATATAAATATAAATATAAATATAAATATGAATATAAATATAAATAAATGAATATGTGTATATATATATATACATATGTATATTCATACATATTTAAGTGCCAAACGCATGATTTGTTAACTTACCCTTCACCTCTTGGTTGACCCCATTTTTTCGCCATTTTCGGTGAATTTCCTGTGGCTTCACACAGTCCCATCCTAGGAGTACTTTAGCCTCCAAAGTGCTTTCCGGAGACCCTCTGCTATGCAGCCGGGGGATGCTCTGATCTTCGCCAACCAGTGGAACTCGCTAACGCCCTTTGCGCACATCTATGTATCCCAGGACCCTGAAGCTATCTTGACCTCATCTAACCTGACTGGCCAAGCATGGCCAAGCCCTGTAAATCATGAAAATTTAGAGCAAAATTTGAGGGAAACTATCTTCGAAGTGAAGTTTATTCCCTCCAAGTTTGGGAGATATTCTTTACCCAGACCCTTTGTAGAATGTAGAATCGAGCATGGGGAGGTATATTTTGATGATTCTTTGTCCAGCACAACAGTGGTCAGATTGCCAGATTTGTGGCTGCATATTTCCTTCATTGAGCAGATTTAAGAGTTTGAAACTGATAGGAAACCAAAAATTGTTACCCTAGATTTTTCTGGGGTGAAATGATCGCCCATATTTGACCGCAGAGGTATGTTTGGTTTAGCCTTAGCCTTTCAGGATTACAATCTGCGCCTTGAGATGGACGTGGACTTCAAATGGCTTGGCTCATCGCCTACCGAGGGTGTCAAGGACACAACGCTTGTGGCGGGCTGATGTTTGATGTTTGGTTGTCCATCCCCAAACATGATTAAGGATAGAAACAAATGGGCTACAAGGGGATATTTGGGTCCCGGATGACCTTTTAGGTTTTGTTTTCCCGTCCTTCATGAATGCGATGACTGGGGCTTAATTGATGAATTTTTGCCTTTTAACATTGGATGATTGAATGAATTCAGAAATTATCCTTCATGTATCTTCTCATGTCTTTTCATGTTGAAATGCTTTGAATGATCATTTCTTGATGGTTGGGTCCCAGCTAGCCTTGGCTGAAATCAGGAGATGATTTCCACCTTTTCGGAGCTGATTGTGGCGTTGGCTGCGCGGTGTCGTGAGGTCGGGCCCCCGCCAAGTGCTCCGAGCGGGTGAGTCACGGACAAAGGCTCCGTGCGAAGTAAATAGAGACATTAGAGACTCAGTATGGCATTGCTGAGGAAAAAGAGAGTTTCTGCTCCATGCATGGTCCATTTGCAGTTAGAAAGGCATGGATTTGTTCTATTTTTGATGTGGTTCAAACACTGTACCATACAGGGAGCATATATGGGTTTGGAATGATTGGCAGACGACGGGATGGCTGGTCCTATGTCTTGGGTGCTGGAACCATCTTCAAGTGAGTGATCAATGCCAAAGCATCATGGGCGATCGGGTTTTTCACCAATGCCTACTGGCAAAACCACCATACAATCCCCATTGTTGCTGGGTAAACCCAACTAACTTGGTGGGATGATGTCATATCTGATTTTCGATGTTTCTACAGATTCTAATTCTGGATGGTTACATCCACATTTTATTCCATGATTTTTTCTTTATAGGTATGTGCCAATTTCCTATAAGGGTATCCCATGGTATCCCTAAATCACCCAAGCCACTGGTAGCCGGATGGGTAGCCGGATGGGTAGCCGGTCACCCTCCCCCGGGTCCAGCCAGTGTATTCCCATGATAGTTCCGGCATATCCCCATCAACAATCTTGTCCTGTTTTGGACGAATAGAGAAGCACCGTAATTCATTCTCATCTGCCAATAAAGACCCTCAATCAAAATCAACCAGAGGGAATTTAGGACATGGGTTTTGGATGGTTTTGCTTAACATGTCTTAAAATCCTGGATAGCCATGGGGATTTCATCGGGAAAAAATGTAGGAGAGCCATTGATATCCTATGATATCCCACCCTTCCCCACCTCCCGGAGGCGTCACGAGCTCCCTCGTGCGGCTGCAGCTTTCCTTAAAGCTCAGGAGCAGCCTCGCCCAAACGCGCCACGCCATGGGACGTGGTCCAGGGGAGAGGTTTTTTTGGGAGGGAACATCTGGAGAAAATCATTCTATAATAGTGTTCTCGTTCTTGAAATGGGTGCGTGAGAAAAAGACATAGGAAAACAGAAAACCATCCGAATTTGATGTATCGAGACCGTATTTTGCAAAGAAATCTATCTAGAACGGCCATTAGCTGGGGGTTTGCCATTCCTTTTTTGTGCCCACACAGCATCACACAGCAACCCTTGCCTGCGCGAAGATGCGGGCAGTGTGGTAGGGCAAATCTTCTGAGAAGGCCCAGCGGAAAAAACATCAATTGTTTTTCTTAAACGCCATACCCCAATGAAGCATAATGAAGCAACGAGTTTTTTGTAGTTTGGATTTAGGAAAATCATGGTTTTGAGGATGGTTCAGAGAAAAGGGTAGTGGATTGAACCGTGTTTCAACCAGCCCACATTGGAAAAAAACAATGGGTTTCACATAATGACATAGTTTTACATGGTTCAGGGCCTTAATCGGCTATAACTCCTTCCTCCAATCACCACTGCCCTGCTCTTTGCTGACCTTTTGACCATAAAGTCGAGATAAATGACTTCGACAGTGGACCCGTTTTCGAAGGTCCAACAAATGGGGCATCTGCTTAAGGAACATTAGTTCAACCCCTTAGGTTCAGCAACATCTTGGCATCCATGGTACTGCTACGACTGAGGTTCTTCGCCTTGCCAGAGGCCCTTGGTGACGGAACGGTGGCGGATCCCTCGCAGATCTTCGTGGCGCGGCCTGCGGCCGTGCCGCGGAATGGCGCAGTGACGGTGGAACTGCGGGTGGATAAGGAGAAATTGTGGTTCCAGGTGCCGGGGGGATCCTGAAGCGGATTTTGAAGCCATTTTAAAGCCATTTCAAAGCCGTTTTTGGCCTAGAAGTTGAGATATCATATTCCCTACTTCAGTCAGTGGTTATACTTATACAGTTGGAGTTCTAAGTGGAACTAGGTTGATTGTCCAAGGGTCCATTGAAGGGTCTAATAATTTTCACCAGAGGTTTGGGAACAGCCAATTGTAAGGGTGGTGGTTCAAGGTGAGACTAGAAGAATCCGGATCATATAATTGATGTGTGTCATTGGTGCTAATCCCAACCTGAATAGGATTTTCAGGATGTCCAATTCATTTTCAGGACCAGTCTGCAATCTCAGAAAGTTCTGAATGCTCGTATCATGGCAAAAATGGCACAATTTATATAATATGCGGTTGGTTCATGGGCTCCTGCTCTCAACAATTTTCTTGCTCCGGGTTTTGGGTTTCATGCTGCAACAGATCCTTGTTGGAAGCCCTGCGATGGGTACTGTAAAAGCTTTCAGGAGAGGAATTGGTGGTAAGATGCCCGATTGGGTTGGAGGGACAGGGGTGTCCGGAATGGTTTTTGTTTCCTCCTGAATTCAACAATTTTGAGAAAGCGCTTCACCAAAGCTAGTTCGATCCCAACAATACTTGAGTAAGGAATGGTCAGGAAACGTGTTTTAAACAGACTAAGTGAGGCCGTGGCAGCAAAGGGATCACCCCCCACAAGCTTGGAGACTACATGTTTCCTATATTTTGCAGCCTCTTTTTGCGGCTCAAATTCATGTTTAACGTGGCATCCGCAGCGTGAAGAAATGGGTTGCGGTGCCACAACTGGTGTGCAGAGCAAAGCTCAGGAGAGCAAAGATAGGAGTCTGGATGGGAAGGCGGAAGCTTGATTCCAAATTCATGAATCTTTTTGTTAATTAATGTGAGCCCTCGATTCACAAACCACGGTTTTGCAATATTTTGTAATTCGGGCGTGCTCCCCAAAGTGAGAATCTGATACTTCGGTACCCTCCCAATTCAGCCTAGGGGTTTGTGAATCCAGGGGTAACATTATAGCGGCCTCACTGGCCAAGGTCAATCCAATTCGCCAACCCCAATTTACGAAGTTTTTTTTCCTCCTCCCTCAAAGGGAATGTGTTTGAAATTTCCATATTCCATCCGATATCCATACTTCAGGATGGTTACTATACACGCATGACTTTCCATATCATACATATATATATATTATATATCATATACGGTACAGAATGTGCACATATATTAATGTGATTCATCAATTTCAGGCTTTATGGTTGTCAAATGCCGTTGGCTGTTTTTGCCTTTCTGCGCTGCTGACTGGCATCGCATTCAGAGTTTTCACGAATCCTTGGATGTGTAGCTGGTTGGGTTTGTCATGGTTCGTCGTGTATATCAATATCAATCAAGTGGATTAGTCAGGGTACATCAGAGTACTGTTGCGCATTTTCAAACAAAGCCAATAGTAGAACCACAAGCGGAATTCCCATTGCCCAGATCGGCGCTTCCATTCTCCAAGGAGGTTTTGCGAGCACCGAAAGCGAAGCCAGAAACTGCGTGGCCACCTGAAGTACGATCGCGCAGCATTCCTTTGCATCCTTTGCAACTTGGACAGAAGTACCAAAACAAGCCAACACCGAATCAACCATCAAAGATCGGGTCAATGGTCAAACTGTCAAACATGAGGATAAACACCTGTTTTTGCAGGGCGGTTGCGACTCTCTACTCCCAACCTTGGGTAGTAATTGTGTAAGAAGGCAATTTGATGTTTTGTTGGGTAGCCAATGGGAGCTTAGCGATCCAATAAGCCATCGAGCATGGGAGTGGAACTGCCAGTCAGAAATATCTGCAGTTTTTCCCCAGTTTGATGGGGGTATACCATGTTCCGAGATACTGCGCCAGCTGGAAGTGAATCACCGGGGAATAGGTTCTATCAGATCTATCAGCATCATCACGACGCTGTGTTGGGGATCAGTTCACACAGCCCCTTGAGTTCTCATGGCAAGATTTCATCAACCCTGCAGGGTGCCCATGGAACCTGTGGCCGGGGATGCTGCGGACGAGTCTCAGTTGGAGAGTCCGGATTCGTCCTGGAATGGCCGTCGCTCGCAGATTCAGATCCCACCAGGCGCTCCGCTGGCACCAGATCGCAAGACTCACGAGGAGCGCTGGCTTTTTTTTCGGATGTCGGACCTGGAGAAGCCCACTGGATGAGTAGTTGGGGGTGCATCCCACTGAGTAAATGGCTTATACACCCACTTAGATCTGATATGGAATATCTCCTCTCTTACATGGGTTCTGTATGAGTTATAAGCCAGTTGCTAAGTAGGATGCACATCCAAGTAGTTGTGGGATGTTGTGAGTACAGTACTATATCATAGAACTGATCTTTGGCTGTGAAATGCTGTGAATAATTATAAATGGGAACACAGGAACCAAAGCAGCTACCAGCCAACACATTATTTTGTGGCATTGGATCGCAAATTGGCATTATGCGTAGTGATTGACCTACGAAAATGCGACCCCAAATGATTCATGGAACGAATACCACTACCACATTTCTTGGCAGCGTTTCTTGATGGGGCGTAGGATGAATGTTCTTCAACAGCTTCTACTCTGGATTCAACCATGCTTGTTGTGGAGAAAAACAACGAGATGGACAACCCGCCAATGATAGATGATTCTCCAAACGACAAGCCCATTGATTTCTATATCATTCTATATCGATCGTCAACTGACCGGAGGGTATACACTCTGGATCATGCTTACACACTGTTTTTTTGAGGTCCCAATTCCGTTGCCGGATGCAAGGAGTACCTTACCCGGCTTAGCGGCTTTCGGAAGGAGGTGGGGAGGTAAACGCCCCCAGTGTATTGGCCGGAAAATAATTGGGAACATGATAATTGAAAGCACCAAACATACTTATTATTTATATATACAAGAATAGGGGGAAACCGTGGTAACCAATTATTAGACAACCCGTGTCTCATCTTGGCAGCCACATATGGTGATGGCATTTACCTACTAGTACCCGAAACAAACATGGGCGAGGTGTGCGAAAATATGCTGCTACATAATTTGGATAACTTGTACTGAGTCACTGCGCGTCACTGGAAGGAACGTTGGTAAGGGCAACTATCCCATGCTGGCCTACTCATGCCAGGTTCGTGAATTATATACCATGATGGACAGTCTGGATGGGTTTTACGAATGTTGTGCAACATTGAGGTTGAGGAAACCCTCAGATACCCGCCAGTGCAAGGTGCATGGTCCTCATAGGTCATGTGGCAAACCCAATGCCATAAACCTCTGTTTGGGGATGCTTTAAGTTCCACTCATTTCTGGGATGTCACTGAAGATGCTGCATGAAGGAACGGATGGATGAACTCTGGGAACCTAAGGTGCAGATCAAAAACATTCACGGGGTCTTGAAATCTCATGGGTTTTTCGAAAGCGCAAGAACCAATGCTAGAGCAATGTCATTTTTGATTGGGATGTTCTTTTTCTCTTTTTGGCTCCAGCCAATGTTTTCTTGACTTCAATACCGATGGATCAAGGCCAAAGACTAGATCAGGCACAAACCCGAAGCCATGCTGGCAGGATTTAGTTTCCGAAACTGTAGCGCACCATGTTTTCAGATCAGCTAGTGCCTCACCAGCTGCCGTGCAGGTGGCTCATGAACCCGTTGTGATTTCAACGGTGGTGGAAGTGAAGCGCAACGATCATGAGCAATTGCTCGGACTGCTTTCGCATCCGCACAGTGTTCCGCCTTGAAGTCCGGCGAATGGAGATGGTACGCGATGGAAACTGGAAACCGCCACTTTGGGAATATTCCTGGGCCGCAGTGGCATTTCCGCAAAAGTTATGGTTTGATTTTGCCGTTTCGCCCTCACTCCGCACTGCTTCGCGGAAAAGGGAAGAAAACTTGCTCCATTTAGCCGTCGGTGTCTCTCTTCCAGACTAACAAATCCATGGCGGCCGATGCCCGTCCCTTTTTGATAGTTCCGGATGTAGTGAACAATGCCCAAAATCCCTACTGCTTGATGATTGGTAGCCACTGTAAATGGGTACAATTGAATTATGTATGTATAGTATTTTATAGTTGTTATATAGTAGAACCCGCCAGGAGCGGTGTGGGGATTGCGGGAAAATCCTGATGGCCATTAGCAAGGATCGCCATGCGAAGTTCCAATCGGTGAACTGAACACAGACTCCGCAAGGTGCCCCACAGCTCGGCAAGTTGATTTATAACTATAGCTGAAGCAGCTTTCATGGTGATGATAAGTGTAGTTTGGTGGGTTGAGAAACCAACTTGCAATATCTTGCAACTGGCGGGGCCGCCGCCGCCCTATTTGGGGGAGCGATTGCATTCATATGAGAGATTTTGATGATCAAAGAGCCAATCTGTAAAGCCTGTCTGTAGAAAGCATATCGTTACATGCGACGGTATTCCACTAACACTAGCAACATCAGGGGATGCCTACTTGATGGGTTGTAGCTGTTGTAGACTTGTAGATGCTTATATTATCTTATATTTATTGCCTGCTGGAAAGGACATTGCATTAGTCTTGCAGGCTTTTGACTGCAGACGCCTGTGTTGTAGTTGCTGTGGGTGTGGTACGGCTTACTATTCACCTCAATAAGCCCACCATGAACAAAAAGATCTAGCCGCTGGCCAAAGACTTCTTGAAGGGAAGGATATCCAGTCACAATTCATTGTTGGGTCAGAACTTCCACTGCGAACTTCGCATGCCGACCAATTGAATTGTAGTGTTTTGAAGAAAGGTTTGAATGCCCTCACATGGCTGGCAGTGGGAGATTCCGGATTTAGTTCCAATGTTTTCCAGTTGCTGTAAAAGCTCCATTTAGTTCGGGGGTTGCCCAGCCATGTAGCTACCGAAGGGCAATGCAAGTGGTCAAAGAGGACGCATCCTCTGCTATTTTTGTCCTGGAGATGACTACCTCATGATTCGTGATGTCTCATGTATCTCAATCTCCTGGTCCTGCAGCGAAGATGTGCTGGTGCCACTGTGCTGGGGTACAGCTAACAGATATGCCATGTCTACGATTATTTAGGAGCATAGGACTGAATTGAGCCCTTGTTTTCTTGGAACGGGCTAGTGACCAGCGAAAAAACGAAACGTATCTCAGCAAGAATACTGACAGCTGCGACAGGTCCTTCGGTAAACAAATGACTATCATCTTTTGTCACACAAATGGAACGATCATGCAAGGCCGTTTGACAGGTTTGGGGCCTTTTCTGGACATGAGTTTGAATAAGGGGCGCCCCAAAATCCACGGTGAATCATCATGGTCAATATTTTCCCATTTTTCCCTGTTAAAGTGCCACAAATTGGGAGTAGATCCGGCAGCACGTCTCATTTCCAGAGGCACATGATTCAGATATGATTCAGATTATGCTGCTTGTCACCTGCCAGGTTCTTGAGGACCCAGTACTAGTTTTGCACGTGATTCATGGTTTTGCTAAAAATTGTATAAAATTGTATCCCAGCTTTTCTGCAACTTTTTGTAGTCATATGACGGTCATTGACGGTCATATGCCGTTTAGCACCACTGTCATTTTGCGCTCAATCAGCTGCTCACTTGCAATTGTTTTAGGCCCAATGGGCCAACGGAACGGGCCGCGGTACGGAGTTCTAAGATTGAGCCAAGAGATACAGACGAGTACTTTATATAGTGGGAAACTTTGAATTTATAGCATCAAAATGCTCCATATATATTTATATAGTCGACTGTATATATATATATATATATGTGTGTGTGTGTATATACATACATATATATATATATATATTGTGTACGGTACAAAAGCTATGAATCTGAAAACGTATGTGTATTTAGTCCGCTTTCTTTCGCAAACAGCATCACTGATCACATAGCCATGATTAGCCATATAATTATTTAGCATGTAGTCAAACCCGGAATGTGTATTATACATGCCTTAAATAAATGAATATATATATATATATACATACATAAATATGATTTGCGAAGCAAAAGGAACCAGGTCAAGAATTTAGGCAACGAACAAGTCTTCACGGGTGCTTGGGTCCATCATCTCGCAGCTCAACATTGAACTCCTCAATGCTGTGCTCCCGAGCAGTTTTCAGTGCTTCGATCCCAAGCCAATTTCATTTGGGCAGATAAAATAGCCTCACATTTCCTCAAAGTTTGTGAAACTGGGGAAGTCACCCTCATCTCTTTAGCTCGCTGCGGCTGTTTTGGCAGCCTGCAGCCACTGAGCGTCTCGGTTTGTGCTCAGAAACCGCGGCACGCACCGCAAACGCGGCGGCGCATGGCAGACAGCCACACGGTATCTAGACTCTAGACCTGAATGAGCAAAAGCGGTTGTCCAAGGGCTGAACACAAATCATAGGAGGATGCCATTCTATTAGCAGATTATCATTATTTGCTGGGTACCATCTCATTAACCAACCCGTGTTTACTCAGGGGTTGACTCAACTTCAGGTGAAGGAACTAGACGACAGGCTGGGTGACTAACGTTGAATCCCAACAAACCTTGGCAGGAAGAAGGGGCCAGGAGTCTGAGTGAGAAATTTTCATCGCATTGATTCACGTACTATAACCATTTCCCACATTCTATCGAAATCCTGATGCATGAGGGAGGGGATCTGTGTCTTTGAATTTGCGAACATTGGATCACTTTTCCCTCTCTTTCGCTCTCTTTCGCTCTCTTTCGTCCTTCCTTTCGTTCTTCCTTCCTTTCTTTTCCCATTCATCCATTCCTTCCTTTCTATCTTTTCTTCCTTCCTTTCTTCCTTCTTTCCGTTTTGTTTGCTTTCCCTTCCATGATTTGTTTCCTGGGAATATTGGCATTCTTTTGAAGTGGTGCTTTATATACAAGGTACAAAGCTGCAGTAAAGGGTGGTGGTGCCTTTTGCAAGTTGCAAGAAACAGCTTAGAAAGGTCCTTGATCTCTATTCATTAGGTACCATCGCAAGAATTGCACGATTCAGTACTTGGCAGGGTCATGATCCTTTTTGAATAGAGGAATGGGTCCTTGCCTTAGGCTTTGAAACAAAAATCAGGGCGTCCCAACAATGGATCTGGGTGGGGAACAGTTGGAAGAGTGTCTTGAAGACCTTCAAGTTCTTGTCAGGGGGCCGCGCTACCGTTGTAGAATCCTATTTGTGTATTCGGTATACATGTAAAGATCATACGAGATGATCTGTGACATTAGATGGCATTGGCCGAAAAAAACGCATACAGAACTTACATGAACTTTCCATCAGTCTTCGCGAGTGGCAGGTGTTGGCCGCCCATCTGCCAGAGGCAGATCGGTTGTTGGAGCCGCATCTTGGCCGATGGTTGGTCCGCAGAGCCTTTCCAGAGGCCACTTGCTCCACACAGGCGCCAGGGAAAGGTGGAAGTGAGGAAGATTCTCAAGGGATTTGCACATATTTGCACATACATGATATTAAATGACATTAATATTAAATATTTAAGCCAGCTTAAAAAAAAAAAGAAAAAACAGGAAGAACTGGGGATTTGCGATGGGGAGATTCTCAAGGGAGCTATACATTACATACGAAATATTCAAACGATGGCTGATGATGGCTTTTCACACCAAAAGCTTGCAGTGATGATGGCCGATGGCCCGATGGCCCCTGTGCCAGCGTGATCTGCAAGATGATTGCTAGCTCTTTACCATTACTTTCTGCAAAGAAAATGCAAAGCTCGCTCAGATTGTTTTATTCTTTACATTTTTTGGATATGTTTGGATGATCGAACGATCGATACACTTTTGGATGAAGGAAAAGTATATTGCCTAACATGCTCCATGCCCAAGAATTGGATGATGATCCCCCCCGCGACTTTTTCTTGGGATGGGCAACGATAAAGTTCAGCGTTGAGAGCAACGCAATCAATGTTGCGCCCACGACATTCCTAGTGTACCCAATGTTCTAGATGTTTCAACTATAGATTATAGTAGCACATAGTCATACATAGTCACTAGGAGCAAATAGTGCAATTGAACACCATTGACTACAGTATATTATCAGCGTATGACTTTAGAATCCCAATGGCTTCAATTTGCCCAGTGGGTCAATGAAGCTTCGAATGTATTCTAAGACCAGCTCCTTGGAGAGGTCTTCACTTCGGAGATGTCGATCTATCTGGACTGCGCACAGGCACGCTGAAGAGCTCTGCAAGTTCAGCAACATGAATTGATCAATAATTGATCCTCCTAAGATTAAACATTACATGTATAGGCTACATTAGGTTACTGCATAGGTATTTCAAGATCGTTTCTATGAAACCACGGGTTTTCCATGTATGTGAGAGCTAATTTTCTGTATAGTGGCCAAACAAATTGAAAGTTTCCCATGAAAGTAAGCATGTACTGCTGGAATGGTGAACCATGACTTTTCTATTCACCAATTTTCTGGGGTTCTGACAATTGGCGACAATTTTTGACGGCGGTCCGGCTATGCCGAGAAGCCTGGGCTATCTCTTTTTCGGTGATCCCAAGACGGTGATCCCGAGATGCTGAACAGTTGGAAACCTGGAAATAATCAGATCAATTGTTAGATCAATTGTTTGATCAATATAGTATAGATCAATATAGATCAATATCATCTACACATCCTGTCGACACACTTTTCTTTTTATTTTTTGGGGGGTTGCAGTAGTATACAATGTGATATAAAAC
Organism: Symbiodinium sp. clade C Y103; assembly: GCA_003297045.1. Taxonomy (NCBI): domain Eukaryota; class Dinophyceae; order Suessiales; family Symbiodiniaceae; genus Cladocopium; species Cladocopium sp. clade C. The sequence goes on along the minus strand of BGPT01000779.1, from coordinate 100,840 downwards.
TAAACTAGACTGGTGATCTGGGGTGATCAATCAGCAGGATTTTTTAAAAAATCATTTCTTTGGATAAACTATGCGGAACGACCTCACCTCGCGAAGTCCCTTGAATCATAGGTACGAGTTAGTAGGGGAAGCTATCCAAATAGCGGAAGTTTTCAAGCTGATGGATCTGATGGACTATGATACTTTATATCTCCAGCCTTGAGAATTGTCAAAATCAACTGTCCCCATGGGCGGGAGGAACATATAGAAACATAGATCATCATAGATCCAATAGATGGGAATCAGTGACAACAAGCCATAATTTATATAAGTATACAGCAAATTATGTCATATTTTGATCTAATATTCATGAGTTATGCAGTAAACATCAGTAAACCTTTGGGTGTTTAAAACCAGCTATCTAGGTGGCATCACCGCATCCATCGGACGAGTCGCAGATGCTGCCATGACTTCGCACGTCGATGGGGAACGGCCATGGGGAACTTCAGCCGGAAACCCATGGCATTTTTGGAGATTTCCAGATATTTTCCGGATGATTCTTCTCAAAAAGAAGCACCTGGTTCAATGTTACTGTAGTTGAGTATGTTTAGTATTCATATGTAGTCATATATTATGATATACTACGATATATTATGTCAGTATTTACATAATATATATATATATACATTTATGTAGTTTATATCATTGGCTTGCAGAACATCAATTCCCAGCACTCTTCTGGGATGGCTTGATTTCTAGTGGAATTTTAGTTGAATCGGAAGGAGGCGATGGTGGAAGCGGGGTGTGACCCAATGACTGAAGGGGGTTCACAAGAATAGACCAGCCCAATTCTTAGGCTGATCCAATGGTTTTAGAATTGGAGACATTTGGAGATGTTCTTTTTTAAATCATGTTTTATCCTTTGTTTGTAGTCCCAACTGACCCCTGCATTGCACTGGATGGACATCATTATTTTCCCGAACTTCCCCTTCCCAATGTTCAAGGAAGGCAAGTTATCGAGACCTTGGAAGCTGGAAATTCAGTTACCTGTGGATTTCCACTCGCATTTAATGTTGACCGACGCCCGCATACCTTAAGATTACTGGATTCCACTTGCAAAGTGACGCGAGTGATCAACAGCCTTGCTGGGGAAGTGAGAGGTTCTGCTCCAGCTGACTACCTGGCTTAGTTCACTATTGTTGCCAACCAGATATCCCACCGCTACTACTTCATCTGGTTCAGCGCCAATTTTTCGGCATATTCTTCTTCAAAGTCGCACTTAAACAATCACACTTGAAAGCACACACATGGTGCAAACAGCTGATCCTTCCTTGGATCCCCGATCCCTGAGGCTCGTGACCTTTCTTCGCTTGGTGCCTGTGACGCCGTTGCAGTTGCCGGACCCGCAGGGTGGTGTGTCATTCAAAAGGCCCCGGCCATCCTAGGATCCTAGCGGCAATGTAAGATCCCCATATTTGGAAAACAGATTGATACAGGTCAGAAAATGAGTCCCTCCCGGTAAACCACAATTTGACAGATCTAAGTGCTGCTACTGTACACCTGTGAAATTCTCGGTTTGGTTTACTATTGAGACATTGGCCCCCTTATACTGTAGATGCAAACCCTATGATTTCTCGCTGCTCATTGGGCCTGATCCAAATGGCTCCATCCAACTTCTGCGCATTTATCCCCATCTTTGCTAGCTATATATGTTGGTTGAAAGTTGAAACATATGCTACTTGCTGCTTCTCTAGTCATGATATCTTATTATCTCATTGCATCCCCGTGTGCTACACTATAATGCTCGTACATCCATGTTTGTGATGATTTTACCCTTAACACCACCATTTAAAGATGATTTCCATATACATATTTCCCCATTTGGACAAGCATATGGGTAAATTACAACCACCTCACTAAGACCTCACTGGAACAATGGTTAGTAGGGGGTAACCACCCAAGCAAGATAACCTTATTGATGATTTCCCCACAAAAAAATCCATGGCCCATGTCCATCAGGTTCCGCATGAGGCACCTGCTTCGGGCTTCGCTCTCGCGCTGCCTGCAGCCGTGGTTCGCCTGGCTCTTCTCGGACAGACACTCGGTGTTCAGCCCGGTGACTCCGGGGGCTGTTTGCTATGGCAGATAAATCGATATCTGTGATTTAAATGGATTTAATATGATTCAACCAACAAAATGGTGGTACAGTGGGATATGATGGGGTATGACTGGGCTTGTCCTGGATAAATCATGATCAATCATAACGACTTCGCGTCCCCATGTCGCTGGAATGATAGTGAACATATGAGCATTATGGGTAACTATCCCAAAATGGCTTCACCTCAGGTTAGTGCATCATTATATATTATATATAAAAGTTATCCAACGTGTGTTTCGAACATGCAAGGTACCGTGTATACCTCAATTCCTGGCATGTGTCATTCAAAAACTTGACAGTTGCTTAACATTGATGAGCAGCGAAGTTTTGGGGAGGCCTGTTTCGACCCAATTGAAGAACCTGGATGAACGAGGATAACTTTGTGGGGAGTTTGGGACATTCTGTGGAAATTGGGGTATGCTCGGACAAAATGAGACATATCACAATGTCCAAAATCATGATGAAAGTAGTAGCACTGGTATGAACCAGCAATCATGGGAAAAGATGGGAAGATTAAATTAAGCATCAAAATTGGGTTTGTCCGTTTTAAGGGGTACACAATGGAGAGATAGTGGAACTATGTGGAACTATAATAAGGATATATGATATAGCCAACAATATGATATGGGTTTCCAAAAAGGGGTATACTGCCGAATCAGCCATGAGATGTGAAGTCAAACAACAGGTAGAACCCAGAAAAGTCCTGAACTCAGTGCCTGTGTTTGGCGGAAGTTTTTTTAATTGTCATGGATTATCATTGTGGATGATGAAGAACTCTCATAATCAATCAGCACATGGGGTTGCCAGCCTAGTGGTTGATGAACACTTTGTGAATGTGGGCGCAAATTTCGGCTTGGTTGCACTATTTGGATATATTTGGGGCATTCTGGTTCCAGTTCCACGTCACAAGTACTGCATGATTTCGATAGAGGGAGGAGGATGTTTCGATGATATGGGCAGAGAGAGCCCACCCCCACAGTCCATTTGTGAGGCCCCCCAAATTGCCATTTAAATGGAGAACATGATTAACCATTTCCAAACAAACCCATACATGAGCAGCTTCAAAAACCGTCAAGAAAGGATTTATCCAAAGGGTTCACTCTGCTGCCCTCGCGAAAGTCAATTGTCGCGAAAGCTCCGCTGTATATGATCACGGTAGGGGTTATCTCCATTAGAGGACCTGATCATGTTTGCTTAGCCTGATGCTCTATGTCCAACAACTGATCAGATGTCGCACACGGATGTGCCTGGCATGAACGGGGTGGTAATGGGGGTCTTAATCATTTGGACATCGCAAACCCAGTACCCCAGGGCTTCAAACATGCAATTCCTGCAATTACCATGGCAAAATGATGTACATGACCTACCTTTAACATCCTTTAATTTCCATAGCCATTTTCCATGGCAAACTCTTAGATTACTGGAGTACATCCAGCCTAAATTAGGCGCACACACACACAGGCCAAGTCGTTCTTTTTCACCGCTGACAGCTCATATGCCTGCGGAAAAGGTCAAGTGGCGGCACGCGCAGAGACGTTCTATGTCACTCAGCTGGCAGATGGCTATGAAATTCGGCCACAAGAAAAAATGGTAAGACAGACTCAATGTTTGAGGGAACAGGTTCAACATATACAGACATGCTGACATATGAGCCACCGCAAAAACTCCAGCAATACTAAACATGTATTGGACGGACATTGGGTTTCTGGAAAATGATGTAGTTTGTAAAAACATGAGGTAAGCGATGGGACCTTTCCAAATTAGCGATACCCCCTTTAAAGGTTATGTCATTTTGACCGTTGATTTCAGAGGTCTTTGGTGAACTAGATTTAGGATCATACAGGCACGTGCTGCTCAGCAAGTGTTCTTCTTTATATCCGCGAAGTGATCCTCAGAGAAGAGAATCCGCTTCATTAGCTGCCTGCACATCTTTGCCTTGCATGCTTTCATTGTCTCTCCTCTTGAATTTGTACCATTTCGATTGCCTCTCCACTGGCTTTATTTACCCACTGCTGCTGTTTACTGAAGCTTCTGTGTGCCAAATTATTGTCGTTGCTTAAGAGTGTTTCCATTGGCTCCCCATATGACTTTGCGCTGTTTTGATTGCCTCTGTGCTGACTTCAACTTCGTACTGCTGTTGTTTCGTGAAACTGCTTTCTGACGACGTACTACCGTATCAACAGGTACCAAGTTTGGACAATCTTGAGGTGAATTTTAGCGACGCCCTAGCGATGCCTAAGCGATACCCACGCAATTTTTCTGTCCCAGACACCTCGATGCACATCAGTCTGTGACGCATTCATGTTTCTGGTGGCAAGCTAGATAGAGATAGCTAGATAGAGAGGTACCCAAATATAGCCAGCTAGATAGAAGAATAGAAAGAAGAAAGACGGAACGATAGATAACCTGGCATTCTATCTGACATTCTTTCTGGCATAAGGTTCGGGTCTCTACGGGCCCAGAGAGCTGGAAAGCTCGCCATAGCGTTCGGGCCCGCAGGGGCCCAGAGAGCTGGCAAGCTCGCAATAGTATTCCGGTCTGTAGAGGCCCAGTGAGCTGCAGAGCTTGCTATAGAGTGGCTGTGNTCGGGCCCGCAGGGGCCCAGAGAGCTGGCAAGCTCGCAATAGTATTCCGGTCTGTAGAGGCCCAGTGAGCTGCAGAGCTTGCTATAGAGTGGCTGTGTAAAGGTGGCTGGCAAAAAAGCTGGCTGTCCATGCGTGGTTTCAGCGAAGATGCCTGCCGACTAGAAGGAAGCACAGCCTCAGCTCTGGAGTCAAGTAGATCCTTGAATTTTCCCCCAAGCGATACCCCCCAAGTTTGCCATACACAATTTTTGCGCACGTTTTAAGCGATGGGACCTTTCCAAATTTGTGGATGTCCTTTCCGTGAACCTAGAGTTTTCGAGATTGCTCATATTTGTTTGGGACCCCAAAGCATTGAACAAAGATGGAGGATACCCCCTGGCAAGTCCCTGAACCAGTCTGCCATTGTTATCCCTTGTTGCTAGGTGATGATGGTGAGTTATACCGTACCACATGGTTTGATAGTGGTTGTCATACCACATACTATAAGAAATGGTAGGAATTGCAGGAATACCTATAAACCAACTACAATTTGGTAGGAATACAGAATACCTATAAACCAACCACGTTTCTTTTGTGCGAGGGGATAGGGGTGCTTTTCATGGCTCAATTCTTGAACATGTTTTTCCTCTGTTTGTTTAACTTCAATCGATGGGTAACTTGTGCTTCTCATTAGTGTTTTGAAATCCTGGGGTGCCATTCTTGGCAGAATCCAGGCTCCAAACCACCAGCGAGTCATCGGTTGATTTGTTGATTGCCTTGATCCGAAATGATCCCAATGGTTTACTGGTTATTTTCATATGCAGGTCCTCCTTGATTTTTTTGTTTCTCGCACCCTATCCCTGAGGTAAGGCTTGGTGAAGTGTAGGTTCATTCTTGTGCAATTTTGCTGGGGGAATGATGCTCTGCGTCCAGTTGATGGTGTTCCCGACACTGTTGCTAGAGCGAAACTGCGTGCTTTCCTGGAATGATTCTTGTTTGTGCAGGTTGACGCAGAACCTCCTGTCGCCGTTGATGCTTCTTTTGTCATCAATGTTTCAAGGCGTTGAAATGCAAACCCACCAAAATCCAAAATCCGCACGGTGATTTGCTGGCAAAAAATGCTGAGTTGATTCACAAGAAGGTGTCAATTACTAAAGTGAAATATCATTTGACTCTTGATGATCATCTTGCTAAAGGGGGTGAAGCATGGTCTTTGCCTGCCAACAAGTTCGCAGATGAACTTGGCCGTTCTCACTGCTCTTTCCGTTGCTCGTTTTGTCACAAAGGAGATGAACAAAAGAAAAATTGATTGACCTTCGTGTGCTAAACCTGAGTTTTCCTTCAAGTTAAAAGGACATGTTTTGGTGGGCACATGTGGGTGCCCTGTAACAAAGGCATGCCCCAGTGTGTTGAAGCAATACCGATTGTTGTCGGACTTGGAAGTCCTTTCTTTGCTCCTGGGGTAAGGTTCCAGGGATCAGGGTGCGGGCACCCTCTTTTGCAATCTTTTTTGCATAAGGTTTATTTCATTCAAACCATGAATGGTATTGAATCAACCCCCACTTGTCGCAGTTGTGGGGCCAGACTCACAGGGCATTGTAAAGGCCGAAGCAGGAAATAGTTTTTGCAAGCCGTGCTCAGGGTCAGGATATATCAGGCTGCATGGGGATGGATCAAAGCCTATTATGCCATATTTGGGAGGGATGAACCTCCATGTATCCCAGCTATGCTAAGGTTCACCAGGGTGCCATTGTTTTGACCAATGCCCATATGTCGATTTTTTCATAAATTCTGGCACCGGCGAATCAGACAAACATGAAGTCCAAGACCAATATTGGCCATGACCCTCGTCCATCTTTCCCAGAATTGCTGTTGCTGGGGACATAAGGAGGAACTCCCAACAGATTTGGTAAAAATCAGGGGATTTCAGGTGATTCTGAGCATCGAGAACTGCTTCAACGGCCCGCCGTTGCTTCCGCAGTCGCTGGCTCCGCGGCCCTTCAGCTTGGAGGATTGGCAGCAGACGGTGCCTTGGCGGCCCTATATTGAGATATGACGATGGGGAAGTACATTTTAAACTGCTTCCTCTTCAAATCTAGAATTGTCCATACTTATATATAAGATTATATAAGGTGGTTTGAGCTGCAAATAACATGTTGGTCCGTTTCTTTCTCCTTAACCAAATCCAATGATCATGGGGATTCAACCAATCCACCCCAGTTCATCCCCAACAAAAGCTGGCAGCCCTTGATGGACACTATATTCTTGAGGGTTCACCTGACTTGGGGGAGTGGTTGAACCCTCAAGTAATAGTCAGGGTTTGTTTGTCGATCCGGGGCTGACATGAAAGGGTTAGAAGGCCACTTCCAACGAATCAATCACCAGCATTCACCAGCTATTCAATGCAAAAGGGGGGATGGTAAATCAATTACAGGGCTGTGCCTCTTGTCACTATGATTGTTGACTTATTTGTATCTATAGCTCCATCTATTTAGTGCACTAAACCATCTTAGCAAACGAGCTGGGGTACCACCTTGCATGGGTTTGGTAATTGGATAGCGTTGCAACCCTCAAAAATGATAGATTTTTGAAGAATCCAATCTGGACGTATGGAAATGCCACCTATGTAAATATATGTCAATGTACATATGCGCATGCACACATATGTGTTTGACCTTTACAATTATTGGGTAGATACTATATGGCAGTTGATCTAAAGGTCCTTGTAAAGAGTTTTAATTGCGAAAGCCATTCGTGTTATGTTGGAAACCCTCGCGAAAGTTTTTTTTTCGAGCTCGCGAAAGTAAAATTTTTGTTCGTGAAGAATGGCCGTTCCGGGATAAAGGAATTTTGATCAACTCCCATATGTACATATGTTTGATGTCCCCGTTGTGTGTGTGTGTAAACCGCTATCAATCACGCGGTCTAGAATTATTACACCACTACATGTTCAAATTCACAGGGGGCTGCAGGAATGTCATAGTTCTGCAGCCAACGAAGACGGCTATGACATTCTGTGATATCGATCTGGGACGCTGGATCGACGTACCTGTGTTTCGGCTGTGGCAAGGGGCTAAGCCAAGAACCCCAATGATCACCTAATTTGTGCTGTCAGGTACCCTTCAGCCGAACAACTTTTCAAACAAGGAACCATCAAGGCGACTACTACCTCAACATAAGATATCAGAGTTTCACTCTATCATCAGTGTGTTCGGGCGAAAACGCACTGACTTGTGAGCGCCGGCTGCGGGTTCTGTGACCTGCATTGAACAGGCACCGGCCTTCCAGGAGCGGAGAGGGGCGCGCAACACCTCGGAATACGACAGGTTTTAATTCCTGCATGTGAGAGTTGGCTTAAAGCCGGAATGTACGAATTTTTCAGCAGTGGATAAAGTTACAAGACAGCAAAAAGTCACAAGACAGCAGAAAGTCATAACTGCAGCAGGCCGTATGGCCGGGATGTTATAAAGAAAAGGATGTGAGACCTGGCCCTACTTGATTTCGTATGTCTACATTTGTGGCTTGGCACAACCCCCCTCCCCCAAGCCTTCCGGTGTGACCCTGGATACTTACGTATAGCTGGTGCACCTTTCTTCTTCTTTTCCCCGGTGGGTCCGTGGATGCGGCATGCATAGCTAAGCCATTTCTTGACAGGAAGCATTATGGTGCTATGGTCACAGACAACCACGTGGAAGAGTCTCTGCTAGTCGGCTGTGGCCCAGGCCCACAGGAAGCAGCTGAGACTGGTCTTCTTGCACGATGCCTTCAAAAGTTCATG
>BGPT01000779.1:70458-92297 GCA_003297045.1 Symbiodinium sp. clade C Y103 | reverse complement strand
CTCCTCGAAGAGGACTCACTGAAGGTGAGGTGAGCATCAGAGAAGCTTCCTCGCGAGAGTTTAGCGACATTTTGGAGGAAATGTCCCCTCCAAAGAAGCACAAGTAGCCCAAAAGGAGAAAAAAGAGAAGCTGGCCGCCAGGCTTGCTGTGACGAGGGAGCTAATTCCTAACGCAGAATTAACGAGCCGAGCTACTAATTTCAAAACCCTACATAACGAGCCGAGCTGCTAATTCCATGGTGAGATTTAATTGACGAGGGAGACGAGCTAAGAAATAAAGTAATTTGTGCAGATGGCTTGGGACACCGCCCTCCCTTCTCTTTACCGTCTTTTGTCTTCTTCCTTCCCCATCTTCCCACCTTCTCTCCCTGCATTGATGATGATTGCAACTTGGCTCAGCCTCCCTCTCCCAGCTTTTCGGTGTGACCCTGGATACTTGAGTATACCTGGGTGCACCTCTTTTCTTCTCCCCGGTGGGTCCATGGATGCGTGACGCATAGCTTGGGACACCCCGGCTTTGGAGTCTACAGCTCTCATATCCTACCAGTAGTACCGCGCAAGGCGGTGGCGGAAGTTTCAAAGATAGGAACCTATAGGAGCGGTGAGTCGTTGTGATTCATGGATGGCAGAGCGAACCCACTGATGGACCGACAAGTGGTTGGAGGCAGCGCAGTGTAGTTGTAATGTTGTTGTAGTTGTGGTTGTAGTTGTAGTTGCAGTTGTAGCTGTAGTCGTAGTAGTTGTAGATTGTAGATGTAGTTGTGGTTGTAGATGTCGTTGTCGATGTAGTTGTAGATGTAGTTGTGGTTGTAGTTGTGGTTGTAGATGCAGTTGTAGATGTAATTGTAGTTGTAGATGTAGTTGTGGTTGTAGCTGTGGTTGTAGTTGTAGTTGTGGACGTAGTTGTTGTAGCGTAGCTGTCATGCAGTTGAAGTTGTGGTTGTTGTAGTTGCTATAGTTGTAGTTGTAGTGGTAGTTGTGGTGGTAGTGTAGTTGTAGTGGTAGTGGTAGTGGTAGTTGTAGTGTACTTGTTGTTGTGGTTGGTGGTAGTTGCAGTTGAAGTTGTAGTGTGGTTGTAGTGTTGCAGTGTTGTAGTTGTAGTGTTGCAGTGTTGCAGTGTTGTCGTGTTGTAGTTTTCGTAGTTGTTGTATGTTGTTGTATGTTGTGGTGGTAGTGTTAGTGGTAGTGGTAGTGGCAGTTGTAGTTGTAATGTTGTCGCAGCTGTTGTTGTAGCTGTAGCGGTCGTAGTTGTAGTTGTAATTCTAAGGTAGTTGTAGTTGTAGTAGTTGTGGTCGCTGTAGTTGTAGCTGTAGTTCTAATGTAGTTGTAGTTGTGGTAGTTGTGGTGGTAGTTGTAGTTGTCGTGGTAGTGGTAGTGTAGTTGAAGTTGTAGTTGTAGTGGTAGTTGTAGTGGTAATGCAGTTGTAGTTGTGGTGGTAGTTGTAGTGGTAATGTAGTTGTAGTTGTGGCTGTGGTTGTAATTGTACTTGTGCTTGTACTTGTACTTGTGGTGTAGTCACATCCCAACTTCAAAAATTGACCCAAGCCCCCTCAGTTTTTAACACTTTTGACTTGGAAATATGCTTCGCACCACAAAGGCGTGCACTGTTTCGACATCGAATCGTCATCGAATCGTCTCAAAGTGCTCCGAACCCCTCAGTTTTTAACACTTTTGACTTCCAAATTTGATCCGCGCCACAACGGCATGCGCTTTTTCGACATCGCAACTTCCAAAAGTGGTCCGAGACCGTCAGTTTTAAACACTTTTTACTTCAAAATGTGCTTCGCGCCACAGCGGCGTGCAATTTTTGATCTCTCATCTCCCCAAATGGCTCCGCACCCAACGCTTTAGCGAGCCTACTTTTCGACCCTCCGGAGCCACAAAACATTGGAAAAACGCAGTGTTACGCGACTTTCCTACCTTTTCGGGCATCTGATCTTCTCTCTTCTGACTTTCTCCCTGTCTGATCTTCTCTCTTCTGACTTCCTTCCTGGCTGTGCTTTTCCATCTGTCCATATTGCCGGAAGTTTGACTTCTAAACTTCCTTCGACCAGTATGTCTATCGATACAGATACTAAATATATAAATAAATAAATAAATAAATGGATCAATAAATAAAAAATAAATCAATAGACAGGGAAATACGTATATACTCTATAAATTCAAACGTGTGAGAGAGAGTGTGTGTGTTTATTTCTTCTTTCAGCATTTTATGATTCTGAAATGCTTATGGCAGCATGGCATACCAACCGTTACATGATTGGGCACGCTGGGGACTGGGCACGTGACTGGGCTGAGGACGATGACAGCTTCGCGGCGTACCTTCGCCACTTCACTGCGGCTGCCGGTTTGGGAGACGTGGACGTTTTGGGGTCGCTGGACGGGAAGCAACTGGCATTGCACCAGGCGGCCGATGTTTAAAAATGGCAAGGGCCGAGGAACCGAGGAGTGGTTTCTTATGGGATAATTATGTCAAGTATGCCCCATTATTCAAACACACCCAAGCGGATTGGTGACTCAAAATAAGACCCCGGAAACCCAAGGGATTTTCCCATGATGATGAAATATGATGATTTTCGGAACCAGCCATCCCAAATCTGCGTCGAGATTCTCTTGGGCTCTGGCTGGCCTTGGAGGATCTTGGCGAATCATCAGGGGTAGAGGCTGCTGGGGGTGATCAAATCGCGTGAATGTATGATTTCAAGATATATCAAGAACACGACTGTCGGAGTACATAGTGTCTTCAATTTCTGTTTTTATAATCCCATCTGCCTACCATTAAGCACCCCAAAGAAGAGACCCGCAGGTGAAAATAAAATTTATAGATTCAATGCGAAACCATGCTAGGGTGATTGAATATTGGGGGAAGTGGATGAAAAGTCCATAGCCGCGTTCATTGGATTGCGGGATTCGTGCAGGCGGCAATGAGCCGAGAGTCATGGATGTCCATAGCACCGCGCTTTTTGCCCATGTTTGAGAACGCAAGCATCGCCTATCGAAGACACCTGGTGTGGTAGGTTTTGCTGGATACTGTAATGTTTTATAGTAATCCTTTCCCCCTAATACTAACCCCCCCTAATAATAAACACCTCAGGTAGTTTTTATTATTAGGGGGGTATTTATTATTAGGGGGGACCCTAATAATTTAAAACGCAATTAATACGTTGCAAAAAATTGGATTTCGAAGCGGATCGCTAATAGTAAGCGCCGGACCTTATTACTAAAAACTATTTTTCTCGATCGCGATTTCAAAACCAATTGAATTCCAATTTAAAACGCACTTAATACGTTGCAAAAAATTGGATTTCGAAGCGGATCGCTAATAGTAAGCGCCGGACCTTATTACTAAAAACTATTTTTCTCGATTTCAAAATCAATTGAATTCCAATTTAAAACGCAATTAATACGTTGCAAAAAATTGGATTTCGAAGCGGGACCCTAACAATAAGCACCCCGGGGTTGACTATTTTTTATTATTAGGGGGTGAAACCGACAAATGGTAGGTTAATTTTTACATTGTTTTCTAAAGGGGATCAATTAAAAGTCAAATTGGCCAACCACAAATTTTCCAAAATTGGAGATGGACCCTAGTTTTTATTATTTGGGGGGGGTTTNATCAATTAAAAGTCAAATTGGCCAACCACAAATTTTCCAAAATTGGAGATGGACCCTAGTTTTTATTATTTGGGGGGGGTTTAGTAATAGGGGGAAGGGTATATGCCCACGGACGTTTATGCAAGAATTGTGAAGTATCGAGAAGTGCTGGGTTATTCGTGACTCCACAGTGAAGGGAAGGGGCCATAAGGCCATAAAGACTGAAGATTTTCCAATTTGGTGCTTAATTTCGGAGCCATCGCCAATCCCACAGAGAGTGTTCTTGGCGCTTCGCATGATCTCAGACCGTTGAGAGAGAGAGATGCAGTGAAAAAGGGGGCGGCCTGCCAGTTGCACAGGGTCGAAATTGGAAACAAAGCTAGAACGCATTTTCCCAATTTGTTCACTATAGTTTTTGATTGCCATATCTGTGGAATAGTGTGGAATAGAAGTGGCAGCATATTGCTGGTAATTGACCCCGGCGTCCTGGAGATCAAGTGATTCATGAAGATTGACTAATATCCTGCGAATTCCTGATGACCATGCTCATCAGCCATTGTACATGATCAATTGTCAGTAGTTAGCTCGATTGGGTTGAAAAAAATGAACTGGAGACCGAATCATTTTAGGTTTAGAACAACTATGAAAAAATATGGCGATATTTTTGGGCACCCGGTCTTGACTTGTCTAGACCCCAGCGAAAACAACATCTTGATGTTTTGACATATCAGTCCCCACTTCTGGTGTTCAACAGCAGACTTCGACTTCTTTGGCTCTTGGGCTCCAAAACAGATAGTTTTCAGGTGATTACATGTTCACAACATAGATCAAAACAAACAGCTTTTGGACTCCGTTGGTGCCCCCTTTTGGGGCCTCAGCGTGGGCCTGCACTTTCCTTGGATCACTTAGACTTAGACCTTTGAAGTATGCCATTAGGATTTTTGATGCAGAAAAGTGAGCAGATATGAAACGTGGCCAAAAAAACCTCGCCAAAAACCTCACCAAAAACCTCACCAAATATTGCACCTAGAATTTCCAACATCTTATTTTCCAATCACTTTTTTCAACCCTTCGCATCCCAGGAATGGCTTTCTACAAGCTGGGCTTGGCTGAGTCATGTCCCGAGCTGCTGGAAGATTCTTCCCATGTGGCTAAAGAGTTGGACGCCCTGGGCGGAAGTGGCTGAAGGCGGCTCCTACAAGCGCGTCCCAGCGCGTCCCGGCAGACAAAGTTGAACAAAGGAAACATTTATTCATGATCCATGCATAGGAGATGATAGGAGAATGTTCATTTGTACTCTTTGGAATAGGGAATGCTGTTTTTTTTGTAAATATCCATTAGTTAAACTAAGCAAATCTATAGGGAATGATCCATGGGAAAATGGGGCGCGCTAACTGGTGATGGGTACTTTTAAGATACACACTCACCTTTTGTATACACCCTTTTAAACCATACATATAGGGATATATACACCAACCAGCTAGCAAAAACATGCCGAAATATTATTTGGCTGTTTGTTTGAAAATGTCGGAGCAAATAGTCGTATAGAAAAAACAAAACCCCATGTTGGAAATCAGGACAGTTCAGAGAATATGTTTCAACTGCTCCCAAAATTGAGTCATTGTGCAATTGATGTGAAAAAATTGAGGAAATTGTCCACAACATCCATTGTTCATCAACTGATTTTTCCATTTATCGGTTCCACATGGGTTTCCCATCTCGGTTTTCCCGCCAGGCTGGCAATTTGCAATTCCCATGGTAGTTTCCGCCCAAGGCGGAGCCAAAAAAGAGCACGCTTTTCTGGCGCCCGTTGGGGGAGCGGCGGAGCGTGTAAGGGCTTGTGGGGAATTTGATCACTTGGAGGTTTGCAGAAACGGATATTAATGGGGGTACCCCAAAATGGATGATTATGGCTGATTTATAATGGACAATCCCATTAAATAGATGATTTGGGGGTACGCCCATTTTAGGAAACCTCTGATTATATGGTAGAAACTACGAAACAATGCAAAATCCCCATCAAGGGAGGTTTTTTAGCTGGGAAAATCATCAAACTAAATGTGGGATTCTTCCAGCTAGTCATGTTTGAATACCGGCGGGTGTATGTAAAGCCGACACATGTCAGAAAAGATAGGAAAAGAAATTAGTAGATTTAGGATGTCTATAGATCTCTCCAGAGTTCTTCGATGGGTATTTCAAGAATGTGCTGAACCATGTTAATCCTCTGAAGCACAAGAAATGGTCAACCCCCAAACCCCATGATTTTGCCAACCTTATGGGCCATTTGATCATAGGAGAAGTGCCATTTCTAGTAGCAGATTGTCACTACATGGGTGGAACGGTCATAATTCATCGAACGAGGTATATAAATGAATCTGTGGCATCAGCAAACCATACCTCGTTTGCCCACGTTAACTCCATTCACCAGTGCCGAATTCACAAATATAGAATATCTAGTGCCAATGTTCAAGAAATATCTGAGTGGTTAAATGGCTTAGGGGATGGTATGTAGGTTTGTCAAACCATGTCAAGCCCCACTGGTTTTTCAGCACATCCACAGCATTCCATAGCCATGTTTGGGGCATGCCCAATTGTCAGAGAGACCCATACGATATACTTCTTGCTGAATAATACCCACCTCATTGGCCGACCTCACAAAATTGCCTTCATCGATCTTAAATAAGAGGGTTTGGAATGGGGAATGCCCATCATTTGCGAAGCATGCCCATCATGTAGATCATGGGTGAGCCGCTTGGTGCGGCAATGTGGCGAAGATTCACTTACTGCCGAGATCCACAGATGCAACCTCACATCAGGCATCAGTGGCTCAACATGCATCTCCATATGCCATATGTTTCCTGCTTCAACCAGGATGTTCTGGTGTTAGATCCCCAATTATAGGTTTTTCTTGCTGGAATCTATGTTTCTCTTGGTGATAGTCCTTATTTTTGTTGCCCAAATAAGCCGTTATTTCCCCTGGTGAAATCCACAGCCGTGTTGCTGAAATAATAAGCGTTTTCTTTGGTGAATTCCACATGTTTGTTTCCTCAAATCCAGATTTCCTCTATAGAGTGAAATCCCAATCCTTGACATTTTGGAGATCCCTGTTGCTCTTGTTGATTTTGTTTAATCTTGGATTGCTTAACTCCTCACATACTTCCTCTTTTTATGGGCAAAATCTCCCATGTCAGGCAGGGACCTTACCCCTTTGCCCATCCCCAGGTTTGAACACGCCAAGCCCGGACGTCTTCTTCCTAAGTCTGGCGGCGAAATATGCTGGGCTTACTGCTGGTTTTGGATGTTGTACCCACTTATTCGGGGACTTGCCCTTAAGCATTAAAATGGGGATAGAAGAAGGGTATGTAATCATACAATTATAGTATGATTTGTTCTAAATGGGGAATGCTTCAATTTATTTCAGGTTTTTAATTGGAACAAATTATGATTGGCCGTCAGATTTTGGGTATCCTGTTTTCAGTCAAAGGCAAGTGGTAGATGTACCAACCTGGAAGGGGATAGAACATGATGATGTAAAAGGGGATTAAAGATACGATCAACTGCTGGCTGCATCAATCAGACTGTGGATTCTAACGAAAAAAGTCAACTGGCAAGAGCAGGGATTCAATGTGCAGGAAGAGGGATTCAAGAGCAGAAAAATACAATCTCGACAGTAGCAGTCGGAGATTTTAGATTGTTTGATGGAATTTGGCCTCTATGTCAAAAGAGACGCCAGGCACTTGAGCAAACATCCATAGAAATCTTCATGGTTAAGATTGTTAGATATTGATTCGTAGCAGGTGAAGTGTGGAATGAAACAAAATTGGATTTTTTGGCCATGTTGAATGACTGGGCGGCGGTATTGCTGAAATTGTCCGTACATAGTATGATGAACCCAGGTGGTTCAATCGCCAGCCTGAACACTTATAGATGAGATGCAACATTTGCAGCCGGCTGTGTCGTCAATGTTCGATGGGACTACTGGAGTGGGTGACAGATGCATGCGAATGGAACATTGAACATTCGATAGATCCGAATAGAAGTGGCTGGTGGTTTTAGAGTTCTTTAGTTGCATCCCTTCGAATAGTGATCGAAGTCTTCAGATGGATTGAGACCACCATCCCAACGAATCACAACTGTAGGCCCTACATATTCGGAACTACCAGATGGCTACAACATTTGGTTTTGGGATGTTTTGGGCATCAGGCCATTCACATCGCGATCTTGCGATTTGCACGCCCTTACAGTATCTTACAGTTTCAGCTCCTCATGGTGCACTTCGTTTGCCGTGGCTTAAGCTCCCAGAAAACCACAAGTAGAAAGTGGAGTCTCATTCCCTTCCCAAGACCACCAAGCGGCTTAGCTATGGGTCAAACTTCACGCAATGTTTGCGTATGACCAAGGCCCCATGGTTGGAAACTGCCTGACTCTACGGCGCCTGGGCCCCTCACGGGGAAGCAAGGCACGTCTCCAACGAAACCAGGGAATCTGAAGGGGTACCCGTTACCCTTGGACTCACTGACATAGATCATGGATGGAAAAAAAACCATGGAAAACCCATCATTTGCATATAATTCTCTGAGTGAAACCATTAGTTTTCATTAGTTTTCCATATCTGCATGTGAATTTCCCGTAGGTTAGCAAATCTTCAAGTGGCCAACAATCCGTAAAATAAATACCTTGTTGGGAACCTCCCATCGCGAAACAATGGCGCAGAGTTCAGCTTTCTGTCGGATGTAGGCATGCCGAGCAATTTTACAGGATTTTACAGGTCACTTTTGAATACTTTTGCGTATTGGAGTGTGGCATACCAAAAATCGGGAGCTCACCAACAGTGGGAATCCTACGGCGAGGATGTAACGGATCTCATGTATTCCTTCTCCAATGTCAACCGTGGATCCAAACCCCCTGAGTTCCCCTGAGGGGTCACCCAAGAAGTGACAACTGGCACCGACTACGAAATAAATGATGTTCAATGATTACAACTGGAGAATGCTGGTGATAGATCATGATTGCTCATGATGATTATGATGCGAACCAGTCATGAGCCAAAGCACACACACAAACACAGACACAGATATACAATGATATACAATGATATACAATGATATACAATGATATACAATGATGTACAATATGCATACAATATACATACAATTACAATAAAAATATAAACATATACATATAATATAACATAATACGATTTAATATAATACAAGATAATATAATATGATATAATGCAGTTTAATATAATATAATGTTATTTTGTATTAAATTAGATTTTACTATATTGATAATTTAATATAAGATAATGAAATATAATGCAATATAAAATAAGATGATATAATATAATATAAAATAATGTAATATAATATATTAATATACAATACAATAATACATATACACATGATTATTATGCATGTGCACTAGATGTATACATAAATATCTAGCGAGCGAGCTATTGTCTTTGGTGAATTAAGCTCTGCTGTTTGGAAGTTAGCATCCCATGTTCCACCAATTTAAGGCTGCAAACTCAACATGAGGGCCATATATATGTTTCCTTCATTTTTTAAAGCCATATATATATATATAATATAAATAATATAATAATACATATATATATATAATTGTAATATATATATATAGTAAATAGTATATATATATATATGTTAAAGAATAAATAAATATATATATATATATACATTAAAGTATGTATGTATATATATTTATATGCATACACTTACGCATAGGGGATCTCAACTCACCAAAAAGAGGGCGGACTGCCGGAGAATTGAGGATTCTTGTTTGGCAAGCTGCTACTTTCTCTGCGTTTTTTAGGCTTATAGTGGGAGCTCTTAGCGGGCCCAGCCTCTGGGCCACGCTGCTCGGCCGCCATGCCGCCCAGTCCCATGCGCCCGGGGGATTGGATCTGTCCAGATTGCAACAATCATAACTATGCGGACAAGATCAATTGCAACAGGCCCCAGTCGCTGAGTGATAAAAAGCGAAGCTTTTTTTAAAGGACGTTGCCGGTTGTTCTTAGGAACGTACTGGAATGGGTGTCGTAAACAATGTTATCAAAGAATATTTCGTTCATAATTGTGATGAACTGACATCTTCTAATTTCACTTGTTTAATGGAAATATTGAATGACCAAAGCCTAAACGATCGATGGTTCATGGCCACCATCCTGGATGCAGATCGAGCAATGTGGGTGCACAACTTGGGAGATGGTTTAAAGTTCATCGAGATTGATCGCACTAGTTTTTTCATGTTTTCTCCCGCCCTAGAAGTGATGGGTTGAGAACCCCCGTTGATTATGCATTTGTAGCGATGATTGGTTGCAGATGTTCCCAGACTGATCCTCGACACTTCTTCTTAGGTCTTCTTGTAGGTGAGTGCTTGTTAACGGTGGGGAAACTGTGCTTGTGTAGATTCCGACGGTGTTGGAATGAAACGCTCCAAAACTATGGGTCATCATACCGGCAATTTTCGAGGAAAGTCATTTTCCACAGGTGACACGCTCCTGAAAGCCTAGTCGATAGTCGGTAAAATGATGAAATGCAAGGATCGACAATATTGACTAGAAATAATATGAATAATCAAAACAGTAGTGATAAACAAACCCAAATCAATCACATACACACACAAACATATACATACATACATACATACATACATACATACATACATACATACATACATACATACATACATACATACATACATACATACATACATACATACATACATACATACATGTATAATTAATCATGATTAATCATGTGTATGTACATTTATTTTTACATATATATATATATACACATGAAAAACATAGGTCTAGTGTAAATCGCTCCACGAATTGGGGCATACCAAAATCATAAACGGCTGTACTGGGGATGATTTGTGGCATTGTTTACCTTCCATTTCCATTTGCTTGAGAAAAGGTCAAACAATTTGAACAGTAGGGCCTTCAGCCATACATATGCTATCATATGCTGTCTCATGTCGCCATGGATCAATGGCTATAATATCCTATAATTATGCTGTATTTAGGGGGATGAATTTGAACCTCCAGAAACACAAGCTAATTTGAAGTGAACAGCAGAAGGGTTTTGGTGACCCATCCCTATAAAAACATGATAAAACATGTATATGTAACTAGGTACCCCCCAAAAAGATAGAAACATCATTTGATGTACCACCATTTCAGTGGGTTTTTACTGTTCCTTTGTTTTGGGAGTTGCTTTATAGATGCGCACGGCAGGTGCGGAGCTCCCCGTCCGCCTGACATGTCGCTTCCGCAGCCGCCCAGCCACGGCGGCAAAGGTGGCGGCAAAGTCAAGGTGGGCGAAAGGTGGTGGATGTGGGCTAAGGCTGGTGAAATTGTAGCCATACATGCTGCTTATATATATATATATATACATAATCATACTTCACATATATATATATATACTTATGTATCTATGTGTAATTATATGTAATTTTATGTGAGTATATTTAACTATTTTTAATTGCATATAGTTATACAATCTGTGTATTAATGACAACCGAAGGGGATGATCCCCAATGACTCATCGGTTGGAAGCAACGGGCTCAACCACAAACAACTAAAGTTGATGCGATAAAAGGCTTAGGGAAGCCACCAAAAAAATGGGCAAATCTTACTTGGACCATCTTGCCATGTTGGACCTAGTAGTGTTTAGTAGTGTATGGTTTGGTATGGCGGAAATGAACACCAAAGACTTGGGTGACCTGGGTGACCTGGGTGACCTGGGTGAGCACTTTGATGACATAGAGTGGACTGCATGGACTACGTTTGAGCGGGTCCTGTGCTGCCAGACTTGCAGGCACATAGTGGCATATGCACAGGCATCACTCTGCTAAAAGTAGACCTTTTTGAGGTGCTGTGTGTATCTGCGTGTCAAAGAATGGGGATGCTGGATCTTGCGGTAAATGTGTTTAGGGGTCGTCCATATTTGTCGCAACCCTCAAAAACACCGAAAGATGTTTCCAAGATGGTAGAGTTAAACAATACTTCCTCCATATGTTCACATACAATAGGTCCTCTATATTGTGGTGTTCACATAGGTAGTTAGACAACACTTCCTCCATATAGGTGTTCACATACAATACCATCATATATTTTCCACCTTTCCAACTCTTCACCCACTTTTTTTGTGGTTCTGCCTGGCACACGCCCAGGACATGCGGCCTGGAGACTGGATGTGTCCCAGCTGTGGCAACCACAACTATGCAGCGCCTCGCAGAGATGCGATGGTGGAACCGGCCACAGGAAAAATGGTTGGAGTATCTGGAGATATTTTGGATGGTAGGCTAGTAATGTTTAGTACGTTGCATTTTTTGGCATCATGTTGAATCATATTTTTGCTATAAATCGGGGCGTGTACCAAGCAGCATTTTTTTGCATGGTATCAGCAATAGTATGGTTGGCTGGAGGATCCAAGATAACTTTCCTGACATCAGGCAAGCGGCCTCCGGAATTCAATCTACATCATCATCATCGCCATCATCATCATCATCAGCAGCATCATCAGCATCATCATCATCATCATCATCATCATCATCAGCAGCAGCAGCAGCAGCAGCAGCTCAAGATCATCATGATCGTTATCATAATAACAATAACAATACTAGTACTCTCTCTCTCTCTATATATATATACATAAATAAAATAGGAATAACAGCAGTGATAAAAATCATCAGCATGATCCTTCAAAGCAGACCGCCTTTTCGCGTGCCGAGGACAAGAAAAACTGCAATCGCTGTGGCCTGGCCAGGCCCTTGGACATGACCGGTGGCGCACCCGTTACCAGAGCGGGCTATGGCGCGGCGACGGCTCCTCCGGTGCAGAGAGCTTCTCCATATGGATTCAATGGTGACTTGGTGATCGGGAGATAGGAAAACCCTGGTGATATGCCAGTTTCTTTGCCCTAAATGAAGGAATACTATGATAATATAAAATAATTAGATGTCCTGTTTGTGAGAGGCAACATGAGGTAACTATGCAATGGTACTGTAGCTCCGTACTTAATTAATTAATTACATTTACTTCCATAGGGTTTACATGGATGTTCAATGGGGTAAGCAACTCAGCCAGGATGGGAAACGCAGCCATGGCAATGGTGATAGTCAGATAGTCTCAATGAACCAGCAAAATAGCAGGAAACATCACCAAATAGATCTACGCAAACCAGCTGCTTGATATACCCTCTGGTAAATTAACATAGACCCTGAAAATCATCAATGTTTTGTGGAAACTGCTCTTCCAACCCCTATCTGGCAGGGTCTATGTCAAGTTATGTCAAGTTGCTGGAGGGTGTCTTGATATCAATTGAAGAAATGATGAGTTTCCTGAGTCGGGACGAATTTGGGAAATGGCTTCGGCACCAATGAAGGATGATCCTGATGCTTAGCCGCCAAGGGACTCGAGACCTCGCAGGCCCTGTTTTCAACGGGGTATCTTGAGGAAAACAAAACTGATCATGGGAAATCTCCGTATCGAAACAGAAAATATCAGTGGAAGTTGAAACCTTTGAATTTCTGTGAGGTTTTCCACAGGTCAGATAAAAAATCCCGCGACTCAGCAGCTGCTAGCCCTGTGAGTTGGATTCAAACATCCAATTGCACTGGAATGACATGTGGCACATGGTTAGTAATTCGCTTAGTAGCTCGATATAACATGTTATGACCCCATCTAGTTGTGCCACAGCTTAGATCCCATACTTCATGGATACATATCATATGCATATTATTCTGATCATTTGTATGTGTGTACTGTGTAAGTATTATCTGGTATATATATATATATTATGTATGTAAAAACGTAAAAAAACTATATGCACATGATTGTACATGTGTTTGTGTGCAAATGCAGTGTTCATGTATATACACATGCACGTGCATCCAGGCAAACACCTTAGCTGAACATTGGACCTGCCATGCAACTGATGCAGCTTGACACCCCACAAACCACCTGAGCCCCACGAAAGGATCCCTCAAATTGAGGGTTACGAGATAGCCGTGAGAAAGAAAACTTAATGCGATAACCATATGTACTTACTTTACTTCGTGTGATCCCCACCGAGTATATATCCTGCCATAACTCTTACGTTCTATCTCACATATTTTCCGGCATTCTATTTGACATATGGACTAACAGACTATTTGACATCTTCTCTGACATTCTATCTGGCAGTCTATCTGGCATTTTATCTGGCATTCTATCTCACATATTTTCTGACATGTGTTCGGGTACGTGCCCAGACTGATCGACAGGCTAGAGTGACACCTCTGTTGAAATCTAGAGGCCTTCACCTGGCAGGTGCAAAAGTGGTGGAAATTTCTGACATGCCATTCTAATCTGCGGAATATAGCTGTTTTCGTTTTCTCTGCGGGGTAAGGTGCGCTGGCTTGACGAGTGTCTCAATTCCCCCGACACTGGCATTCCCTGATGAGTTTGTGCAGCCTATAGAGGTTGGGTGGTAGATATTTCGATATATTTCGATCAAGGTGCATGATTTTGGGTCGTATTAAAAAAAAGCACCCACATGTTCAAAGGTGAGTATGTAGTTTATCTTAAGTATACTGTCGTATGTCATGAATTTGTAATTTGATAATTGTAAGACCCAACGTATGATTTCGTGACAGAGGGTGCACGACAGATTTCTCAAACCTCGTCCGACGAGGCAAAATTCCGAAGCAGCAGTGGCAGGCTATGGTGCAAAATGCCTACGCTGACGCTCCAGTTTCCATGGCTGCAGGTATCCGCAGATAATCTGAGGGGGGAAGGTGCCTGTGAACATCTGTGAACTATATCAGCTCAAAAAGAGATCGTTATAGAGATGTGATTGGAATTGTGACATTAAGGATTGGGTCAGTAACTGGGACACGTCCCCTTGTTGAGATATGTAGGGATCTAAGCAAACTGCCAAGCCGCTGCTCAGGTTGCTACCCCTGGCCCTGGGGGGAAAGGTGTGGGCGGATGGGTGTGTCCAGCCTGCGGCAATTACAATTATCCGCACCGAAGCAACTGCAATCGATGCGGCGTCCCGAAGGAGACCCGCTACTTGGCAGGGCCATGCAGGGAATGGTGGGCGTTTTCGGAATCGATAGGCCAGACTTTCTTTGAGATGATTTTTTTTTTGGGGGGGAGGGATTTTATGCAGATCTGAGGGGCCTCAAATTTAGGATGATTCACCTGAAATGATTGAAAGACTGAAAGACCTGCCGGCTGATGGTTTGCTTGTAGGGGCACTAAGCCACTTTATTGTATGTATGTATGCGTTTACAGATGCACAGATATAGATAGATAGGTGGATGGATGGATGGATGGATGGATGGATGGATGGATGGATTAAAAAAAAGATAAGTAGATAGGTCGATAGGGAGATAGGGAGATAGGGAGATAGATTCGATGGATAGATGGATAGATGGATAGACGGATAGATGGATAGATGGATAGATGGATAATTAGATGGATGGATAGATAGGTAGATAGGGAGATAGGGAGATAGGGAGATAGGGAGATAGGTAGATGGGTAGATGGGTAGACTGGTAGATAGAGACAGGCAGGCAGGCAGGCAAGGTAGAGACGCAGATAGGCAGATAGGCAGACCTAGGTACCTACGTACCTACGTAGCTAAGTACCTACGTACATACGTACCTACGTACCTACGCACATACATACAACTGGGGTAAAATGTTGCTATTCCCCACTTACCTAGGATGTGAAACTTTATCACAGATGTGTGACTTGTTATTGCATATATCCTGACAAGCGGGATGATTGGCTATACCACCAAATGGTCTCCTAGAAAAATGGGACGCTTCATGATTGTGGATCCACAATTATGAACTCATCTCCACATTGTACACCTAAACCATATATTGTTGGTAAAACAATAATAAACCAGCCCCTAAATCACCATAAATGGGTGGTATAAACCATTCCCAAATGGGTGGTTTTTTATTGTTTTACCCACATTATTGTATGGTCATAAAACCATTGCTCGTTGTATACTGCAAAAAGAAGATGGACAAACCCAGTAAGTATTGATGGCTGATATCCCCAAAAATGTTGCCAGATCCCAAAGGATCGAACAAAATTCTGATATGGGTTTGTCTGAAAACAGGGCGCCCCAAAATCCGATGGATTATCATGATTTGTCAATTTTTTTCTTACTCAATTGCATTTTTGGGGTTTTCTGTATACCCAATTTTCAGACACACCCATACAACTCAAAAAAAAACCCATGGGTGGACATAGATCTCACCAAGGTATCTCCAAGGCTGGTCTACGAGAAGGAGATTGGATTTGCATGGCATGCGGGAATCACAATTACGCGGACAAGATTCAGTGCAACAAATGCTGCCCGGCCTGCTTTGTTTGGGACGTTAGGGTTGAATTTTTGTGATTTGTTTGGGCCTTGCACCCTCACCCAACAATATGCAGTATAATGCAGTATATATATATATATACACATATGGGTAGCAACTGAAAAGACTATACACATCTATACACAAACGAAACCTTTTGGACTGGATCCCTTGCTAAGAAACATGAAATTAAGTATACAATTGAAAAGCCAATGGTCGGCAAATGGTTGAACGGAACAAAATGACCCCAACGGGTATGGCTGAAGATTTAGGGCCCCAAAATATGATTAATTATTCTTATGAGATTAGGGCCTCAAAAAATCATGAATCATTTTCGTGAGCTTGAAACTCACACGTATCATTTGGTCAACAAACATGACACTGGAAAGTGCGCATTGAATCCCGTTTTACACTGCTGGTTTTCCGCTTCCATGTGTGATTGCCCCAGCGTTCGGGTATGGGCAATTAGGTCATCGCAAAGTAATCAGGACAATCCATTTCTGAGAAGTTACGCAAGCCCTTTGTATCCATTTGTGAGTTCCGCATTTCTGACCAAATCCCAGTGAATTGATTGCTTGAAGGCTAGGTGGCGATGGCCTCACACAAAAGTTGCGATGCTTTCTCATGATTTAGATAAACAGACATAATTGATATATATATATATAATGATATATATATATATATAATATATATTAGTATACATGTATATGTATATATACATGCATACGTATTGTATACATCATGTATTTTGTAATTAGATATAAAGATATATACAATGCATGATCTATATAATGATTTAATGATCCATGATTTATCCATGATATATACATCCACAATCTATCCATGATCGATATCCTTCTTTCGAATGGTCAGCATACGATTAGTCATCCGGCGAAGAGTAGATTCCCCAATAGTCATGATATGCCAGCTATATGCCAACTATGTACCATGCAATTGCAATACGATAAAATGGAAAGGAATGCATCATCAATAAAATCGTAGGCGATGGCATTGTTCCATTTTTTTGCTCGCAGCTTTTTGATCTGTTGTTTCGACAGCGGCGAGGTCTTCAAATATCTTTAAATTCAAATGCTGCAAATGATGCATGATGGAACCAATGTCTTGGTATGTTTGCTCATACCGTACCCGGGTCGGGCCGAAACGAATTTTGGTCGACTTCCCAGGTGGCATGCCGAAGGAGCATTCCGTTGCAGCGCCAGCGAAGGGCATTGGAAAACAGGCGAACCATTCGGATTCCACCTGGAAAATGGACAAAAATAGGTGAACCAACATGTGTTTTATATTAACTTTGTACCCACACAAAATAGAGAGAAACCAAGAGGATTTGGGATTGAATCGTATTTCATTAATCCATTATGATGTCAACCAAGACTGCAGGGTGTTTACAGAACGTCGCCTCACTTCAAATCACCTGACAGCAACTAAGCTTCGACAGGTGTTGTTTTGGAGAGGGTACCCTCACGTAATTTCAGATGGCAATGGAAATCCTAGATTATTATGTATATAATTACGTATATATATATACATTATCATATACTAGTGCAAACGAAATATTGCTAACAGATGCTAGCAGTGATGCCAACACAGATAATGATCATAACAATAAGAGGAATATTGAAAATGATAATTAGCAATGTCAACAGTCATAATACAGATGTATGTACTGTATATTATATATTATGCAATCTATAGTATTCCTTTATTCGTGTTGACTACCGGCAACTGTGATATTTTCTTACGCATTCAGGGGCAGCAACTGCCCGATTCTTCAACACACAGCCAGATGGACACTTCCCAAATTCGGGGGTTGTGCAATCCAAAACGAATATCATCGAATATCTAAATTGATGTTTTTGTAATGGGTGACTGAAAATGGGGTATAACCCCCAAATGGCCATCAAATAATAGGGATCCATGATTAGCCATTGCTTTTGGGGTAGTCTATTTTCAGTCAAACGCATGTAGGTATGTTAGTTAAATTGTATATATTCAACGATCCTACCGAATCCTACCCGCACACACACGAAAACAAATACACAAATGTAATCAAATGTAGAGGTTTGGGATAAGAGGTCTTGAGGTTTTCATCACACCGTGCACCTCCAGGAATTTCGAGAAGGAGACTGGCAATGCCCCGCATGTCGGGGCACCTGGTTTCGCATAAAAGTGGGACATACTAGCCTGGTTGTATTACCCGAGTGTAGCGTCTGGGGCACCATGATATTGTTGGCATTCGCATGACTCAAAATTGAAGACATTTGAAGACTCCTGCAACCGTGATCGCCGGGCACTTCGTGGCATCCTATTTGCCAGCAGGCTATCAGGCACGTGGATTCATTTGTCGATACAATCACCGTTACTGGGTTGATGACGTGATAGGTGGTTTCAAACATGTTGCATTGTATGATATTGTATGTATACCTACATCCTCATGTTTTTTGTTTTTTTTATGTTTTTTTCGTGAAAATGCAGTAATTTTGGTTGTTTCAGGAAATTTAAGTTGTTTCAAAAAAAAAAAGGTCGTTTCGTGGAATTCTGCTCTTGACCCTGATCCTTTACCTTCACAGGAACAGGATGTAGAACATGCTGACTGCCGCGCAATAATTAGTTTGACAAGACTCTGTTGCAAGATTGGAGTTCAACATCACCCCCTGGTTAGTCAAACCCAAAACTGTTCGAATTAGGTTTGACCAACGACTCATTGCGAGTATACATAGCTTACTTTGGCTCTCCCAGGGCAATGGTTTATGAGTTATGGTTTATGCCCCTCCACAAAAAAAGGCGTTTCGATGGGAAAAAGCACGTTTTTGCTGGGAAAAAGCGCTTTTTTTGCCGGGCAAAAGCGCTTTTTCATGTTTTTCAATATTCCATTCATGAGACATTTGGTGCATCAAGAATGCTGGAATGTTACGTGCGCAATTTTGATAGGCACCCAACCAATTAGGAAACTAGATATTGGCATATCAGGCAACATAAAAGGGCGCAAATGGAATCAGGTAGCACCCTCTGAAGCCAAGAAGGTCAGTTGGAGCAAAAAGACCCATGCAAAGTGTCAATTTCTATCAATTTTTGAGAAAATGAATTCAACCACCTTAAAATGCAAAAATGCTCGCAGCCAGAAAAAGTGCTGTTTCAAAAAAATATCGCATAATTATTCTTATGAACATCTTACCATCAAACTCTGCGGGTTGTTTAACTATTTATTTTTGTCATTTTTTTTGTCATTTTGTTTGTCGTATCATTGTTTCTGCATTTACCAGCCCGGGAGTCCCGACCTTTCCGACCTGTCCTGTGCTGGGGCTCGGGGAGCCGACGCAGCTGGATCTGGAGCCGGGAAAGTCCAAACACGTTATTTTTCCAGCACGCGAGTCATTTTTTGTACTGTTTTTTTCGTTTTTTCATTTTTTGGTCATTTTTTTATAATACTGTTTTGCCAGTTTTTTTGCATTTCCCAGACCGGGAGTCATTTTTGAATATTTTTGAAGCATGTTTTTGCATGTCTGAAACCAGGAGTCATTTTTTTGGCGATTTTTTCTCCATTTCCCAGATGACAAATGACAAACAAATGACAACAAAAATGACAATAAAATGACAACGCAAATCCAAATTGACAAACCTGAACGACAAAAAATGACAACAAAATGACAAAATATGTATTTTAGATTTTCCAGTGTTTGCAGGCCCAAGATTTTCCTAAAATTATTCTGAGAGACTGAAAGAGCAATATTTTTGCATGTTTTCGAGATTCTAGGTACTGTGTATATATGTACTACCTGGGCTCCCGATTGTCATGGAAAATCGGGGGGGGGGCAAAAGCACAGGGCTTCCTGAAGGTCCACTGAAGCTGGCCCCAGTGCTGTACGAAAAAAATCCAGGTTTCAGTGTTTTTCAAATGCATAGAGAGAGAGATATATACTTCATTTTCGGTGCGACCGTTTGAAGTACAAATGTTATTTCTTTTTTTTTTTATAGAAACCACTCCAACCATGGTCATGGTCGAAGCTGCTGTGCTGTGCTTTTGGCAGAGCAGGCGGCAATCACAACTATGCAAGCAGGACGGCTTGCAACAAATGCACCATGGCAGTTGCGGAGGCTTTCTTTTGACATAACGGGGATATGATTTGATAGGACCAAAAAAAGTCAACAAAAGATGTGGATGTAACTGTAACCAACAAGAATGGTGATATAAAGGGGATAAACAGGGGATATAAATTTGATAACATTCAGCGACAATGGATTGATTTTTTTGGAGGAAAACATATGAAATATGATCAGGTGCCAGTAATGTCATGGGGATTGTGCTTTGCAGCGGAGCTGCACGTCGGAATTCAGTATACATCAAAAACTTAGTATAAGAAAACAAACGAGGTTCTGCTGTTGATTGCACTATTGCATTGGAATGCAGTGGATATGTTCGGTTTCTTTTGGCATTTTCGCAGTCAGTTGTGAAGGGCCAGAGGGAAGGGTCCAGAGTCCGCCCGTTAAAATCTCAGCCTAATCAGTGATTTCTAGGCTCCTTTTTCCGCCAATCATTGGGTTGGTTTAAAGGAAACAGTAGGAAGCATGTGCAGTGTGCAGGACACCCAAGGTTTTTTTCCGTTTGAACTCTATCATATTGGAGCAGCTTCGAGCGTTTTTTTTCTAGGAGCCAAACTGCAAGTGGAATATGCTGTCCGGACTTTCTTTGAAAACTCAGATGGGGCACATATGGGGAACCAGTGGGAACGGATTTTTGGGGAGGAGAATGCTGAGGAAGACTAAGATGGAAACACATACGCACATATATACATACTATGTATATATATATATACATGTGTGTGTGTGTTTGTGTGTTATATGTGTATGTGTATATACTGTATATATATATATATACAAATATCTATGTATGCATAGCTGTATGTTGTATATCATACTTGTGTGTGTGTGAGTAGGTATGTCATCTGTGTATATATATATATATATAATATAGGGGACCCCAATTATCGGGATCAGAATTTCGTGCCACCTGTCAAGCTTCAAAATACAGCTTTGACCTATTTAGGTCCATTTTGCAGAGATTGAGTTTGTAGTTCTTGTGACATTGAATCTCTCATCAGCCGCTTGGAAGTTCAAGTTTCTGGCTGTTCAGCAGGCTCTTTGGGTACCTCCTCCACTCCCCCACTGTTCACCAAAGCAGCCAGCGCCCAGTACTGTACTGTAGGTGGATTGGCAAAGCCTTCGGACCTATGAAGTTGAGATGCAGAAGTTTGGAAGCGAAAAGAGCCAACCATACGTTCTGGAGCGCAGGTATGTTTCATATGTTGGGTGTGAAAATTGGGCGTTCCCGTAGCGGGTGAAAATATTTGCGAGGATTGGGTGTTTCCATACCTTCGGCAAGATTCACATAATTCGGGTAGCTGTAGCTAGTTGCGGGGAGAGAATCCATGTGATCCGCCTGGGCTTTCTTCTTAACCACATTTTTCTATGAGAATCACAACTTGGACCCGTTCTTCTCCACGATCTCCCCATTGGTCCGCTCCCAAAAAAAACAGGTTGAACAACTTTGGTTCAGGGATGTTCAGGGCGATTGATCTATTACTGTTGAATCTATTCATCTTGAGGCTTCATGTCCTCATGACTAGTTGATCCTGTTGGAAAAGTACCCAAGGCCCCAGCTCTTCATGTTAACATATTTGTTGCTACACATGCACGTACAGTTGCAGTCACACTGTATAATTATAGTGTATGTTTTAGGACAAGCGTTGGCCTCTTTATTTGGCCTTTGTGTGAGATTCCCAGAACTATTCCTGAATTTCCCAAAGCTATTCCTAAATGTCCAAGAACTATTT
>BGPT01000779.1:54268-68815 GCA_003297045.1 Symbiodinium sp. clade C Y103 | reverse complement strand
TGCCCAGTTTCAGGGTAACCTTGCATATCTTGTGGAGAACTATGCATATTCTATGGATAGCTCTGCATATTTTATGGATAGCCCTGCATATCTTGTGGAAAACTTTGCATATTTTATGGATAGCTCTGCATATTTCATGGATAGCCCTGCATATCTTGTGGATAACTTTGCATATTTTATGGATAGCTCTGCATCTTTTATGGATAGCTCTAAATCCTCACAGACAAAGAGGCCAAGGCAGGTCCCAATGTATGTTTATATATATATATGTATGTATACATGAAATTATGCAAACATATTCCTATGCATATCAACATACTGCTGTACATCTATCATATGTATCTATACACATTGACATATAAATAAATGAATATATATATGTATATATATATATATATATATACATTGATCAAAATACCATGAAATATGTATATGGCTGAGTGAAACCGACAACAACCTCACTGCAACATCCGCAAGGCGATGGGTGAGGCCGCACCGCAGCTCACGCCCAAATTGACGCCTGCTACGATTTGTCCCGGTTTCGATGGGACTTTTACACACGGAACCTCACGGAACATAGAGATATATGATATCTGTTGGAGATGAGATGGATAAAAGATAACAAAAAGTGGGTTTGCCAACAAGGATTCAATTGAAAATCAAGCACATTAAACCAACGAGATGGTTTTGAAAAAAAATGGACTGAGCAAAGACAGACACGGGGGCCTGGTACTACCCTTGTGTCATCATCAAGCCACGGCCAAGTCTTGGACATGACGCGTGTGGTTCTAGACGAGTGGGGGGAGAGAACCAGACGTTGATTGGTTCATCTGGTTTGATATCCGCATTGGTTGGATTTGGATGGATTTGGTTGGTAAGTATGAAACATATGTTTTAGTGTTTGATTGATTTAGTTCCCCTTCTTGTTTGCATTTTTATACTTTTTGATCGTTATATAAATCGTTGATGTCCACATTCAAACCGGTATTTTATGGCTTGATTCTCTGGCAATATTTTCAGTGCCAGGCATTGTCCTGTGCCTGTTGTAAAAAGGGATGGTTCCGCTGCCCAAGGATTTGGGTACCTGTAAATCCTTTGATCGCCCGTGGCTCAAGTGGTCTGGGAGTGGCTTTTCCTCACCAGCTCAACCTACGGGACGAAGCAAGGAGATAGGCATGCTGCAATGATGGCCCCTGCTACCCCCAAGAAATGGGATTCCAAAACCACTGGCGCCATTCCCCTTGCGGAGAGTCAGTTGCACCGATATGCAATGAAAATATAGATCGAGGCAAATCATTGCAAGATATTGCAATGATATGCAATGATTCTATACTGCATATATATATATATATATAGTGGTTTCAAACATTTATGGTTTTTCAATGGTTTTCAACCAGCCATACTTGGGATGATTGGTTGAGATGACTAATAGTCTTGGAATAGGCTAAGCTACCAACCACCCGCCAGATGAAAGGGTCGAACGTATCATGGCCACCGGGAAGGGGGATATGAATGCTAACTTGGTTTGGGGCCCAAAAAAACACCATCTGTGATGATTATTTTTTTGTTTTGGGAAACAATGCAAAATTTCTTTGGTTGTTGCCTAAATTTCGACTTCTAACGAAATTCATGTTTGATCATGTGTGTTTGGTTGAGCGTTCAGTTTTTCATGTTTTCCAAGCCGGATTTCCAAATTGCTGGTGGGATTTGATGATTTTCCGGGACATGCTTTTGAATTTACCTCACCTGAAAAATTGGTGAAGAAATTGAAGTCATTGCATGAAATTGTCCATTAATGTCCCAAAGTTGTGATGATTTTCCTGGAACTTTGCTCATTCAGAACTTGGAATCTGGCCGAGGCACCCCCTTGGGAAGTGAAACCCAACTTCACGTCCTGGCATTCGCAATGGCTCAAGGTGCGACTTCATGAGCCGGTCTGGGATGGTTTGGGATTGAGCCAAAATCATGTGGAGCAATGGGTTCAAGTTTTTTTTCCACATCTATGTTGGTTTACAGGCTACAGTACATCATCCTAAAATACCAAATGATCCCAGGTCTTCAAAGGAGCATTTATATATATATATATATATACATATTTGCACCTTCATGATTCGAGCTCAAACGCGCATATAAATATGTCCTTCAACATTTATATTATTTGATCTTGTGAAGCTGTAGGATACTAATGTTGGGAAAAGCATGTATTCATGGGGATATGATGGGGATGTGATTGATGGCATTTGAGGGTGCAGCTGGGGTGTTAAACCCCCATTAGCTGGGATATTGGGCACCTACAATTATGGTGAACTATATCATCCCCCTTCTAGCTGGAACTGCGCCTCCAAGCATGGGTTTGTCTGCAAATGATGGGGCACCCCCATGGTACCCCCAAATCCATGGGTTTATCATCATTCTTCTCATTGATTTTCAATATAGTCACTATAAACGGGCAATTTCTGGGTTGACCCGAATGCCCCATTTTCCAGACAAATAGACCATTTCATGGGGATATACTGTAGCAGAAATTAGTGTACCAAAGTACCGGACCCTCTGCAAAGGAAACACGAAAACCCATGATACGGATTTAGCATGGTTGATCCATAGGGCTTCTGCACCAGCAACAATCGTTTGTTTATCAGGGCGAATCTGTAACCATTAGGGACTCGAAGGGGATTTGGTTGGATCCGACCAGAAATTGAAGTTGTAAAGGAATGGAGCGGGAGATTTCACCCACAAGATGGGATGATTGAGGGCCATGGTCAGACCAACTCGCTATCGATCCAACTAGAATGGAGACATGGGCGCGTCTCAAAGTGGAGGATACCCACAATTTATGGCAATTTATGGCAATTTAAATTGACATACATTGAAAAAAAACATGGAATTCAGACAACCCCATGTACTGTAGCCAACGTTCTTTTTGATTGACCGTGCCCCTAGACATCAGTGCAGCTGAACATCCTATGCATTCCGATCGGTCAGAATGGTCCATTTGGCTTGATGGTATTATTGTGATGGTGGTGCAGGTAGTTCATGGGACTGGAGTATGCTGCACCATGTTGCAACCATATTGTCATGGATCCACACCCAAGCAACATCGAGAAAGTCGGGAAACCCTTGTGATCAGATACCAAGGCATGACTCAAACTGAGATGATTTGAGCAAAACGAATCACCAAGCCTCTTCGATACCCTGAGTCATGCCGGAAGAAACCGCCTCAGGCGGTGCAGAGCAAGGCCAACGGAGGCGACAACTGTGATGTTGCCTTGAACAAATCAGGTCAAAGACAATAATTGGGGGTTTCCTAAAATGGGGGTACCCAAAAATGGATAGTTTATAACGGAAAATCCTATTAAAATGAATGATTTGGGGGTACCCCTATTTTAGGAAACCTCCAATTATGTTTGAATATGTTTGAGATGAGAAGATAATATCCCTTCCACGCATTTGGTGCTGTGACACGCATGGAACTCCATTCCTGAGTTCCTGTCCATTTCAACATCTTTGAAGAAATCAACGTATCAAAGGGAATCGCCTACAGTGGCATAGCCGGCATAGCCTAGTTTTCATTTTCGTTGCGCCCTGCGCGTAGGACAGCCAATGGTCAGCCAATGAAGCTGTTCACTGTCTCTTATTTATCATGTGAATGTGCATATGCTGGTTCCACTCTATGCCCCGTGATGGGCAATGGTTTGGGACACAGAGAAGGGCATATCTGAATGCCCAGCTTAGTTTTGAAATGTTTGAAACGTTTAGGTAAATGTGATGTAAATATGATGCAAATATGATGTAAATATCTTTGAAGAATGTTTTTGAAGGGTATTTCGGAATCTAGGATTAGCTCTAAGCTCTCTTTCATCATTTACATGATGGGTGCCCCTACGCCTTCCCCTTGGAGGCTCCGTCGAGGCTGAGGGGTGTGGCCCCGTGTCAGTCAAGGTTTAGTCTCATCCAGAGTTGACGTTAGATGCTTTGTGTCCTCAGACACAGGTGTTCCTCAAACCTTGATCTTGAAACTTTAAATCCACCAGCCAGTGCTTATTCGAGGAGGAGTCTGTTCAGAATCCGTTTCCAGTGGTACATGCTCTCAAGGTATATTGGATTGGACTTGGACAGTTCGCTGGACATTAAAAGTTGCAGTCTTACTTGAACCCAACCCACATTGCTAGAATTTGAGCAGCCTCTGTTCAGCAGGCAAAGTAGGTTAAATTTCTGGCTTGATAAGACTGGGAGAGTAGTTCATATCCAAATGATTCTCCAACTAAAAAAAGGTCTTTGAATATTGAACGGGCATCCATGCTTCAAAGATTTGCTATGTTAACTTCAAACTTATCCCCTGATAATCAAACGTGGCAATGGAAAAACCCTATAAACGGAGGGTTTGATGGGAAATTCAAGAAATGGCCACGTCTGATTACCAGAGGACAACCGAATATGAGATACACTTCAAACTGCCCAAACATGGCAGGTTCTTCCTCAACTTCCGGCCTCTGCCACAGGTGGAAACAGACGGAGAGGCATCAGCGGAGGGCATTGTCATAACTACACTGGGATTCTGTTGGGACAATTATTGTGCATGTGATCATTTACTGCATTGTTATAGATAGATGGATGGATGGATGGATGGATGGATGGATAGAGATAGATAGATAGATAGATAGATAGATAGATAGGTAGATAGATAGGTAGGTAGGTAGGTAGGTGGGTGGGTAGATACATACTCATTTGATTATACAAGTTGTTATTTAAATATAGGCATATATGTCTCATATGTACTAGTACATAGAAGGCATACATACATTACATATCATTACACATATACATATCAATACATATCATACATGTATATACGTAGCAAGTTAATAGCTTGGATGATGCTTTCTGGGATGTACGCCAGCTAGCCTAGGGAAGATGTCCAGACACAGTTCGAGGGAATTTCAAGGTAAAAACCCTGTCTTGGGATTAGCAGTTGCATGTTGCATTTTTTGGTTGATTCTGATCCACCTTTTTAAATCTCTATTAAGTATCTGAGATGGTCACAACCACTTCTTACTTGGAGGTTCAGGGTGGTGGTTTGGAATCCTAGAATTCATTTGTCCAGCTAACAGTCCATGCTTTGCAGGCTCTTTGAGATTTTCCATGATCATGAGCACCTCAAAACGTCCGGAAGATTCTCTAGGCCTCTAGGCATCTCTTGAGACTAGATTTTCATGGCTATTATACCCACATGATATCCTCCTTTTAATTGACTAAGACGGATTACAACATTTTCTCATGTGTTTTTTGTCTTTTGACTTCAGGATGTCCGCAATACCTCTGGTATCTTCCAGGGCATCTAAGGTGAGAAAAAAAACGGAGTGCCCAGCTGTTGTAAGGCCATCTGGTGGTTGGCCCAATGTTCCCTCTCCAGCGCGTCAGCGATCATGGAAGAGCCGGGAGTCCTGGGAGGCTCCCAATCTGAGATGAGTAAATATATTTTTTTTTATATCATTAAATGTCTTCTGAAAGTACTGCAAAAAGTACTGGTTCGTCACTGGTTGGTTGTAGCCTTGTGGTTTCAAAGATGTTGGCCCCTCCAACAAGACCTCATAAGAGATGGGAACTCCCGCATGTTTCATAGGATAGCCTAGGTATGTCATCCTCAGAATTTTCCATTGCAAGGGTGGTATACCTGTAGTAGCACAAAGATTGATTTGTGATGGGTGGCTAAGCCAGTGACCAACCCCTGAGTTAAAGCCACCGAGCAGTTGAGTTCCATTATTTTGGTGTGGAAAATAGGTTGCCCCCAGTTGCACACCCTAATTTCATCAAACATGCTATTTCATCATGTTTCCATTGCCATGGTATGTTTGCAGACACCCACGTATCTCCCAACACATCCCCATTGTTGGTCAATCCCCCACTTCTTCAATCTGCCAGTAATTCTGGGAGAACAACGGGTACCCCACGGCACCCCTAAATTTGAAAAAAAATGATAATTATGGTCCAATGGCCCAATGGTTTTTCCCATATTCTATCCTAACCAAATGCCAATTGAGCGGGACGTCCGCGACCGCTTTTTTGAAGAAATCAAGGCAGGGCTACACCTTACTCCACCTCGAGAGCCTGCCTGAGCTGGGGGAGCCATGGTGACTTCGCAGTAAATTCACAAAGAGAAATCCATGTGGCTTTTCTTGACAAGTGGTAGATTTTCCATGCACTTCCAGAACTAGACTCATTTACTGGACAGTACTCTCTGGTTTGATAATGTGATACAGCTGTGGAAAATGGCCCATGCATAGATGATTCACATATATTCACATATTATATGGAAATGGTGATATTCTATGGCTAATTATGTTAAATGACCAAAGGGTAACTGTCTTTTCTGGCACCGGCACGAAGCTTGGTGAAGAATCGGTTGACCCCCAACGGTGGTAACGGGTAGATGACCTCCGTTGTTTGGAAGAGCAACTGAGATTTGCCACGGGAGCCATGAATTTCATGGTCCGAAAAAACAGGCTTACGAGTTACCGTATATCATGGAATGATGAGCAGCTGTTACTGTGAAGGTGCGAGCCCATAGATGGGATATGATGGGGCTCGCGGCTACTTTTCAACTTGTTTAGTTGTAGTTGCCTTAGTGATTTCTTTTTGGATGTAGTCTACGGCATATGAAGAGACCCCCGAATGATGGGATCTCCATTCCAATACACTTCCACTTCCGGAAGGAGGTCAGGATTTGGAACAACTACGAGGATGAAGGCCTTGATCATTGGTCCCTGAAAACGCCACTTTACTTGGAGGAACAACTCGTACTGTTACTGGTTACATAGTAACCGGGGTTAGAACCCAATTGTAATATGTTATGATTGGATATATATATATATCATATATTTGGGGATTGTCAGGGGGCTTGCGAACAAGTTTATCAACCATGATCAACCTGTATAATTCGTCTAGATTCTAGTATGGTTGCTAAGAGTGATGATCCTACCCCAAATAGTCACATGTATATCATCCCATTATATCCCAATGCGCGGTTGCACCTTCTGCACCTTTGGGACCCGTTGGCCCGATGGTTCCCCAACTCAGACAACGGTCAGTACCTACTGACAGGTACTCGATATGCGGTGCACGTTCGTGTGTTATATACGTGTGTGTCATTGTATGTCGACTATATGCATCAGATTGTGCATTTTGAAGTGAGTTTCATGCGGAGGGTTTTCAAAGAAGAAACTACTGAGTTGGGATTCAAATGAGATCAAGTCCAAGATGATCATTGGTGTCTAAGGCACACCTTCGCCGTTTTCGCAGGGGCGCCTGGGTAGCCACCAGATTGTCTCCAAAACTGCATAGATCCAAGACATTTCACCGTGGATGGAGATTGCCAACAACCTCGACTATGTTGGGCCCAGCCACGGTTTTGCTTTGCATCAATCCGGCGAGTGGGTTCAAATGTCAAAGGAAAAGACGACTTGTGTAGAACAACGATGTGCCCAAACATGTGATGGTTCCAGGTCCTATGCACAACACATAAATCTCAAAGCAGGGATGATGACCCCGGTTGAAAATTGTTGAACTATATTTTTCTTTGAAACAATTCCAACCTACTGCAAGCATCGAAATGAGACGATCCAAATTGTCCAAACCATTTTGTTGGGATCAAATCGTGCTCCTCAGTTGGATCAACAAAAACCACCAGTAATTATTGATTTTCCTATGGCTCATTGGATTGGTTTAGCG
Source organism: Symbiodinium sp. clade C Y103 (assembly GCA_003297045.1). Classification (NCBI taxonomy): domain Eukaryota; class Dinophyceae; order Suessiales; family Symbiodiniaceae; genus Cladocopium; species Cladocopium sp. clade C. The sequence continues at coordinate 61,090 of BGPT01000779.1, read as the reverse complement.
AAAAATTTCAGGAACGCCCTATATTCCATGATATTCCATGGTAAAAACCATGGTTTCCTGTAGGTTTTCCCATCAAACAATCCATTGAATGACAATTTCCCTCCTACCTTGGCCTTTTGTTTTCACTAAACCTTTCCAGACCAATGACTGCCTGGCTGCCTCGCTGATCCTTAACTTGGACAGGTCCTGAAGGTGGTTTGGTCTGCCGTCGGCGCTCAGAAAAGGGGAAAGGGTCTTGGAAAATGTGATGAAGGTGGTACATCATGCGGTGGATGGAAGAAATCCTGCACCAGTTGATAACTATTGGTAACTATGAAGCACTGCAAATAATGAGATTATAAGAAAATTGCATCATATGATATCATATGGGTTTGTCTGAAAATAGTCCCTCAATCCAATGGTTAATCCTCATTATCCCTATATGCCCATAGCCATTTCATTGGGGTATACCCTATTTTCAGACACATCCATATTTTGCAGCTGGTGGTGTCTTGTCATTCAACTCCTTCTGCACTGATGCGGGGGGTGTCCTGACCCTTACCCCTGCGCGGGGCATCGATTCGAACATCGCTTGATTTTGAGGAGAACGGATTACCGGTTTTCCCACTTCGGATGCCAAGAATCATGGTTTCCTCTCATTTTTTTTCTGAAATCCACCTGGTTGAAACCTATGTTTCCATATGTTTCCATTGTCCTTGTTATATCCCATTTAATTGACCCCTATGGGTCCAAGTAGTGTCTGAGAAGGTGCTTGAAGCCCTAAGTGAATCCCCCACAAGCTCCGGCTGGATCCGAAGGTTGCACCGTTGCTACGGCGCGCTGCCGGTTCTGCCTCAGGACGCGGACTTCGGCAGGGACAAAAGGGTCAGCCTGGCAATCACATCCCTCTTAATGGTAATATAGCCAACTATATTAACATAGTAAGTAATCAACTATATATATATATCGTATGAATTCTTATACTTAATACTTAGTAGCCATTGATATAGTAATTAATCAACTATAGAATCAATTATGGTGGGATATTCATGATAAAGATGTATATTGTATATTTTGATATATAATGTGCAATTAATCCCATCCCATCCCAACATAGATAGTAGTTCATTTGCAAATGATATCTATAAAAGGTAGGTTTTGTTGAACACATCCACAAATAGAATCCCATCCCCCTAATGTTAAACACCCCTTAAATGGCCCCAGGTCTGTGCTTTCATCCTTGATCTATTTAACTATGGTTTCTGGGGGGTGTTTAATAGTTTATGTAATATTGCATTGGGGGATAGGATTGCACCCTACTATAGAAACCCTGGTTGAGTATTGGATCTATTCATTTTCAGGTCCATCGTTGGGGGAACTCAAATATCAGGGCATGGGATTATATTTTGACCAACGAAAGATTCCGAATTGACCAAGAGAAAAGCCTAGCAGAGAGGTTCACTCAACAAAGGGTATTTGGGAAAATCATAAGGGCCTCACTGACCTTGTTTTCAATGGTTTGGTTTGGGTCATCCCAAGAATGGTTCAGCTCCTGTCTTTGCAGCAGATGCCGAGAAGCCAATCTGGTTGAGCATGTTGGTAGTCTTGTAAAGGAAATGGGATCATGTGATGGGATAGAGCGTTCTGGAATGACAGAGTGGCTTTGATCTTTGTTTAACTGGGGAGCGGTTTCAGGGATCGTATTTTCCGCCATCCGTAGAAATCTCCGACCTTTCACAGGTCTCACAAGGGTTTGAGTTTGTATCATTTAGCGTCGTTTTCGGTGGCAATCTTGGCCTGACGTCAGTGGAATGATGTTCCGTAGAGGTAGCTATCCCAATCAATGGCCTTCACTCGAGTTTAGTGAATTATCATGAAATTTATGGAGATTCTGATTGCCCCCTCCGGCAATCAAACGTGAAATTCCACCATTTATAGATGATCTTCCCATTGACAACCCATTTAAAACCTCCATGATTGATCACTGGATGCGTTTTTTTCCAGATTTGTGTGCTACTCACAAGCAGGGCAGCACGACGCTACCAGGATCTTCAGAGCTGAAACCTGGTGAGGTTTCGTTGTATGATCATTGGACGCGAGGTGTGGGAAAAGATCACAACGGGGCCGACATCGGTGGATGTTTTGTGAGTTTTTCCATGTTTTTCTCTCCCGTAATCCAACGTGGCTAGCTAGGAAATCCATGGAAATCCCCTATGAATGGAGAATTTACTGGGAAAATCAACTGAAAATCATCCACAACTGAAGGATTTTCCATTGCCATGTTTGATTACCAGAGGGTAATCCTAGCCTCCTTATACTAAAGACTCCTTGGAAACCCTGGCTCACAAGTGGGGTTTAGGTTGTTATATTAGGGAGATTTCTACCCTCTGGCAATCAAACATGTGCGCCCCATTCCGGACGTTTAACCACACCCAACATGGTAGTAACATCAACTTATCTTATTGGGGGTAGTAACATCAACTTATCTTAATAAGGTATAAAAAATCTGCCACCCCCTCTGGCAAATATGTGGATTGGGGTAGTAACATCAACTTATCTTAATAAGGTATAAAAATCTGCCACCCCCTCTGGCAAATATGTGGNACTTATCTTAATAAGGTATAAAAATCAGCCACCCCCTCTAGCAAATATGTGGATTGGGGTAGTAACATCAACTTATCTTAATAAGGTATAAAAATCAGCCACCCCCTCTAGCAAATATGTGGATTGGGGTAGTAACATCAACTTATCTTAATAAGGTATAAAAAATCTGCCACCCCCTCTAGCAAATATGTGGATTGGGGTAGTAACATCAACTTATCTTAATAAGGTATAAAAATCTGCCACCCCCTCTGGCAAATATGTGGATTGGGGTAGTAACATCAACTTATCTTAATAAGGTATAAAAATCTGCCACCCCCTCTGGCAAATATGTGGATTGGGGTAGTAACATCAACTTATCTTAATAAGGTATAAAAATCTGCCACCCCCTCTAGCAAATATGTGGATTGGGGTAGTAACATCAACTTATCTTAATAAGGTATAAACATCTGCCACCCCCCTCTGGCAAATATGTGGATTGGAGTAGTGACATCAACTTATCTTCAGACGCGGTTAAAAGTCGGGGTTGCAGCGAACATGTTTTGCTCGAAAATTCTCCCTTTAGTTCGATGGCTAGCCATGTTTGATGACCAAAAGGTAAGGAAAAAGCTTTGTCTACCCCAAGGAAAAACAAACTGGCACCCAACATCATTGGCTGAGGTTTCTGAGGAAACCGTAGCGTGAACGGCTGAACTTGATTCTGCGGTCACCTACCCCTGCAATCCGCTGATTTTTTTTGACCGTCCCAGTAGCCCGGAAAAGTTGGGAAAAGTTGGTGACATGTCAAGGGCCAAGGAGATGTGATGTTTTTTCCTCCTGGTGGATGTGAAGTCACGAGCCAATCTTGGTGAGACGATGTGAGAAGGCAAAGCTATTCACAGCAGATCTTCCTGGTTGGCTGTCGTGAATGGTGAATTGACATTTAACCCTAACATCATGAATGTACCCTGGGGAAAGTAACAATTTCATGAACTAAAGCTTCTAAGTATAGCATGTGTGTATATATATATATATGTGTGTGTGTGTGAATTATATCTGCATATACAGATATATATACAGAATCTTTAATCATAACATGTAACAAAAAGAAATATGAATTCTCTTCTATGCAGTGGGATGCTGCCGCGTGTCCCCTCCGACGGCCAGCTCCGCCGCAGGTTGGCATTGCTCTCCGGTGGCACCCAACTTATTTGGCCTGGAGCAGGTTAGAGACTCAGCACATGTCGAACTTGACATCCCCTTTTGAGGACATGTTCATGACACCACGTTTGAATTGTAGCCATACAGTTCTTGAATTCAAGTTTTTCGTGGATCTAGATGGGTTCAAGAACGGTTTAAACATATGACATCATATGACCCTCTGAACGCGAAACCTACTTGCAGGGCATGAGCAGAGTACCAAGATGTGTTCTCTCATGAGCCGAAAGGCTAAATGCCCATGTTGAAATGGGTTCCCATTAACCAATCTTGGTTGGTAAAGAAACACGGATCAGCGTTAGAGAAGACTATAGTCTGAATTGCGTTGATTCTGAAATCCTAGAGCTCCCCATTTTGTAAACATAATAATTAGATATAATTAGTACCTTGTTGCAGGGTACAAGACCTGGGTAACATGTTATTGACATTTCTTATCGGTTTTGGTACCATGTTTTGTTTTTGGCATGCCCAATTCCAATGCCCTTCCAACAACTGACCTGGCAGGCACCCAAGGCAGAGAAACTCCTCATCCTGCAGAACCGAAGCCAGGAGGCCGCTAACTGGAATGATGATCCCCACTGCCACCGCCACCTTGATTCATCCCTCTATATTTTACAATGGGCTCTTTAGATATACTGTATGGTTTACCGATAATAGTAGAAAAGAGAATGGGTGAGTGACAGATAGAACCATTTCAATTTACCACTAGTTTCAAATTTTCGTAGGATTCTATAGGATTCTGCTTTTTCAATCTTTGGGAGCTGGTTGCTATACAAGCAGCTGTTGGCTTTCTTTTGTTTGCACACTAGGATTCTTATTGCATTTGTAATCATCACCAGTATCTTGATATATCTTGATCATTATCACCTGCACAAAAGCAATGCAGAATACAGGTATACAACAGCACTTTCATCATGATCACAGTCATTGTCATCGTTATCATCACTGCCCACCTCCTCATCATCACCATACTCATCCTCATCACTGCATGCAGACATTTTGGCGTCATTCTGATTGCTGCAACTAGAGTCGCAGAGTCGTTAAAGCAACTCCGCACAACTTAGGGAATTCAACATAGCCATGGAAAACGGAGGACAGTGGCTTATTTCTGATGATGTACCACAACTGGTTGTTTTCCTTAGCTATGTTACTGACAATTACTGGAGAGTAGCCATTATTGCTTGGTCATGTGGATATGCGTGGACCAGGCCACAGGTCGAGCAGCGCTCTGTGAGTTTTTGCAAGCGAACTATGTGCCTCTGGCCGTTGGAAGTGCCCAGTTGGTGGATTTTTGGAACGAGTTGCCATCCCCCGAACTAACTGTGGGAAACCCATAAATAGACGTGCCATTTGGGGATAGTTTATAGCATCCATTTACGTATGGTTATTCTGGGGATGATTTCTTATTGGATTTACCACATTTGACCCTGAGAATCAGCTATTTTGAGAAGAAAGTAGTCTTCCCACCGCCGATTTAATGCTCGTGTCATTACAGTATGTTAGTTGGGGGATGATATTGATCCATCATGATGAACCACCAACCTTGGGATTTCAGCAGCTCGGTGTTTCAACCTTGGGCGATTGGGACGATTTTTGGATCACCATGAAGACTTGGGGATGGGGGACGAAAAAAGGTGATGAACTCATCGACTTTTCGTGCCTATCCTGGATGACATTGGAACAAATTGCTGAACATTGAAAGATGGACTGGTATTTGGGGATGGGTTTCGACACACATCTCCAATCGATTTGCCATGGAGGCTGTCCCCAAATTGAAAAAAAAGGCTTTCCATTTCCCTGGGCCCAAATGTATTTATTTTTGAATTTGACCCTCCCCAAAAGAGTTATAAAACTGTTTTTTTCCCTACACGCCCAATCAAACCACCAAAAACCAGAACTTGACAATAGATCATGGGGGTCCACCCATCAAACAATAATTAACCTCGATGTAAAACTATCCTCCTTCACGAGGGGACCCGACACCTAAGGATAGCGACAGGAACCTCTGCAGTTTGCAGGAGGTGCAACATGGGCTTTCCAGGGAGCGTTCCTGCCTAGGGGTGAATGGTTGGTTTGTTCAGGTTTGTTCAGGTTTGTTCAGGTTTGTTCGATATCTACAAATCGGGTTATTAACCACTTACCCGGATGATCCTCCAAGCATTCGGTGGAGGAGCTGTTAGGAACTATGGTTGCATCCATAAATATCCACAATATATTCCCAAAGAACAGATGGAGAGCTGTTCGGAACTGCGACTTGAGATGACTTGAGTTTCCACATGAGAGTATTGGACAAGTCCTTTGGGTGACCAATCCCAAGTAGGCAGCTGGTTAGTCACCTTTCTTGGGGACATCCACAGTATGTTAGTTGTAGCGGGTTGCCGGTCCCATCTCGGCAAAAATGTTGTTGGGTGTAATCCCAAAAAATCCAAGTCGTACAGCACATCCCCATGGTGAAATTTGGTAAAATGCCCAACATTTAGTTAAGTAGTTGACTCATTTGGTTGGGCAAAAGACAAAATGAGAGTTGGAACCATGCACATTTTTTTCTTGTAATATGGTAAATTGAAGAATGAACTATTTTCACCAGAAATGGGTTGTACAAACGGTCCCCCCTTGGAGAGAAAACCATCTTGGCATCCCCGGTGGAACCATCGTGGAACCATACTGTAGGCTGCTCCCCCTGCGCTATCCTGGCGGAGCTGGGAATTGCAGGAGCGGTGACGATCGGCGGTGGGAGTTCGTGGAACTTCGTGGATGTTCCCAATGTTTGAAAGGTCTACAATGGACACATTCAGTCTGCAGTAGGATATAATACAGAATTGTGTTTTAAACATATATAATCCTTTCCCCCTAATACTAAACCCCGCCCCCCCCCCTTAATAATAAACACCTCAGGTAGTTTTTAGTATTAGGGGGGGTATTTATTATTAGGGGGGACCCTAATAGTAAACTTCGGACCTTAATATTAAAACCTATTTTTCTCGATTTCAAAATCAATTAAATCTCAATTTAAAACGCAATTAATACGTTGCAAAAAATTGGATT
>BGPT01000779.1:21178-46303 GCA_003297045.1 Symbiodinium sp. clade C Y103 | reverse complement strand
CCTGGCTTGGGCCCGCGCACGTGCGGCGCCTCCCGCCCTGCGACGGGCGGCGGCCAGCGCCTACATACGGCGCTGGGCCGCCCTCATCGCCTTTGCGGCGCAACGCGCTCTGGCTGCCACCCTGCTCGAACTTCCCGACGGGGGCGGCGCCCATCTTGATGGCTTGCCAGAGCCATTGCACGCCGTATTGGCGGACGCTCGGGACGCGGACCCGCCGTCCCCGAGCAGGCTCCCCCCAACACGGGGGACGTAGCCGTAGCAGGCCCTCCCTAACACGGGGAGTGCGGCCACGCCTACGCAGACAGAAAAAGGTCCGCGGGGAAAAAAAAAAAAATATATATATATATATATACATATATAATCATATATGTATAGATAGTTAGATCAGTTGGATGGGGTTAGAATACTTATAACTTATAACTTTTTAGAACTAGGGGGCACCACCGTGTAGCTATCCTGCGGTTAGGAGGCAGCGACTCGGAGCGAAGGGTATCCATATTCGCCACATGATAGATACAGGAAAATGGGAATATCAATGGATTGGTTAATGGGAAAAATTACAGGAAACCATAGATTTTCCCATCAAATATAGGGGTTTCCCGTAAATTTTCCCTTAAACCAATCCAGTGAGAATAGTTCATGGGGATATTTCTGGCCACTTCTGGCCATATTGGATGGAGACATAATGGAATAGATCAGAAATGATATGAGATGGGCTTGTCTGAAAATGGAGGATACCTCAAACTTGGTCTATTAATCGGGAATACAATGATAAGCCATAGGATTTCGGTGGTCCAATTGTTGAGAGAAGCCCATCTTACCGTTGGTATTCCCATATGAATTGACATATATTTTGATGTGAATACCAGGGAAATGGGTTTAAATCCACAGCCGTGTCGTATAATTCCCGCGTGTCCTCTCCCCAATCCCAGAATTGGTTCAGTATGGTTCGGTTAAAAAATGAGAGGTTTGACTCAGTCCATTGATCCACTCAGGAGTGGATAGTGAAGGCTAAGAGGGTCAAGCTGGGCAAGCTATTGCTAACAGTTTGCAGTTGCAGATCTTAGAATGCCCAAGCATGAATGTGCAGAATCCAAGAAGGATGTTCCGGCGTCCATGTTCAGTGAATTAGCACAAGTGCTTCAGTATGTAAACTGGAGAAATACCCAATGGAGAGAGAGAGAGAGAGGATACATAGAAAAAATATGACAAATTGAAGAATATGTACTTGCATTTCTACAGAAGCTCCAGGCACAGTACTCAAAACAAGTGGCAACTATGATTGGAATATCAATAGCAGTAATAGTAACGGCAAAAGATCATCAAAGAATGACAGTTCTGGATAAAGTTTAATCCAACCTGGCCCAATTTTTTTCAGATGGGTGAATCAGCATTTGTAAGGACAATGTCCCATTATTCCCTTTTATATTCCCATTTATATCCCATGATATTCCCATGGTTGGCTATACACCCACCATATCTCAAGGTATGATTTAGATATGTATGTGTATATATATATATATATTCCATATTGATCCATATTGTAGATTAATCATGATTAATCCTGTTTCCAAATCTTATGAAATATACCGAAACATTCCCATTAGACCCTCACTAAATCCCCCATTAGATTAGTTGGTTGTATCATATCCCATTATCAAAATAGATCATAACCCCATACCTGATTATATTCCGAAGCGTCTTCCCAGGATATATGTTGAACTGGCAAAGTAGCTGCCTCCAAATGTTAAAACTGGATGCGGAAAACGCAACCATTTGTTCGTTGGATTGGTTTAAGGGAAACTTTACAGGAAACCATGGATTTTCCCATCAAATATAGAGGTTTCCGGTTAAAATTTTCCCATCAACCATCCCCAATTTCACCATAAATAGGTGGTATAAACCCTTCCCAAATGGGTGGTTTATGATTGTTTTACCCACATTAGATCATGTTCCAAGCAAAACCCATGGAGTTCGCCCAGGGTCTCCCAGCCGTAAAGCCATTCAGGTGTACGCGGGCCTGGTGACCACCTTATCAGCCAACAAGGACCAACTGGAACCCTGCACTGAGAGGCTCTGGCGGATGGGGAATGGGTGTTGCAAGTACTTGGATGGTTGAAAAATGTGGGAAAAAACACCAAAACTACGGACAACTTGGATCACGAATCTGTTCTAAATGGCAAAAACTACTTCAAAATGGATGGCAAAGCCGGGTGAATAGATTGTTTAGGAAGTAGTTCCAGGGCCCTAAAATGAAGTTCCCCCAAACATGGGCTCTCCAGATGAATATCCAATACCAAATCAGGGTTGGAAGGACGGGATTGCCAAACCCAACGCAGGGGAGAAATGGTGTTTTCAACATGCGGCAGTGTCAAAGAAAGTGGACAGACCCCACAATCAACTAGGTTTTTGAGCAACCAAAAGTGAGGATGTGTTCCAAAAAATGGTGAAGATGTAGCTAGTTGGTGTACTCATGGTGGCCTCATGGCTCGAGAAAGCCCTAGAGATGGTGCACATTCAGCAGTCAGATCATTGGATTCGTTTAGGTCTAGATCATTCGGAAAATCATGAAGGTACATCTGCAAAAAGGGGAGTATATATAATCATGAGTATATTATATGATATATTATATACTATAATGCAACTCATATAATCTATATCAAATCTAATATTATATAATATATACTCAGTATCAGATCACCATTTGTTCGCAACCACAATCTGGAGTTTCAGCCCCAGCTCTGAGACAAGACACGCCGACTTACGCAACAAGACTTGCGATCCAGATGCGCCAGTAGCTGAACCCTCAATTTGCGTAATAAAACGTGGTATTTTTGCCAATGTTCTTATTTTTCAATGCCAGGGACATTAATGAAAATACATGAAAATATCACCAGTCATATGGACAATATACTGGGTTATTTCCACCATTTACGATGCCTGGGGTGCACCCCCAAGTGGGTCAACTGAGGGGTCAGGTAGCCCGTTTCTGTTGGGTCCCCGCATGCAGCAGGTGTTTGCAGTTCAAGTTTTTCAGCGACGGCTCAGCCATTCCTGGCACTGGCATGTTCCCCTTTCCTGTGCAGAACGGACAGGCGCGACAGCTGGTGCTTTGTCCGAGTTACGAAGTGTTTACTGTAATAACATTTATAAACGCACATGCATATCATATATATATATATATAAATTGTTATATTGTACATTGTAGTTCTCTCGTCAACTAATAGCAGTTAACATTTAAATGTACATGTTTTCATATACTTAATAATAAGCCATCTAAGTGACCGAAAAAGCCTCCCCAAATGGTGGACTTGTTTTTGGATTGCAAACATCATTGAGTTGACCTTCAAGGTTGACCTTAAATTATCCCCACATATCCGTTCCACAAGATGGTTCCAGCCTTTCCACGGTAGATGCATGTGTGAAAGCTGGCCAATTGTGCTTGCTTTCGTTTCGCTACCCAGTGCAGCTGGGACAGGGTGACCTGATGGCGATGGAGAGAGAGAGAGAGAGAGAGAGAGAGGGAGAGAACATGGTTCCAGCTGCCACATCCGCAGTGTATCCAGGGGCAGCAACTTCTCTCTGAGACCTGCGCCTCCTATGGGGGAATGGACTGTGAAGCCTTCATCGGAGCCTGTAGGTGCCATGGTGCAGTGCTGCGGCATCTCTAGGGATGTGAGCTCTTTTTTTTTTGGGGGGCGGGGGGGAACCCGAAATGGAGAACTCTGAAAGTATGCAAAGAGGGGTGGTGAACTTTGCTGAGAATATTGATGCTGTGTCCTTCTGTAGGTCAGAATGATTACTTTTGGTATTTTTTTGTATTTTTGTATGCTATTCGTTTTGCGTCTCCCAACCATTTGTTTCTTTCCTCCATACTCATTGTTGATTTGTCCTGGCAAAGATTGCACTGTTCGGCAATGTTGCTCCTCAAAACCTTTTCTTTGGGTACATCAGCAATGCTTGAATCAGCAATTGCATTTCCCAGCCAGTGCGTGCCCGGTAGCTAAGGAGCTCATACTAACATATACTAACCACATGAAAGTTTCGGGATCTTTCCTTCATGTGTGTAGAAATTATACTGTATACAATTTGGATTTCCCCTTTTGCCTTGATCTCCTGCCACAAATCGTCCGCGTTTGCAACGCTGCATCGCAGTGTCTCCCGATGTGAAGAGCGGCATGTGCGAGGCATGGTGGAAGATAGATTGAGCCTCGCCGACATTTGGATTTGTTGATTGCTGTCACCAACTACCGAGCCTTGACATATTTTATCATTTGTTGTTTACCGGTAGATCAATTCGTGGAGCTTTAGCTCTGAAGCTCAAAACAATTTTCCTTGCAGGTACAGCAATCGAAATGACAAAGTAACTACTTGTACCGAGAACGGCGATTTGACAAGTTATTTGATCTCCTCCCAGCCAGTGGATGGGACGTCTTGAGATTAAACATGCCCAGGTATACAGTAAATCATGTTTTTTTTTTTATTGCCAATGGAAGTACCACACGAGCTGCATCGGATTGGATCCCAGTTGTGTGGGAATTGATGATTTTGTTGGTCATATCATGCAATATCATTTGTTGTTGTTGCGTCAATTCCCCGCTGCTTGCTAGTTTTGTAGAAGCAGTGGATCCTAGCATGAAAAAGCATGTATCCTGTATCCTCACTTCTTGGTGGCTCCAATGGGGATCCCATCAGCCAGGGGGTCCCTGTTTATTCCACCAAATTAGAGGCATGATGTTCATAGCAGTCAGGAGCAGATCTAAGTCCAAGATGGGTTTCATCGCTTCGATTGCAGTGTATTCCGCGCCCTGGCAGCAGGTGGTACTGCAAAATGCTGTCGTCTAAACATCAAAAGCGATTGGGAAATGTCAGGACCGTCCCAAGTAATTCAGGGCTTCATGAGTTCACTGCTGTGGCAGTCGGTTTTTGGGTTTGTGGAATGATGCATCACCAAGGTAAGAGTCTAAGAATTAAATGAAAAAACAGGAAACTGCAGGTTTCCCCTTGAATCAATTGATAGTGCTTGATTTGTTGGTCAATATCCCAGTTTTTGATGGTTTGTCCCCCAACATGCCCCATTAAATCAACGATTGAACGTATCAACAGCTCATTGACTTGTTGGTCAAGCCATGTTATCCTCCCTGCTTAGTTTCTTTCTTCGTTGATATCCCAGCCTTTGAAGGCCCCATTGAACCCATGGTTGATCCATGTTGATCCTCTAAGATCCCTGATTTCCTCCAAAAAAATGCTTACCGAGGCCCTGAACTTGGCACATGACCTGGGACTTGAGGCGCACTTGCTGGGACCCAACGATGTGCCTTGGATGCCTGGCCCGGTGAAGGGAGCATTCTCTTTGACAATTGGGGTAAAGGTATTACCCTCTGGTTATTTAACAAAAACCTCCATTCACAGAGGATTTTCCATGGCTATGTTAAATAACCAGAGTGTAAGCCATGAATAACCTGATTTGACCGGAAATGAGGTGGACCTCAAGAATCCGTTGAATGATGATGATTACGTCTATGTAGCAGATTCAAACCTTGAAAAACACATCTATGAACCGTTTGAAAGATCATTTTCCGGCTTCTTTCCCAGCTTCAGCATGGTGTCAAAATAGGCGGCCCCGGATGTTCACAAAGGCGGTGATGCTCCAAATCTTCGTGTCACTTTCCATGGCCGTTATGGCGGCCTGCGCATTGATGTGGGCATCTGGTGCCATGGAGCCTGGCTGGAGAGTTTCAGCTGATGACCCGATATGGTACTCCAACATCGCCATGGAAAACGGCCATGTGCGACCAATAGGAGAATCATGCAACATCTAAATCATCTAGGGTAACTATCCCAAAAAAGCAATATTTCATATTATTTCATTTGTGTGAAATAGCATGGCTTACCCATATATTGTGTTCCATGGCGATGTGCCATTTCCAGACAGCATCATTTTTTGCCATACATGGGGATATTCGCCTATTTTTCCCTAAACCAGCTAAAAAAAAAATGAATGCAGGCGACCTAAGTTTGGCAATGATTGACGGGACTTTTCCTAGCCTTTTTGCAATTCATCAATTTTTTGAGGATGATCCGGGAGCCAATTTTGACCCAAACACACCTGGAACCCTGGAACTTGAGTGCTGGAGGTTCTGAGCATATTTCCCCTCGTTGGAGTCCCATCTTTGTGACAACAGCGTTTCCATAGATCTCTCCTTTGTATTCAAACCTTGATTTAGTTTGGTAGCACCTCTCGCTCTGTAGACATATGTATGCAATAGTTAGGTATTCAATGTTATTCGATTCATGCTCGCATGCGGATATACAAATGTATGAATACATGTGGATATACGCGCATGCGTCATCATGATCTTTTTTTTGCTGGCTTTATCCCCAAACCTGTTCAAATGATTTGAATTGCACATCATAGATATGGACACCCACACACACACACGTAATCGAGATGGATGTACATCCCCTCAGGAGCTGTTCTACAGTCCCTCCGAATCCTGCGGCTGTTCCTGGCCCACCTGTTATTTGTGCTGGGAGAACTCTGGTGGATGGTACTCGTAGGTTCAATGGATGGATTGGATGGAAAACAATGAAAAATCTACACAGGGAACCTTTTTTTATAATTCAAACAGGGAGATTTCTCGTAGGTGTATCAGGTGTATCTATGATTTTCATGAATTCTGGGATCAGTGCGTTGGTTGTGGCTTTTTTGATGGGGACATGTTACGATTCCCAGAAGTCCGACTCTTTTTGTTAGTTAGCATCTAAGAACCGCCATGCTACAGTGCTACAGCCTTAGATCTCCAAGGTTTTTTTCCGGTGCTTCTAGGTGTGGATCCTCAGAATGGAATCTGGCCCCTCCCATGGAATTTTGTACTTCATCACTTTGTTGATGAATCTATATAAACTATATGTTTTGATATCATGATTTCCCACGTTTCTTTATTCAAAAACATGCTGATGAAAGCTTACATCCAGTTTCAGAACTAACAAAGCGAACAGTTTGCCCAGGAAATTATCATTAGAATGATAGGTAAAAATGATACAAAACATCAAATTGTTCATGGGCCATGGCTTCCATAGCAATATAATATATGTGATTGCAGAGAGTAAATGTCCCTCAACACATTAACATCCCACTACAAGAATAGTTATCTATTAAACGTCATTAGTTATACTCCCATCATCTCCCCATTGTGTCCATGTCCAACATCAGCTAGCATCATTGTAACTTCTGTTGATCAGATCCCACTGAAGATCCCATTCAAAAATCCGCTAAAGCAACCAGTGGTTAGGAAGTAGCTAAGCAGCATTAAGATGCATTAAGAAGCTATTTGTATCGATATCCCCTGTAGTTCTATGAGGATCCATGGAGCTACTAGGCGTTAACCAAATGAAATCCCATCAAATGTCATCAAGTCCAATTACATACATTTTTCATGAAATCAAAAAACAAAGTCCCATGAAATCCAACTAAAGCCCATTGATCATGATTAAAATCGCATTCAGAAATTCCTCGAAGTCCCCCTTGGTCGATGCTTCCCCAGCTGCTCATCTCAGGCTATTTCCGCCTGGCCGCCGTGCCCTCAGTGGTGGCCCTCGCCTTGCCGTTGAACTTGGTGAGTCGCTTGAGATCCAACGTGCAGCAGGTGGGCCTGGTGGTTGGTGATCTCAAGGCGACAGCATCAAAAAATGGAGGTTTAATATATGATTTAGTATGATGGTTTAGTACGGTTTGCATCTATAACATGGTTCGGTAATGTTTAGTATGGATAAATTCTCATGACATGGGGATATGATTGCAATGATTGAGTATTGGCTGCTAAACCCTGGGGTCTATACATGATTGAAGAGTTCATTATCAAACATATCAGGATAATTGGAGATGATCATCATCCTTGAAATGGGAGTCCGGTTCTGAACGTCTTGAACACTTCCCAGATATGCCTGGCACCATCCCTTCTGGCCGTTTGATAGATCTTCCCTTAGCTTTGTCATCCGGGCACTTTCTTTTGTATTCCGCAAATCTACCCTGCTATTGCGATCTATTGAATCTATTTGGGTTTTTCAAAGGTTGAAAGACTTTGTTTGTTCTACCACTGCAGGCCATGTACGCTGCGATCATTGAGTCCAGTTGCTTGCGAACAGAACCTTGGATGCGGTGGGCTGTGTCACATTACTGATTGGTGGTGAAACCCATCATATAAATGTCCCCAAAATTGGGTCATACGGTATACCCAGTTTTTCTCATGAAATCTATAATGTAACTTAGGTTGTTTCCCGTGACTTTTCTTTTCAACCCGGCAATGCACCAAGTGACGTTTCCCCAACATTACCACATGCTATTCCTGCTAATCCAACATAAATCTGGAAAAAAAAAAACATGTTTCATAGCTATGTCATCTAAAAAAAGGAACATGGCTTCCATGCAACAAATGAGCCGCAAAAGAGGTGTCCTTCTCCATTCCCTACCACTTCATCGAGACCTCCGGGATCAATGGAGCTGTCACTGGGTGGGATGTGTTGGGATGTTTTAGGTCAAGAATGTGAATGGGGAATTGGTGCTTCCAATGAGGAATTCATCCGCAATTTATTGGGGGTTAGGACATTTCACCCGATTGCTTTGGGAATTCTTGCAGGATTTTATATGATTTTTATATTTATGGAATATGTAGGGATAATTGTCACGGGGGTGGGGATGTGTATGATGCATCTGCGCTGAAATTTGGATGAATCTTGGCGCAAGCTGGTTTTGCTCCACATTAGAGGTGATTTCCCTCTTTGTTTCGGGGTACCTAAGACTAGCCGTGTCTGTACGAGATTGTGAGTTGTATGTGCATAGTTGGCATGCTGAGGATCGATACATAGAGATTCAATAGTGACACCGAATCTATTTATATAAGAAACGGAACCAAATGGGATGGATGATCATCGGTCGAGGGGTGGGGCTACCAGTGATTGAGTGGATAACTGGGGGAAACCTAGGTATATATATATATATACTGTGACTGGAATTCATTGAGTGTTTGCTTTGTGGTTTGCGAGCTGCTCATGGGAGTCTAAGGGGGTCAGAAATGTCGCTAGTGAATGCTAGTGATGCTGGGAAGCTGTTTTGTTTTTTTGGTTCATCCCAGCTACCAACTGGTCAAAAGCTATGGTGAAATCAATTGCCAAACCAAAGAACCAGACCCAACAGACTGAAGACTTGGTTACATTGGGAATCTGGGATGCTCCTCCAAGCACTGCATCTATGCATATGCCAAGGAAAGCCTGGGGCAGCTGAGTTTGCTGGGTGTAAAAGGCCTGGGTTGTCCACGGCGTGCAGGACTGTCCCGGGAACGAGGCTGTCAACCTAGGATTTATCAAAACTTGTGGGTGTTTTGTTGGGAGGGTCCCAAAGCAGTAGCAGATGAACGAGCCCCATTTGGAGGGTACCCCCCCTGATGCCTACTCAAGCAGGCTTAAGTGCCATCCATCGTTGACAGAAGTCTTGATCCAATCTGAAGCAGGACACGTCAAGACCCACAACCCCTGGTGCATTTGGCAGCAAGAAGTCGGGCTCTTCCCACCTCTTGGTCACATCCAAATGTGTTTACATTTGCAAGTTGTGATGGAGATGTGGACGTGTGTGATATGATTTTCTATGTGCGTATGTATTGAGAAGGCAACATTGTAAATGTGAATGGGAATGCGCATGGGATGTGATGTAATGTGCAGTATATAATTGAATGCTGGCACTTACGGACGTAGGTATATATATATATATGTATGCAAGTACTTATCTAATTTATGTATACCTATGTATGGATTTACTACCCATGAGCAGAAAACTGTAACCAGGCTGTGAGGTGTGCTGCATCCTGAGTCAGCAGATCTGGGTGGAGCTACGGGGTCACAAACCTATTCATAGTTGCCTACTGTGTACATAGAATCCGATACAATGTAGAACTACCACACACCACAATGTTCAAATTTGTTCAAGCTACTTCGGCCAACAGAATTTGGGTCATAAAAAGGTCCTTATGTTGAATCACCTTTTTTTTGTGTGTCCATTCGAACTCACAGAAAAAAAAGTATATTTAGCATGAGTGTATAACTTTATCAGTTGGACACTCATATTTGGCATGTCTCGTTGGCATATAACGTCCCATGTTTTCGTGTGTCAAGTGTATCAGTCCCGTTCCAAATTTGGCGAATGCCCAGGCTGCTCTTCGACCGCCTGGTTGGAGCAAAGACCGTGAAGCGTTGCGCACAGTGGCTCCCGTTGCTGTCGGTGTCTTGGCGTTTTTCCAGTTGAACGGGGTTTGCATATGGTTTTTGAGCAGCAACCAATGGGAACCGAGCAAACCATGCGAAGTTAAACTTCAACTTGAAATTAAAGTAATTAAAGGCAAAATCGCCTGGTTGGACAAGTGTTCACGGGTTTTCCCCAGTCAAAGGAACTGAGGATATGGGCATTCCTTAACAATCCTGGTTCACGACCAATGTTGGTCCAAGCCAGTTCGGGCTGAGGTGGGGATAATTTTGTTTCCACTACTCTTCTCCAGTAGCTTCATCGTGTACCGCATCAGTGATCTGTTCCTGCAACTGGGCATTGCGTTGGGGCGAATGATGATGTGACCTCGCTGGATTCTGAAAGTTATGGGAATCATCCCCAAAAGGCTACAAGTTTAGGTGGTTGAAATTGAAATAGCATAATTTACATTAATTTACCCAGATGGGAAATTGATGCAACATTCCTATTCACCATTTTTTTCACCAACCATGATGAGGGATGTCGAGAACAGTTTGGACCACTTCTTGCAGCCGCAGAATTGGATGGTTCAGTCCTGATGGTGATGCATGATGTATCTGACCGTAGGCCAGAAAATGATACAACATGCACATGTCTTGCATTAAGTTGGTATAAATATAGAGGATTTTCCCATTCAAAATGGTGATGTTCCATAATTATGTAACATTTACCAGATGGTATATGTAGAGAGTCTGTTCTGGTTGGATAAACGTTTATTTTTATTTTACACCGGGGCACAATTTCACGGCTGCCTTGGTCCATGCACAATGTGCTAGCCCTGACCGCAGCGCTGTGGACTGCTGGATAATAGCCCAGACAAGCAGCGACATATCACCGACTCTCAACTTTGTCCATTGGCCCATTTATATGATTTTATATATGTAGATGATAAACATGATGATTTACCTATTAAATTATCATCTATTAGCATCATCCATTATTATCATCTATTATTATCATCTATTATTATCATCTATTATTATCATCTATTATTATCATCTATTATTATCATCTATTATTATCATCTATAAATGGGTAGCTATGTTAAGGCAAGCTATCAATAAACATCCTATTAAACATCCCTTGGGCCTATAAACATCTATAAACAATGATTTTCCATAGCTACGTTAACAGGGCACCACCCTGTAGGCTACCTTAGCCCATGCCTCGGGCATACACTCTGATCCGATCTCAGGGCATGGCTTGAGGGTTGGCTGTCCAAGCACGTGGCTCGGCTTGAAAACTGTTTGCACAGCACAAGACTGCTGTATCTTCGTGCATCCACTAGAGATACATATGGATGTATACATATGCTACAAAAGTAATAACAACTATGTACACACACACACATATATATATATATATTATAAATATATATATATATTATATATATTATAAATATATATATATATATATATTATAAATATATATATTATAAATATATATTATAAATATATATATTATAAATATATATTATAAATATATATATTATAAATATATATATATATATTATAAATATAAATATTATAAATATAAATATTATAAATATATATATATATATTATAAATATATATATATGCATGTGTGTGTGATTTTTTTATGCATTGTAGAAGCAATATCCAATATGACATTAGACAGCTTTTGTATTGTTTTGCCATGATGTTGGGTGAGTTGTTGTTTGATTTGATTGTAACATTCCAAGAACAAACTTCATTAGAAAAACTGGCGAACAGTCTGGAATGCACATATATATATATATATTCAAATCCACATATAACAAATCAACAAAGCTGCATCCAAAAGATCTGGAAACACATAATGTTCACAACTATGACACATCTTGGTCAAACATCTTGTCATCTCATTTTATCATCGGCCAAAAGTCGGCACCTAGGTGGGACAGCACTGGACACTAGACAGAAGTTGCGGCACTTTGGCCCTCTTTGGGGTCTACAGCATGATCGGCATGCAGGCGAACGAACGACCCGTGGCGGTTTCTGACATGGTTTTTGAAAAGCATCACGTTATCTGGGTAAAGGATGGTTAGGATTGGGGTAAGTATCCCCTAATGATGATCCTATTTCAGGTTGGTGCACTATAATTGAACTAGCCATTCATGGGAGATTTGTCAAACTATTAGTATGGGGATACTGTAGAACCAAAAACTGAGCTAGTTTGTGATTTCAACTATCTTCCACTTTTCTTCCTTGCATCATCCAAGTTCACCAATGTCTAGGCCCCCCAATCCCGGATGGCGATACTCAGAGGCCCTGGTGATTGGCTACTTCCTCTCCGGGCTGTGGACGTTGTGTCATGGCTGGTACTGGTACTTTCCAGCCACTGCCTTCAAAACAGTCCATCAAATGGTTCGGTAAAACTCCAACATGTTGATGTGTTTTATCTTTGTTTTGAGCGCTTCCAGTGTGTGTGTAAATCTGTATATCCATACTCCCCATCTTTCAATGGCACTGCCGTGGCTGGGTGTTGAGGTACTCCATTCTTGCCGTTCAACTGGGAGATTGGCCCTCTGATCCTCAGATGCTTGTGCCCTGGATGCAGTTTCAGTGGACGAAGTGTTTCTATCACCATAGTTTCATCAGATGTGGTTAGTACATGTTAGTACTATGTCACCCCCTAATAGCCCCAACTGCACCCCAAGTAAGTTTATTGATTATAATTGATTTATATTGTTCTTTCCCCATGCATAGTGCACGTTATACCCAATCAATTGAATAGATGATGCCAAGTGACTTTCAGTGATTCTTCCCCACTTCTATAGCGGCTGCACAGTAAATAAAGATACTAAACAATGATCATAATGAACATACATGAACTATGTATATATGTTTTTGATAAATATAAAAGGATCATGGTATTTTGTTCCACTCATGTCTACATACATAATATGTGTAAGTTTCTTGATACATTATTATACCTCTCTGACTAGCGCCAGGCTCGTCTCATCAGCGCCAAACCCGAGTTGCGGTGGACCTTGAGCGCAGCACGTAGATCCTATACGCGATGACCGAGTTCCCGGGTTCCCTTGAGACGTGATCCCCACGGGGTAGCCGCGAAACATGCTGGTTTAGTGCTGGTTTTGTGGGGCATTAGTGGTATTTAGTGGGATTGAACGGAATATATAGGCAACGGTCTAAAATTTGGGTCTGTCTGAAAATGGGATACAAAATAGCAAGTTTCATGGACAGTAAACTCGTGGAGATGGCGAGAGAGAGAGAGAGATGTGTGTGTATATATATATATTTATTTATTTATACATACATATATATATATATACATATAAATATACAGCATTCTAACAGGGAACATGATGATGAATTATTGGATTTGGATGTGCCCTTCAGCACATCCGTATGAAACATGACTTGGACATTTGTAGAATCTGTGATTCTATCAGCACAATTGGAACCTGGTGCAGGAAAGGCGATGGTATCTCCCTTTTCTTGGCCATCAAGTATGCGGGTTTCATCAAATTTCTCCCAGCAAATGATTCTCAGAGACGAATTGTGCATTGAGGGCCTCAACTTTGAGCGGCCAGTGATGGTCATCAACAGATGTGGGGCATTCCACATGCCGAAGATAGGGAGATGACATGAGATACTGTAACCAATGTGTGATGTTTTTTGGCAAGGCTTTTGCTGCCAATAGTTCTGAGTTTACATGGTTTTCTGCGCATTGATTTGCATATATATATTCGCACACACTCTAGTAAAAGGATTGTGAGTGTGACAATCTTCCGATAGTAGGAAGAATGCCCATTTGATGTCGATTTTTATGGCGGGAAAATGATTATTATTAGCCATGGTGCTTGGGGTGTCAAAAAAGTTAAACAAACCCACATCATGTAGTTGTGGAACGAGCTACTTGGGAACCCGGTGATACCTGTTTTTGTCTGATCGATGTGGCCAGGTGGCCCTAGATGCCTTCGGCAAATAGCGTGAATTCGACGGCTCCCTAAGGGATGCAAGTGGAAATCTCTGATACTTCCTTGAAAATTGATATTGCACACGCAAATAGCAAGCCAGGATTAGTAAAGCCGGGTTGATTCATTAGAAGGGGTAGTACCCCAGTGATGATTTGCTACTAAGACGATCCAGGGTTGACACCACTGGACTACTGCCAACACTTCCCAGTTATGATGATCCCTTTTTCTTTGGCACGACGTTTGGCTCGGGTTCCATGATTTCGGTGGAAGTGTCAGCAAAAAGATGCACGGCCAGGATCTTTCGAAGCCGCAGGGACGCATCCAATTCTCCGAAGAGCATTGGTTTTTGAGGGGCAATTCTTCACCATGGGATGTTGAGTACCCTCTGGTAAACTAACATAGCTAGTGAAAATGGCCATTTATAGTGGATTTTCCCATGAAAAATTGTGATTTCCCATAGTTATGTTAGTTTACCAGAGGGTAATACTCCAAAAATCACGGGATATTTCAAGACTCATCTCAACCGGCATCCCCACTGGGATTCTATAGGATTCCAATGCACAAATCCTAGTGTCGAGAGTTGGAATCCCAACAATCATGTTGGTGGTGGGTTTAGATTCTGCCAGTAGACAGAGTAGACGTTTTTCGAAACCTTGCATGCCGTCCTCATGTCGACATAATCACACAATTGTCTCTCACATTTTTTGTCAATCCTTGAAGATGCCACTCTTTCAGCTGAATCGTGCGTCTGCAACTGCAAATGTGCTAGCTAACTTTGCAAATAGTTACTCCCGAAAAGATAGTAGCCAGCTCAAAATCCTCCACCAAAATCAATCTAAATTAAATCATAGAATTGCCTTTGACAAACGAAGTCTAGAACCTTCTATCCAATGTAATAAATCTGGAATTGATCTAGAAAGTCCATCTATATTAACCCATAGCAAACTAACAGTATCTAACTTTGCGGATTGCTATACCTTAATGTTTCTGGACGGAACTCGGGATGACGCAGGCTGGGCGAGTTGAGCAATGGGCTGCGTGAGGAGTTTGAGGGCTGTTTGTTGGATTTGGAGAAGGTGCGGAAGCTCGCCCATCAAGGGGAAAAAGGTGGGGAAAACATGGGAAAACTATGAAAAACGGATGTTTTTTTTCTTTTTAATACATCTATAGTTAATGATACTTGATGCATGTGAAGTATCAATTTACTTTGATGTATGGGAAAATTCTTGGTTCATGGTATCGAACTGGTTAATGGGTGTCGCAAACCAACTGAATTAATCAACTTTTGACTGGGGGTGAAAAAGACCCGATTTTTTCGATGGGCCTTGATTTGGAGACACAGAGGCACCAGAGGGTTGAACATGTTTGATAGTATTTGACAATCATGTGTATATAAATGATTTGAAATGATTGGAGGGAGAAGAAAAACATGATATCAACGGTCAATGAATGATAATACGTGGTCAGTTCAAAGCATTATATACAGGAAATGGATCCCCCAAACAACCAAGACCCAACAAGAATGTCATTGATCCGGACGTCAGGTGCCTGAAAAGCCGGCGGATTCTGAGGCAGCCAAGTGGTCAGAGGCCGAAGGATCAAGGGAGTGGAGCTTTTTTGTTTTGTCGATTCTCCAGGAAGATTCGCGATTCTGATTCTTTGGCTATATTGTGCATATAATAGAATGCCATGGGAATAACAGCGATGAATTGAGGCACTGCCATCCAACAAGCTGAAAGGTTCCAGCCATGCGAGCTGAAACTGTGCAAATATGTTTCAGCACTTTCGCCATGGTTTGCCATATTTTTGAAGCAGGGATGCAGCCGCGATCATCTGTGATCCGTGTGTAGAAACCACTTGGCTGGCTTGGATTTCATTTGCGGCTGGGAGGCCTACATGGGAATTCGGCATTGCAACGAACAACTGGTGCCTTGGATTGGACCTCGACAGGTTGGTAAATGATTCAAAAAGGGATTTCCCATGCAGAATCATGCAGAGCTTCTAAGCATGGTCAGATTGAACCAAAAAAACAGAGCGTTTTTAAAACAGGTTGTTTTTATGTGTCAGTATATTTTTGGACAACAAGTGATAACAAGTGCAAGGATTAACATATCATTACTACATTGCAAATATATACATGCACATATCATTACTGCATGCACTCGTTGTATTTTTCGTACAATTGCTGATTATCGCATATTATGCCCACAATTTGTTCGTGGAATTCTTGGATCAGATATCCCAATGTGGAAATCCCGTATGATGTACTGCATGTATGTTTACTATTGAGCTATTATTTCAATGGATTACATCCCAATAGTGGTTATGGAATATCAGTAATAATTATTTGGTATACATCATCAATGGATTGTTACTCTTGGGATCTATTGGGATATCATTTTTTTATGTCCCACTAGCATATCAATGGGAACTACTTCCACATATGGATCACATATCCCAATATGGAAATCCCGTATGATGTCCCATGTATATAGTCACTTTCTGTTGGGATATTATTTCACATTATTTCCACATAATGATAGATCTTAATCTGATCGCACCCTAATTGTTGCAGCTGAGGAGTTAAAGATTACCGAGATCCGTGAGAAGATCTCCCAGAAGGACGCGGACTGAAAAAAAACATCCTGGATTTGACAGATCCAATGGTGCTTTAATGGGGTTATAACGATGGCTTTAATCTACTTTGATGTGGAGATATCATTGATAATTCATTGATGCTGTTTTATCATGTTTTATCATATTCTTGGATTTGCTGAAGATGATGTTTTTACTTTCCCTGTGGTGAACCAGCCATGACGTAGGAACAAACTGGACATATGTTTCTGTTGTTTGGCTCCTTAAGCAAATCCAGGCCATGGTTTCAATTCGAAACCATTCTTTCAGTCAGGACTCAGGACTATTTAAGATACTCAAGACTCAAGGCAGTACTATGGAACTATATGGAAGGTACTATATAAATTTAAGGCAGGGCAGGACGACCGTTTTCATTGATTTATAACCTATGGAACCTTTTCGTGTTCTGGCAATACCGCCCTCATTTCATGGCCACGTTTTTTGGAGTTGCCATTTGGTATCAGATACTCGGGGGATCTCGGGGGTAAGCATAGGAACAACTCTGGAAAACCCCATCATAAAACGATGGTGTTTTCCAGGGTTTTCCGCTCTACACATGGTGAGTTGTCCCCCATTTAGTTCAACGGAGGGCAACTTGTATTTCCATTTTTGGGATGGTGATACTGAATGTCTACCAAATAACTGTCAAACATTCTTGAGCCGGATATTTTTACACACCAGCCAATCATGCTGAGTCTTTCATGTCAAGTTCGTTCAACCTTGTTTGCTCATGACATCTCAGCTTTTGGCGCTGAAATTCCGGACAAAATGCCTGGTGACCGTCCCATTTTGCAGCCACGATCTCGGCTCAGCCCACCGTTAAGTCGCTCCGCCGGGCGCCTTCACTGCGATGTATGGCCCTGTGTATCCCAGCTTTGGGGACCGCGGGGCTGCGGAGTTTGCCCACTGTGGAAGAATACAGACCATGTTATGGGGACAATGAGATAGATACAGGAACTAGTATTAACTAGATTAGATATCTCAGGTACTGACAAAATCAGATGGTTGTTCGAAAAGAACGTGAGGAAGACCGGATGAAATATGATTAGATCTTGAAGGAGTAAATGATTCTCAACCATTGGATTTCCGGGGTACGGCGCACCTTCTTCTCAGATTGGTGGACCAATGGCAGTAGAGGGCTGGAGGAACAAAAATCCCAGCATTTAACACGATGTTACCCTTTGGCAATTCATATAACATACTGATGGAAATGCACATTGTTTTTATTGGCAAATCCTTCATCAATGGGCCATTTGCATAGCTATGTTAAATGACCGATATAATTGGAGGCTGAGGTACTTACAGCCTTTTGTCATCTTGAGGAACTTAATTACGAGGCATTCAAACGAAAGCAAGCCTTTACCCACTAGCGAACAATGTAGACATGGAAAATCCTCTATTTGCAGATCATGTCCTATGGGAAAGCCGATGGATTTCCATAGCTATGTCAGCTGATTGGGTAAACATTTTTTGGTTAGTGCTGCCAAAAAATTGACACCAAATATCAGATTGTTGATTATTAAATATCACTAAAATCCATTAAATCATATCTGTACCCCACCCTTCCGCATCCTTCAGCTCATTCTTGGCCAACTCTCTGCTTGCCCATCTTGACAGGAGGCCATCAGCCAGAAGTTGTCCTCCACCCGTACTCTGCTGAGCACTGCTCGTCGGCTGCGCGCTTCGGTGAGCGACGCCGAGTTCGCGGCACACACGGCGCGGCAGCGGGCGACGGCGGCGCAGGCGGCGCAAACGGCGGAGGATGAGGGGCTGCTGAGGGAAGCGCTGGCGCGGTTGCGAGGGGAACCGGTGGAACTGCAGGCGTGGAGGGGGAGAGAAGGTTGGGCGTTGAGGGGGCCTGCGGCCTGCTATTATTTGTTATCTATGTGTTGCTTGATAGCCTGTAATGGAACATAATATATGTGGACATCCATGTTGTGCATGTTATGCCTATATCATATATGTATTATTATATAGCTGATGAGAACTGGGTTGGCGAGGTCAGCCCCTTCAACTGGGAGAAACGCCAACAGTGAGCGCAGTCAAAGTTCTTTCATACACACATTTTAAGGATCAATGTTGAGGAGAATGTAACTGGATGTAAAGTGATGCGCATGGGGTTTTAAAGCATCAGAAAACAGAGAGGGGCCTGCACCGGGAGCTTTATTGAAGCACGGGGTGAAGGGGCGTGCAGTGGTGGTGCAGTATTATGCATAAATTATGATAATTATGCACATTCAATGGGATGGGACTAGTCAGATGCCCCGTGCAATAAACCGCGCAATACCAACAGACCCATCACATTTCAACATGTTTTTTAAAGCTCACATGCATCTGATATCAATGTCATAACTATACCATATATCAATATACACGTACATAACAAACAGCCCCTCAGAAGCTTTGGTCTAGTGACGAATGTGTATCTATCTGGGGCGCAATCATCACTTACCTTTTCACTGGAAATCAATTACATAACATCCACATTTTTTCATGTTTAAACCATGCCAAACCAACTTAAATCTATCAAAAACCATTGTTTCTTGATGCTAAAGTCACACTACAGCAAAGCCAAAAAACAAAGACAAGTCATTGATCATTATTTTTGTGGGTTTTGTCAAGTTTTGTCCTTTTCTAAAGCCATGGGGGTTCCTATAAAACCCATCAAAACCCTTCGTTTTTCTCCCCGCCAGGTGGCCAACGCCTTAGCCCAGCACGCTGGGCTCCTCCCATCCGGCAAGGCGGATCCGGATCCCGTGCCGCCGCTGGTGGAGATGGCCGGGACGGTGCATGAGAAGATGCTGCAGACCGCCATGGTGTCACCTGGAGATTCACCTGGAGATACCCTCTGGTGAACTAACAGTTTGCCATTGAAAATGGCCATAGAAATAGTGGACTTTCCCATTAAAAATGGTGATTTTCCATAGCTATGTTAGTTTACTCAGTGGGTAACTTTCTTATTTTTCCCATTATTACTGGTGAATTGGTTATAATGATTAATGGTTGTTAATGATGATTAATGGGCATGAGGGAATGACCTATAATGACCATGAAGTTGATCATCCCATTCCCATCCATTGCCCCATTCCCTACTAAGCACCAGTAACATGAGAAAAAGCACCGCCCGGTTGGTGATTGAATGGGGATTTAAAATGATTCATAATTCATAGGACCTATCACATGATTTAATCACCAAGCTATGGCATTGGATAGCATTGTTGGTTGATGGGTTAGGGAATGATACTAGCTGGGTTATTGGGGGACTATGTCAATAACCTATATGAATGAATGGGAAATTATGTTCAACCATTATGAATGAGATGGGATAGGGGAATCCCAGCTCATCTAAGGAACTTACCAGCTATATCTATCAATGTTTGATTGGGGTTTTAGCACTAAATGTCCAAGTGGTTTCACAAGCATCAGAAATGAGGTTGAAGTTTGCCATTTTTTTACAGCTATTTCTGCGCTAATTTTAGTGCCCACTGTCCACGGGTAAGCATTTCCTTAAAATACAATCTTATTTGAATCAAAACACATCTCTATGTTCTAAAACCATTGGTATAAGATAAAGCGTCAGCCTTTCTAAGTACAACTGTGTCACATAGCACCTAAAATTATATATATATATATGTGTATATATATTGTTTGTAAGAACCAGGCCGGAAATCCACAGCTTCACCGACCTCCACATCGAGGTCACGGCACCTGGTGGAGCTCGCCTGGATCTCCGAATCACAGGAGCCATTCGATCAGGGCGGTGTGCTGCCCAGCGTCAGCCCTGACGAGTTGGTGCAGAGTCTCATGGGCGAAGGCCACGGCTGACGCTGCTGACGCTGCTGACAGAGGATGGAGGTTTCACTCAAGAAAACATGAACAAATGGGGAAGATGCAAGGCACTAATTGGAATTCTGTGTGTCTGAAATTGCATAGGTTTGATTTGTTTGCTGCCGTCATGTCTTGATTTTTGTTGAAGGTCACACTGTTGATTCTCGCGTTTTTATCGCCATCTTCCGCCGATGTGGAGCCGGTTGTCCAAAGAGACGATTGCCGTGCCAAAAATGTGGCAGGTCATGGGTCATAGGCCCGGCCTCGCCGCGGCAAAAGAGCCGATCGCTATTCCAACGTGGCTGGCTGGGAAATCCCCATCAAAAATGGAGGTTTAGTTTGCTGGGAACATCATCTAATTACATGAGGAATTTCCAGTCCTGTTGGGCTATGTTTTTTTCGTGTGTGGGTGGTGGTTGAGCAGCAGCATTTGGAAAGTCATCACTGGGATTTCTTTTATGGCCAATCTGAAGATGTCCCTCGCATGCACTACTTGTGATGGTTCCTTGCGGTGGGGATCCCTGTTTCAATATTGGACCCTCCAAAATCCATCAAAATCCCATCAGAATCATAGCCTCATCATGTTTTCATCATTTTTTCATTTGATTCATATGTTTTCCATTGTTCCCACTTTTTGTCCCGCCATAAGTTGGGCCTCATGCGACTCCCAGGAGGATGAGAAGTCTGGAGATTACTATGGCTGGACGGCCACCATGGATCTGGGCCCGATCAAATACAAAGGACGCAGAAGCTGCGCTTCCCCGTGGGGCCACCCTGTGGAGATGGGGTACGTATTGTTTTCAAGGGGCAAATGCCAGTTACAATAATGATGTGTTTCTTTATGTTTCTTTAGTATGTTGGGCTTTAATGGTATATTGTATAATTAGTCAACACATTGATATTTGGGGTTAGTCCGAAATTGGGTCTACCCAGCTTGTCATTTCCACACTCTATACCTGGTTTGTTTTACTAGAGAAAATTATGATTACAGTAACCAATGGATTCAGAGGTGCTCGTACCTTGTTTTCAGACTCCATGGTAGTTGGCAGATTTCTTCATCTTTGTTTTGGGAAGTATGATGTGGTTGTGGGTCAAAACCCGGTGCCCCTGGTGAGCATTGAAATAGCTGGTAAATGGATGGTTATTCCCCCAAATATGGTAATTTCATAGGTTTTAAGCCATCGCCATGTTTCATCACTGGGATGGTGACCCCAACTGACAAAATGACATTTGCAGAGTCACACTGGGCTGAGGGACTTAGCACCCCGATGGAAGAAAGAGGTTACCCACTCGAGAGGTTCCAAGCAGTGATCCCTCGTGATCCCGCATCATGACGCAAGAGAACTCTATTCCACCAACTGTAGACGGCTATAGACGGCTATAGAGATGTTATTGGTTTTGTTTCAGGGATTTGTGTGCAGGAAAGCCCATTATTTCATGGGGAAAAAAATCATGGTGTCCTTTAGATTTTTCCAGAAAACCAATCCAGTGATGGTTCCATGTGGTTCCATGTAAGGCGCCCAAAGCTCTGTTTCGTTTCGTTTCTGCCGGCTCGGTGCTGCCTGACTTTCGGAATCTGCAGGAATCAAATTCACCGATATCCAGCTGGATCGCTACAACCGGGAGAAGGTGCAATTTTCTGATGGGTTTTTGAAATATAGAAGTGTCATGTGGACAAAGTAGAAGTAGAAATCCTACTAGAATAGCAGTAAATTACTTGTTCTATTTCTTTTTTGAGGGTTACTCTAGTCTATACGTCCTCTTCAAAAAGAAAAGATTGATAGCATACACCGCAGCCGACCGGTTGCTTGGGATGATGATCCACTCAGTGTCCGAACGGCCTTATGGCGCGTTTCAAACAAACCTTGCAACAAGAAGGACACTGAAACACCAGGAATTGCCTTATTTTCATACTATGTTGTTGTTTCATGTTTTTTCCTCAATGACCCTCCAGAAACATTCAATCTGGTATCGGAAGATCATCTATTTAGTTCAATGATTACCCCATCTCTTTCCATGAAAAGTTTGGATTTTCCAGCCATGTTGTGTTGGTCATTCCCAGACGTAACAAGGGGTAACCAGTGAATCGAGCCCCACACTTCCAGGGATCGTCCTTCTATTTCTTGGAGCTACAGATGTGGCGCGGTGGATGAAGCTCACTGGGGGAAAACGTGGGTTTTTGATCGGATAGTTATGTTATTGCATCTTACAAAGCTTGTATTATTGGTATCTGTCTTGGTGGAACAAGATGATCACATAGAATAGCTGGTATATTGGGTAGATTCATAGCCATGGAAAATCCCCTATAAATGGAGGTTTTAATGGGAAAATCATCCAAAATTAGCAATTTTCCATGGCTATGTTAAATAACCAGAGGGTAGTTTGCGAACAAAAAAACACTTCAGACACTTGGAAGCTACTTGCTCATTTGGGTCCAAGCAAAGCTGGCCTATTTGATGCCTGTTACTTTGATACTTGGGATGCGGTACTTGGTGGCTCATCCCGCCTGGAAGGTTAAAGCCCAGTTTATAACCCCAGTTATATGTGGAGCAACCCCACTGATTCCACTTGTAACCAGGGAAACGACCTATACTTACATCTATCAAGTGGGATGCACCACAAGTAGCAAACATCACCAGGGGATTTTGGGACAAATCCCGGAACCAAGGCCCTTGGGACTTCAACTGGAAGAAGTGGAGGTAGATGGTGTCGGCACTGTGATTCAGGCCGGTTTATGTGTTGGATTTTTTGTGATTAGGACTAGTTCGATGGCTTTGTAACTTATCACTGGGGTGTCCTTGTAGAAACTTGAGCCATGAAGCATTTTGGGATTTAAGTAGCGAAATCTGGCTCAACTTTGGTGAAGGGAATGGCTTTCATGGGATACGTTGCAAAATTGATGGGAGATCTTGGGAGAGACTGGCGAGATCTGGCGACTTCTCTTGCGCTTGGTCTATAGGATTGGCCACAACATGGGGCTTGTACCCCCATGTTCATAAGCAAAAAAATGTAAACTTTCATGTGTGTGACAGCCGGGTGAATATATGTCATGTAACACCCTACTAACATTTCATATTTGGTGTGTTTATGCAGGAAAATTCTGCCTTACTTTACAGTTAAACAGGTACCAAACTGCATCAACATGATGCTACACAATTAGTCAATCGGCCATAGAAACAACCCAAATCGGTTGCGTCTGGGCCACATAGTTGACTAATAAGTTCCAACATTTGGGTGATTTAACTACATAATTGAACTGTTATAATAATTCCTAAAAAAAATCACTATACTTCCCAAGAAATGCATTCAAGGTTAGCCATAGAAACACCATGGACGCCATTAGCAGGTCACGGAGATCGTGGATGGTGGCAGCGCGAAGGAAGACAAAAGTATTCGTTGCTCGGCGTTGTTTTTTTTAGTCAATGATGGATGGAGTGGACTGTGTTTAATCAACAGTGCTGATCACAGAATGAATCTATCAAGTCATACAACAGTGCTCGATAAGACATCTGTGTTTCCTTTGGCCAGTTCATTGGATGTGCGCCGGCGATGTGTTTAATCCAACATGGATTCTGCTAGTCAAAATTGAGAGTTCAATGAGGCAAATCAATGCATATTTAACGAGCCAAGATGAGGATTCAAGCAAAAAAAGAGGGATCGAACTATAGCTACCTGACTGGTGGTTTCTCACCCGTTTGGCATGGTGATCCCGATAGACCTTCCGAACGTTTCAATGGCTTCGGAACTGCCAACTTGAAGATCGAAAATTCCAATGATACTTCGGGAACATGCTTTGTTGTGCAGCAAAGATCTTATCACTAAATTGCATGAAATCACCTGCCCCTCGTAGAAACCGTAGAAACGTCTTTAGCTTGATGTGAAAAGATGTGAAGCTGTGAAACATGTTGGAAGATGACCCTTTTCTATACAACCCAAACAATGCAGTGATCATCAGGCCCAACGGCTTGGCCCTTGGATTCGCACGCGAAGCCCCAGGTGTTGGTGACTACCTCCGCGCGATTACCACGCCACAAAGGAAGCTAAGTGGCGAGGAGGGTGAAGAAGGTGCCTTTTTTAAAAACGTAGAATACCACCCAATTTGTGCGACCCCGAATATGAACAGATCCATTTTTTTGCTGCTTCCTTCACGCCCACGCACCTCTCGGGTAGCTGAGCGCCATGCGACACATCAAACACCGTTGGAATCAAGGATGATACCAAGTAAANAGAAGGGGAGATCTTATGGGAAGAGCCGCCTTCAAGGGCATGGGTGAGAACCCCAAACCAACAGGCACCTTCAGACCGGGGGCAGAACGCGCCGTAAAAGCCCGCAACTTTTCCCAAACCAAGGGGTCTAAAATGGGTACAATTGGGCGCAGTGATGATCTTGCAACCGCCACTCTTGAGAACTCGCACGAAGAGCGAA
>BGPT01000778.1:183979-233319 GCA_003297045.1 Symbiodinium sp. clade C Y103 | reverse complement strand
TGGGTTGGTGGGTTGGGTTGGTGGGTTGGGTTGGTGGGTTGGTGGGTTGGGTTGGTGGGTTGGTGGGTTGGGTTGGGTTGGTGGGTTGGGTTGGTGTGTTGGGTTGGGTTGGGTTGGTGGGTTGGGTTGGTGGGTTGGGTTGGTGGGTTGGTGGGTTGGGTTGGTGGGTTGGTGGGTTGGGTTGGTGGGTTGGGGGGTTGGGTTTAACTTCTAAATGTGCTCCGAAGGTGATAATTTTTAATATTTTTGACTTGTAAATGTGCTTCGCGCCACAACGCCGTGTATTTTTTTTATATTTTTATTTCCAAAAGTGGTCCGAATATGAGAGATTTTAATATTTTTTACTTCCAAATTCACCCTAACGGCGTGTAACTTTGCATGTTTTATTTGCTAAGATGTCTCCGCACCCGCCGCTTTAGCGAGCCTACTTTTCGACCCCCGGAGCCACAAAATATTGGAAAGTGATAGTGTTTCTTTTGGGGCACTTGCATCTATTCTCTTCTGATTTTCTTCCTATCTGATGTTCTCTCTTCTGATTTTCTTTAGTTTCTTATTTTTTTTATGGCTGTGCGTTTTTCATTTGTCTATATTATCGGAAGGTCTAGTTTCTAAATTTCCTACGAATAATAATAAGAATATTTTTTTTAATCTACAAATAATTAATCGAAAGCCTACGTTGTTGCAAATAGCGGGCAAACCTAGTATATTGTTAATTTAATTTATTATTATTGATATATTATTGGGAAAATATATCTATATATATATTTTAGATTGTATATTTATATATTTAAAAATTATAATTAAAATTTTGATTTTTAATGAATTTTTATTTGTTAAAAAATAAATATTTGAATTGTGATTTTTGATATTTTTTAAAATTTTATATAAGATTGGATTTTAGATTTTGGTTATATTGGAAAAAAAAAATATTATTTTTTTTAATATTATTTTAATTTTGCAATTATATTTATTTTATTTGACATATATGAAAATTGAGAATATTTGGAAATTTGAAATATTATTTTAAAAAGAATTATAAAATATTATTTAATTATTTATGAATTCGTGTATAAACATGGGATATTTTGTATTTTGCTAAAATATTGGTAGGATGGGGTGAAAGAAAAGGGGTCTTTTTTCGTGGTAAATTTAGTATTTGTGGAATTTGGATGGCATTTTTAAAGGGTCGAAAAAATCGCGATTTTGAAAATTGATTTTTATTTTAATTTTGAATATGCAAGGTTTCCTATTTCGATACAAGGTTTCCTATTTCGATGATCTCGGGCTTATTTTCCGTGACGGATATATTTTGTAATTTTAGAGGCAATTTTTTCGCAGGAAATGGAGATCGAAAATCAAAAATTAATATAAATTGCGATTATATAATTTGAGATACGGTTCTTTCATATAAAATGGAATTTAAGTAGTAAAAATTAATATGAAATTGGGGTTTGATAATTTCAGATATATTCTTTTCATAGGAAATAGAGGTGGAAGGTCAAAAAATAATGTAAAATTACGATTATATAATTTGAAATATATTTTTTTTGGCTCAAAATGCAAGTCGAATATCAAAATTTGGTATAAAATTACGATTCTGTAATTTCAGATATATTTTCTATGTCTGAGGATTTCTGGATGAAAAAAAAAATAAAAATAAATTATTTAAAAATTTCTGTGCAAAGATATTGCCAGGAAAAAAATGTATTAATAATTTTTTGTTGAAAAATCTTGCCAAGAGAATTCTTAAAGAAATTTTATATAAAGAATTTCTATAGAAATCTATTATGATCTTGCCAATAAAGGTCTTATAGAGAATTTGCGCAGAAATCTCCGAAATAAATCTGCTTAAAAACCTTCTTATAGGGAACTTCCACAAAGAGATTTTGAAGAAGGACCTTATAAATATCTTGCCAAGAGAATTCCTATTACGAATTTCTTTGGAAAACATTGAGATGTTTTTCAGGCATCTTGCCAAGAGATCCCTTTTAGAAATCTTGCCAATAATTTATTTTTAGAATTATGTAGAGACCTTGCCAAGAAATCTCTTTTAGAGAATTATTATAGAAATATTGCCAAGAAAATTATCATAAAAAAATTCTATAAAGATCTTATCAAGAAATTATTTATATAGATCTTACCAAGAGAAATTATCTAGAGAATTTCAAGAGAGATTTCATAATGAGATTATAGCAAGAAATATCCCATAGAAATTTTATATAGAAATTTTATCAAATTAATTCTTTTAGAGATTTTGCATTAAAATATCAGTTTTTTTTTTTTTTTTTCCCCAGGAAAAATTACATAAAAATTTCATATAAAGATTTTTAAAAAATATATATATATTTTTTTTTATAAAATTTTTAGAAAAGAATTTTTCCGAAATATATATTTTAAAGATCTTAAATATAAATCAAAAAAAATTAATTCAAAAATCTTACGAAAAAAATTCTTATATAAATTTTACCAATAAAAAATAATTAAAGAATTTATATAAATTTAAAAAAAATAAAAATATCAAAAAAAATCTAAAAAATATAATATATTTTATTACATCATAATATTATTATTATTATTCACCTAATTTCTCTCGTAATTATCCTCAATATTATTATTTTCAATATTATAATTCTCAATAATATAATTTTTATTATTTTTATCTTTATTATTATCAGCATTATTATCCTCATCATCATTATAATCAATATCGTTCCAAATTATGATAATATCCAATTATTAATTATTATATATTACCCTCCCACCCCAAAATATTTATTAACCTTCAAAAATATTAAAAATATATTTAAAAATAAATATCATAAATAATATCAAAAAATAAATTAATTAATAAAAATATTTCATCTAAATCATAATCAATATTTAATATTTTATATAATTCTTAAACATTTCAAACCATCAAATTCTAAAAAATATATCATGGTTTTCGAAATTTCAATAAATATTAGAATATGTATTTAAAAATATTTAAAATATATTAATATTTTTCAATTTTCAATGTAATTACGAAATATAAAAAATAAGTCCAATATTATTATTTATTGGGGTCAATTTTGGTTATAATATATATATATATGTTTAATAATTTCTTCCTTTTTTTGATTCCCTGCCATTCTTGTGCCCTCTTCTCCTCTCTTCGTATTAATTCTCCTTCTCCAGTTAATTTCTTCTCATCCTTACCTCTTCTCTCCTTCGTTCTAGTTTCTCTTCTGGACGCTACTCTACTCTATTTAGCCCCTCTTCTCTCCTTCACTTTATCCTTCTGTAGTCTCCTCTATTGGATGCTGCTCTACTCTACTTAGCCCGCTGAACTTCAGACTTCAGAATTGGATATCATCAATGAGGCATTGCTATGCATCCTGTAGAAGGATTGGCAGGAAAATTTGGTAATACAGTTCAAGTGTCGATCCACAGGTCCTTGCGAGGTTTGTATATAAAGATGGCCGCTGGTGTCGCAACATTAGCAGTCGCGATAGTAACTTTCCTTTCTGAATTCGCGAAAGTAAATTTCAATTTGTCATTTTCTAAATCCAGGGATAGGTCCATCGACTATTGAAATTAAAGACAAAATCCTTTTTGAATAGGAGCAATATATTAATCTGGCTACAATGTGTTCACATAAGTTGTTTGTTAAGCGATTCAAACTCCAAGCTGATTTGAGGAGCACCCTCAAACAGATCCACCACAGGGAAGATCGGAATCCTGAGCACGTACGCAGCCACACCTTCATGGAAACCAATGAAGTACATATGGTTTTGTCCGGTACAGTGTACTCCAAATCCAACGCTTTGTCATCACTTTCACTATTAGAATTGCTATTTTGGTGGTATACACTCTGGTAACTTAACATAACCATGGAAATGGCCCATTTAGTTTACTTCGTTAATTTACCTTTTGAAACTAGTGATTTTCCAGTTCGCTATGTTTGTTTACCAGAAGGTACCCCATTTTCAGACCCCATATCACTGATAAATCAACTTCAAGCACCAACTTCACCAAAAGTGGGCAAACTGGTTGCTATCCCAAGACAAAGGTTTCCCCATGAGCAAAGTGACCAATAACTCGGATAATTTTGGGGATCCCATGTTTGGACAAACCTAGGCCCACTTTCCAATTGTTGTACCAACAAAATATCCCTATCTTTCCTAGTCAAATCCTCATTTCGATCGATTGAGCCCCTATTTTTCACGATTAGATCCCCATTCTTGCCTCTTAAAGTTCAATTCGCCACATTTTGGGCGATCAAATCCCCTGCTTCAATCCCTTTCCATGGTTAGGTCCCCCTTTTCGCCTAGTAAAATCACCATCACCGATGGCTCGCCCAGAAACTCACAGGGAATTTGCGCCCGCCACATGGCCAGCTCCGAGCCATTCACGGACAAACGCATCTCGCCGCTGCCGGTGACAGCAAGCCTGGCACCCCATGGCTGGGTTACGGGTTGTGGAACTTATATACATATACATATATACATATATGCATATATACATATATACATATATACAATATACATATATACATATATACATATATACATATATACATATATACATATATACATATATACATATATACATACATACATATATACATATATACATATACATATACATATATACATATACATATACATATATGTACATATATACACGATATGTATATATATATATATACAATATATATATATATATATATATGTACATACACATTTTCATATATAGATATACACATTCACAATTACAATTATTCACGTATGCAATTGACCACCATTCTGGAATATTCAACCCATAAAATTAAGTGTTAAAATGTGTTAAGCATCAAAAAAGGCGGTCAATTCGCAGCTAGGTCTGCGGAAGATTTCTGGGTTTCTAATCATTGTTCCAGCCTTTCATTATTTCTGTGTGTCTGAAAATGGAGTATACCATCAAGTTATTGCCATTTTCGTGATTAACCATGGAGTATTCAGATATATACTGTAAACCAAAATGTGTCTTGGTTTCCAATCTTCATCCCAGCTGGTTATTGAGGAAAACGCTCAGCAAACCACTAACACCCTCCGGTGATTTAACAAGTTGCTAAGGAAACTCACCATTAAAAATCATAGGTACATCATCGAACTAAACTGGCCATGTTCATCCACTTTCCATAGATCCGTAAACAAACTCACGGATAACCAGCGGCCAGCTGTGAAACAACGCCTCACCAGGTCGCCGGCGCAAAGGCTGCGGGCGTTCCAGCGCTCATCTCGAATGCGCAAGCCTTGAAGCCCAGGCATTGAAAACCGGAATGATTTTCGCGAATGGAATGACTCGGAAGTTTGTTCTGGAACTTTGTGGTGCTTCTGGATTATAAAAATGCTCATTGATTTGCTGCATGACCTAAAAACCAGCCATTCTATGCCATTCTGATATTATATCCCTCTGCTTTTCCTCCACCCAAGAGGAACCCAGCAACTTCTAGCTGCCCCATGCCACCAGTCCTGCATGGCTGCCAACCAACAGTCCGGAAGATTCTACCACCCAGCTGCTCAGTAGGTCCTGGCTCCGATCCGACCCAGGGGCCCCCCAGGGGCCCCCAAGTGCCGGAAAAGGGAGACCCCCCACCAGGCCCTTCAAATGTAGTGTGGAACCTACTTCAATTGGTGTCAAAGCAACAAATACAGTTTAGATATGTCTCGACGCATCCATTTCATGGCAAGAATATCAGCTGTACCTCTAAATTACCCCTTACTTCCATCCATCTTTCAGCTTGAATTGTTGAATCCAATGTTTTGCACTTAGATCCCCCAGTTTTGGTGAGTTTTGGTCAGATCCCCAGCCTCCGCGAATGTGACCTGGGGCCGGCGTAGGCCCACCACGGCATCGGATGCGAAATGTGCGCAGGGCGCCTCCAGAATCTGAGACAATGGGGGGTGATCCACATCGTGAAGGTAGCAAAAACCAGTCATTCGCAACAAACTGGGTTTATCTCCAACCAGCCGACATAAGGACTTTAAGCATCAAAAGTAGGGATCGCTAACTACCAAATTTGGGATGGTTAAGTAACGAATTTGCGATTCCACCACCAGAACTGGAGATATATTGCAGCAATAAATTTGAGGATATCCTCCCATCGATTGATATCACTACCCAGAAAGCCCTTCACGACCCAAACTACAACCAACCTCAACTTTCATGGCTGCAAGTGCGCCCCAAGGAAACATGCAAGAGCACGAGACCTTGTGAGGGATTCAACTCTGTGTCTATTTTTGTTGAAACATAGCCATGGAAAATCCCCTATAAATGGAGGTTTTAATGGGAAAATCATCCAAAATTAGCAATTTTCCATGGCTATGTTAAATAACCAGAGGGTAAATCCTTCGAGGCTATAGGAAGACCAACAAGTTGGGGAAAATCATAACAACAATGGGGCATCATCTGACAAAACACATCCCAAAACCAGGCGACATGACATCGCCACGTGCTGCTTTGAAAACCTCCAAACTTATCTGGGACTTCCGACCGCCGTGAAAGCCACCAGGACTGTGATCAAAGGGCCAAGGGATTCTCTTTTTGCAGTTTGGGAGGCTCCCACTCTGCAGCATCTTTTCTGGGTCAAATCTCAAAAACGCCTTCGCGCTAGCCTGCGCGAACATCCCTATATCTGTAACGTAGCCCATGCAAAGAGCCTTTGAGTCAAAACTTATTGCTGCCTACGCATGGGGTTTCGCAAAGCTTGGCCAACATGCAAACCATTGAGGAAATGTTTTCGGGACAAAAATTGGAGTTCCTTCGTGTGTAAATCCCTGCATCTCCCGAAGAAAATACTATATACTAAACAAATTGTGAAGAAAACATCTTACTCGAGGGATGGTCAAATCGAACAACTTCAGCGGGAGGGATCTCGAGTTGTTGGGTGACACCCACCCCCCTCACACACCCAACACCTGCGCCGTCACACCGATGTCCAAGCGTTCACCCGGAGACAAGACCTGCGATTCCCATCATGGATGATGAGAATCCCCAATATCTTGGATTGTATCCTTATATTCATCAACCAACAAAGCAACAGAAGTTGAGCAGCAACTGCTCACGTATTTTCGTCCAATTCGAAGCCAACAGCTATCAAAAACCATTTTTGTCATATCCCATCAGTATCATATTGGGCATATCTCCTAACCATATCCCCATGACATCCCATGATACCACCGCCTCTAAACGCACCGCGAAGCTTCGCATGTTCTCTGCATCTCGTTGTAAAGGCCCAGTGCCCAAGAGCAAACCGCCACCCTTGCGAGCACCGGGCCGCCTGCATGGGGATCTGGTGGGTGAAAAACCGCGCTTCTCCAAACATGTTCTATGCATATGGCTACATGCATCTGAGTATATCACAAAACAAAAACATACAGTACAAATGATATGTAAATACATGTTGTCGATATGCTATAGATATGTTGTCGATATGCTATAGATTATGTTGTAGATATGTTAAAGATATGTGCTGCCAATGAAAGATATGTTCTAAATGTGTCAAAGATATGTTATTGATCTATGTTGGGTGTGTTGTAGATATGTTACAAATATGTTAAAAGATATGTTGTAAAATATGTTAAAGATCTATTATAGCTGTCTTTGCAATATGGCAAAGATATGTTTAAACATATGTGGACGATATGCAATAGACGTGCTTTAGATATGTTAAAGATTTGTTATATAGATATGGTTTAGCTGCAAAGTTTATACAAACATATAAATACATATACATACACATATTGTAAATTGAAATGTGAATTATAAATGTAAATATACAAACGGTGTTAATTCTATATATCTATCCTTATCTATATCTATATCTATAATATATTGATCTGGTATACATGCATGTGTATGTATCAAATCCATAAGTTTTTTCCTGTCTGACATACATGAGCTTGGTAAAAAACTATTTGAAAATGTATACATACACCTGCAAATATGCGTATGTTTTAAATACACATACATATCTATATATATATATGTATATACACAGTCAGATATACAGATACATATATATATATATTGTGTAGATTATATCCATTTTATCTTTTATTTTATTTACAATATATACATTGTATGCTCGTTACTACATGCGTATGTACATTCTATGTAAAGTGAACGAAAACAGATGAACGAGGGGGCAACTATGTTGGAGCTGGCACCAATGGGGGAGAGAAGCATGGGCGATGTTGGAGGCACGGTGTTATGCACAAGGTTTGGACGGATACTGAGCAATGAGACAAAGAAAGGCATGGTTTCAGATTCCAACTTAGATACGGATAATTCTTCACTTCACTGGCGCTAACAGTGTCCCGACTTTGAACAAAAATACTTCTTGCAGTGTGTGTGCCTGTGTGTGTGTGAAGGCTTCTGTGTGTGTAAGTTTCTGTGTGTAAAGGCATCTGTAAGCTGCACCGAACCTTATCTGGGCTGAGACCCCTAAGCTACCGCTGTTGGGGCAAAAACACCCTTGAGGTGGTGACATGCTGAAAACCGAAGTAGTTATTAGTTATGTTAAATCCAAACAAATCCGAATTATATGGGGATTGGTCAAAATTAAGGACCTTGGGGACCACCGATTTTAGTTTTTAGTATCTACCATCCAATTATTGGGGTACCCAATTCCTGACCCATCCTCATATGATGTTTTTCCGTTTTCAACCAAAAAGCAAAATCACAACAAAAAGGAGATTTGCGCGGGAACGAACAGGTGCACGCACGCACACACCTTCTCATGCGCGCACCCTTGAACACCCTAGCGCAGGCGTGCACTCACGTCCGCACC
This sequence comes from Symbiodinium sp. clade C Y103, assembly GCA_003297045.1. Taxonomy (NCBI): domain Eukaryota; class Dinophyceae; order Suessiales; family Symbiodiniaceae; genus Cladocopium; species Cladocopium sp. clade C. The sequence goes on along the minus strand of BGPT01000778.1, from coordinate 224,504 downwards.
CATGTTCATACCAACGTCGCACAGGGCGTCTTGAGATCCTTGAAAAACTACTGTATTTACGACATTTTGCGACAACATATGTATATGATTTATATACATATATACATATTATATGTATAGTATCTTATATGGCATATATGCATGTTTTCATATTTACATACATATGAGCTCCCGTCAGAATCCTTTACATCTCACTAGTTGCTATTTTCGGTTCTCGGTTTTTTGGGGGCATATCGCTTTCCAGTGTTCACTTTTGGGGGGCATATCGCTTTACAGTGTTTCGTGCACATCTCTGACAAAAAACTCCTGCAATACTAAAGTGGTCTTCAACCATTTTGACCGTGACTCATATGTGTACATGTGCCTATATAGTCTTAGTATTTTTTTCAATATACAGTAACTACAATAGTTTGACTATATCTCTTCCCCTTGTAATAACAACCCCAAACTTCATGGTAGATCTGTGCTGTCAGTGCCACATCGCTATGGGTCAAAAGCCTGGTACCCTGGTGAACCCAAATAGCTGGGACATTAATGTGGGTGATAATCCAAACCCGCACTTTTGAAAGGAATATACCCTCCAATTGGGAATACTTGGGGGTGCAGTTCCACTTGTAACCGTACCATTAGTCATAGACACTTCTAAGCCCAACTGCACCCGCAAGTATCTTTAAAAGAGACAGATGCCGCCCGATTGCCTAGCCTGACCGCTCGTAAACGCCGAGGAGAGGGGAGGTCAATTTGTTCACCACAATGCTCCTGCAACAGGTTCAGTTGCAGGTCCAATAGATCTTGCTGGGTCTACAACTTGGTTAATGGAGGCAAATTTGGGGGTACAATGGGGATATACAACAAATGGGGGCACAAATGGTGGTGTACAAACATGGTGAATCACAGAGGAAATGAGAAGCCATGATATGGGCAAGTTGCTTCAATTTGTGGCGGCCATCAAATAGTGGGGACACGTCGTTGTTTGAACCATTGCATGTGGTGTGTGTGTGTGTGCGTGTGTTCCTTAAATCCCGTAAAATTCCATCAACTTACGGCATACTACTAACTGGATACGAATATGATGTGTATGCACATCTATGCATATCTATTATATAATACATACAAATATCTATATACGGATATCATATATCTATACACGCTTTTTCCCATGTATACATGTATGCATCTATAAAATACATTATGCAAGGTGTATACATTGCACATTACTATTGAATGTATGTGTATGGACAGCACACACCTTTCCCTAGGGATTTGCAAGGCATCAGATCTTTGTCTGCAGCCAGACTGGCCTCGCAAAAGCTGCATGGCAAAACCATCACCTGCGAGGCATGGTGAGTGCTACTCTCCAGTCAGTTAAGATAGATGTTGGAAAACAACCGCAGTTTCCCTAGGGAAACAATCTATGATGATCTATTCAGTAAATGGTGGATTTTTCATATCCACGTTGATCATTTGCTGGAGGGTATGTGTAGTGACCGTCCTTGCTGCTGTTGCAGCTGACTTTTCCTATTGGCCTGGTAGTAAGGAAGACAATCGTGAATCCATGTGGCCCCGGGTCAAACCATTCAAGACCTTCGTGAACACTGAAACAGATTCAAATAGCTGGTAAAGGGATGATCATCACCAAAACTTATGGGTTTGTCTGAAAATAAGGTATCCCTAAATCCATTAGTTAATCATCATTATCCCTATTGAAATGGCCATTTGGGAGGGTACATCCCATTTTCAGACACACCATTCTGCTGTAGGTTTTGACCCATCCCCAAGTGTGCCTGCGGACAAAGCTCTGCGGAGGCTTTCTCCAAGACCGAGGATGCAGAGATTCGCAAAGCGCTGTTACGAAAACTCGTCAAACGAAGGCTCCTGGCCAGGTCTCCAGGCGTTCCAGTCATCAATGGGCTCAAAAAGAGATAGCAGTTACCCTCCAGTAATCAAACGTGGCAATGGAAAATCCCCTCCAAATGGATCTGACTGGAGGGTTTTATAGGAAAATCATCTACAAATGATAGGTCTAGGTTTTCCATTGCCATGTTTGATTACCGGAAGGTATCTATTAGTTCAATGTGGGGAGTGTAAGCCACTTTGGACACCCGCTTCTTTTCAGACGAATCTTAGGGCTTAGGGTCCGTCAACATCAAATCATTGGGACCAACAGAAGTGTTGGTTTTCAGAGTGCAGGGCCTGAAAATTTTGACCCATGCCAAACTTTTCTCGATGTAGCAGGCTGCAGATTTAGCCACAGGGAGAATGGCAGAGACGGAGAGGGGGAGAGAGAGAGAGAGAGAGAAAGAGAGGGAAGAAAAGCACACATCCAAATTCACAAAAGAAATATCTCAAGAACAACAAAACATGAGAATGAGACCCAAAAGATGGGGTCCCAAATTTCATATAGTTCATAATTCATATCCCCATCACCATCTAAAAAAAATGTGGATTTCATCCCATTTCAGCCAAAAAAAAAACTGGATTTTGGGGGGACAGCAGCACCAGCCCCACACCTGGCCCGTTGCAGGCACGACATCAGAGCCAAGGCAGTGCACCAGCCGCGCTTGGTCAAACCCACGAAGTGCGACTCAGCAAACGTGACATCATGGCCCTCCTTGGACGGCAAACATACCCTCTGGTAAACGTTTACATAACTATTGAAAATGGCTATTTATAGTGGATTTTCCCATCAAAATGGTGATTTCCCATAGTTACCCTCTAGTAAACTAACATAACTATGGAAAATTACCATTTTTAATGTGAAAATCCACGAAATTTCTATGGTCATTTTCAATAGCAAACTGTTAGTTTACCAGAGAGTAATGGATTTCACTCTCGCAGAATGGAGATTTAACTGTTTAACCAACAAAGGTGGGGATTCAGCAACAAAATCCAACAAACATGTGGATGTCACCAGAAGACTTTGTGGATTTTAGTTCACCAGTCGATGGATTTTACCCACCAAGACTTTGTGGATTTGACAAGGCAGGAGCTGGGATTTCACGGCAAAAGAAACTTTTTCCAGGAGCGTTGATTTTCGGATATGGTATTGGTTCGAAAATAATGATCAACCATGGGAGATCGTCTGGTTGGTGACAATATGGTTCTAGCTTGGACTATACCCCACCCACGTTACCAGTCGCCACAGCACCATGATAACACGGCAGGGGCCTATGAATCTTCACCATGCACTGCTACACAGGTCCAGCCCAGCGAGCGTGAAAGTTGTCATCACTTCGGAGCCCACTGGCCCAATCTCTGATTTTCTTGACAAAACCATTTGCAACAAAAGGGGACTGTTCCCCGTTTCATCCTGACCTCTTGCTTTGGAGGACGCTTGCTCTTGCCATGTTGCCCACACCACTGCGGAACGCGAAGCCACGGAAAAGTTGCGGTTCACCGCTGCCAGGGTATGTTGGTTCTCCACTGTCGCTGCAAAGGTGAGGATCGAACTCCAAGCAAAGCCTGTGCAAGTTACAGCAAGCGCAAGGAAGAAACGCCAGTTGCTTTTTTGTGAAAGCCCAAATCCATCCAAATCCATGATTCAATGCTTAGATCTTGTTAGACAACAAATGACAACAAGCCTAAGTCCCTATTTTTGATGGCCAACCTCCCCCTCCCCCACACCAGACCTTCAGCTTCTGGTTTTTCAATGCTCACACCAGCAGCATGACTTCGCAATGCATCCTCCCAGGCGCTCTGGTCCTTTCCACCTGAGTAGGGTGATACCAAGACACCTGCAACGAACTTCAATGAGGATGTTTTACTACTTGAAAGTGAAAGGTCCTGAAATCATCGATGTTAGTGATTTTCAACCATGACCATCCAATTTTGTGAATCTGAATCTTAACTGTGAAACCAAATGGTTTTGGGTACCCCAAGCTTGAGAAACACACAACTGCAATTTCTCTAGCGTGCAAAGCACCTTTCCAGCCCTTGCCATTAGGACAATCATGCTTGAATACAGTCCGCTCCAACATTTCAAATCTCCGACAGAAAGTGGCTCAGGTTGATTATGTTGATTAGATGCCGCTATATACCCCCAAACTTTAAGCTCCTACACATCACTAGCCATGAGTCCACAACGGTACCCCAATGATGGTCGCCGTGGTCACCATGGCAGGTGGCCGAGTGACCTGTGAAGATACACTCATGCAGAAATCTCCTGCATAGTGGGGACGTTCATAGGGCTGCCATTGTTTAACAAGACATTGGCTACACCATCTTGGTGCAGTTTATTGACTTTCCAGGTGTCAAGTTTCATTGACTTCCACCTTGACAAAGTTTCGGGTATGGACTTTTGACTTCGTTGTATCTCTCCAAAAGCGAGTTTCAAGTTATATACACCTTTGAGCTTGCCATGGGGCCAAAATCAGAAATTCAAGACCTCACTTCAAGATCATTGTGGCCCTAAACAAGCTCCACAACAACACAACAAGATGTGAAGCCATTAAACTGTGCCCTTCGGTCAAGCTCATGGCTGCGCTCCTGAATCGGAGCTGAATCTCTGCCTGGCCCTTGAAAGTACAACCATCGTAGGCGTGCTGCAAGGCACTCAAGATTTCAGGCCACCTCGCACGATGCATACATTTTTGATGTGCCATCGCCATGGCACCATACCTGGTCATTGCCTTGATGTGGCTGTCAGAAATGCAATCATTAAAATGAAACATTGCCATCTCAATGTGTTCGATTTGCATCACTGGTTGCGATGGTGATTCGACCGTTCCTGGGTATATCGTCAATTTCATTTTGGGGCACTTGTCAAACCTCGCAAAATCGCGGCTCCCTTCGAGGGAAACCTCTTAGGGTGTAGAATTTCGTGTCGTCCTTCGTGACCATTCGCATGTCCAGTACCAAATGAGTACCCATAAGATCCCATGGTAAACACCATGGTTTATCGCAGCATTTTCCCCGAGATAATCCATTGAAACCAGCTGAATTCCGACATCAAGGCGCTGTTTGGACGACCGACACAAGGCATCAACCTGCACATGCAGCCTGGCTGGCAGGGATGTCATCGCAATGGGAAGGACCCTTGAAACCAGTGGTTTAAAACTAAAAAAAACATCGGGGAAATTGTCTTTGAAATTGAACCATTGCAATTGTCTCTGATATTTGAATTTCCAATGGTTTAACAGTGTGTGTCGTCATTTTTGGGAGAAAAAATTCCAAATTTATCGGGCAAACCTATGAAGCAACACAGGGATTAAAAAATGCAGAAACTGACAATTTTGCGGCCACCCCAAGCCAGGCTGAGGCTCAGTCATGGACTACCTGATCATCACTATTGAACCTGATCTTCACTATTGAAATTGAGCTGCACACTCTCGTCACCACCCATGGCGGCAAGCTGAATCAGAACTCAGATCTATGGTCCATCGGACAAGCCCAGTCACTGCAAAGCATGGGATGCCTCAGCCATGCTGACTGAAGGTGAATCAACGCTTGCAAGACACTTGCAAATCTTGCAATTGTCGTTCTGCCAGGACAGCTATTTGTAAATTGCCGAATTCATGGATCGTAAGAGCTGAATTTAGTGTTCCATCCTCTACTTTTTTGTCAGAGAAAATCTGCCATTGCGCTAGATCCAGCTCAAAAACACAAAATCTGCCTTGGCAGAACTGAGGAATGAGCTGCGAAGGAATCCGGTTGAACCATGCCATTCGCCAGTGCCAACGCAATGTCAAAGTATTTGGATTTGATTTGTTGCATCTGTTCGCACGATATGCCTGTTGTTTTCTCGCTTGGTTTTGTTGCTTCGTGGTGGCCAAGATGAAGCAACCTGAAGCAACATCAATGAAACCCGGAAATTCATTGATGTCAATCAATACAGGCGACTACTGGATGGCAAGAATTGTATTTGTGCGGGTATGTGATTACTTGGAATCCTGAAAAAAATTGCCTACACCTGGAGCGCAAGCTTGCACTCATGATTGTCTCGAAGCAAAAAGCGGCTGTTGGCTCTGCGGTCCGAGGTGCCATCCAATCTCCAGTGAATGTTTCACTGCACCCCAAGCAGCTGCAGTTTTATTGAAATGTTTTTCCATGTTTTCCAGTGCAAATTCTCTTCCAAGATGCACTAGCTACCCATTTTTATGGCATGTGGCGCAGCAAATGTTTTCTGTTATGTGTTTTTGCAATTGCACGTGATTGCTTGTGGTTCCTTGCGAGCCTCCCAGGAAAAGTTGAATTCTGTCAAAGAAAAATTTAAATGCCAGTGATTTGTGACAGTATATGACAGCCTTCGGGGGTGAACTCTTTTTTTTGCTCTAGGATATATAAGGTTTTGAAACCTATTTTCGTTGCAAAACACTGTAAATACCTGTGTTTTTAAGCATCTTCAGTCCAAAAATCACTCCCCCATGAGGATCGGTTCTGTTTTTCTATGGGTCAAAATAGCCCACGGTGCCATGGCGAGAATTTATGCGCGGCGAAGTGAAACAGTAAAACCCAGAGGGACCTTGGCAAAGGCCGGAAAAAAAGGAGATTGACTGTATGTAGGCGGGAGATTTGCTTAATATTAAAAAGCAACGAGGTGGTGTCCCCAACTGAATAATGTCTGTTATGACACAGAGTTGGAGCAAACCAAAAACAAACAACTCAATATATCGCGTGTTACCTACAACGCCCTGTTACAAATCTAGTTCTTAAAAACTGAGGCTATCGCCACGGTAAGAATAAACGCGTCGTAGGAATATATTAATATGTATGGTACATTTCAATCAACTGATTTTTCTGAAATCAATTTGATCTGTAATTTTATTCTGCCAGCAGCAGCTGCGTCAATGGGGGAGTTCACAAATCTTTGATTTTTGATTCGATGACAAAAGTGGAGACATGGCTCGAAGTCTCGACTTTTCGAAAAATTTGCTTGGGAACCACTTTGACTCAAACTCCTTGTTTTAGAGAGAGAGAGAGAGAGAGAGAGAAAGTTGAAAGACCACAGGGCGCGGCACCACATAGCGTAGTGTCCCCTCGAGGCCCGGATCACTTCAAAGAGGCATCAGCCAAGGGACCAGAAGCCACCTGAGCATCAGCACGGCGCATTTTGCAAAAGCAAACTAGGGAGAAACAAAATGGCCATAACGTTTGTGAACAAGCGCAGCCATCTGAACAACTGCCACTTCCCAATCTCGCGCATCATTGAAAGAACGATGCCACTGCGATCTGCTCGACAAAGTCAAGCGGGCTTCAACACATTCCCGGGCTGCTTTGTCAGCAGCTGCATTCCAAGCACGGATATCTTGTTCCAAAAAGAAAGAAGGAAAGTGCCATCCTGGTTTCACTTTGTTGTGAGAAGGAACCCAAAACAATGTGACACGGCCAAAAATTTCTCGCAAACGCAAAATGGAGGAAAACAATCGGCGGGCAAGCAGGGGAAAAGCTTCGCCAAAACTGCCATCAGCGATTGCCAACGCGCTTTCACAATCTGAGCAAATGAACACCTGCTTGGATTGCAACTCAAGATCAAACTGCACTGCTTGCTCCAGAGCGGCACAAAGCTGCAAAAGGGCTTCCATTTCTGCCCGAAAGGAAGATTGATCCTCTCCCGCAAGTCCGGCAGCAACTTGGACGCCGACACCTGGAATAAAGACACTCCACGCAGCTGTAGAATGTTTTGAAGAGCCATCAGTCGCACAAGCAACAACTGGATCATCTGCACTCAGCACCACCCGCAGAGCTTGCAAGAGCGAAACATGTGGGTTTGCAGGTTGAGCACAAAGTGACTGAGTTGGACCAGGATACTCAGGCAAAACTTTGGCGAGGAGGCGCTCCTCAGCACGATGAGATGGTGGCTCAATGTTCTGCCGCAAGTCCTGAGTTGAAGGGCAATTCCACAACAGATGCGGCCGAGACGGAAAAGTCTGGCCACAAAGGCACTGAGTACGAGCGTCTCCAACAGGAATCTGCTGACCTGCGTGAAAAAACCAAAAACTGGCACCAGTGGCCATTGCAACTTTTCGAAAAGCTGGATCGCCTCCAGCCTGTTCATAGACAATCTGATGTCCACTGAAATAGCAACGACCAGCAGGAGGAGCATCAAGGACAAGACCCTGAGCCAAATTGTTGTCGGCTGCCACTCGGTGTAGCGACCGCGCAACACGGCCACACTTGCGCAAAGCGGCCCCAGCATGCCAATCTTCGAGCCAATCAAAAAGCAAGTTCCTATTGTCAAAGCCCAACTTGAAGACACGAGTTGCACCATAGCTGTCTGTACGCGAAATGCAAGCGCCATCCTCTGTAACCTGCCATCCCAAATGGTGAATCACACCTTCTGCCAGCGGCAAAGCCGTCGGCCACGAAATGTTGGCTGCTTCGCTGGTAAATTGAGTATGCAAGCGACAAGCCATACGAAGAGCTGACCAATGTACTGCGACCACAGGATCCAAACGCCAACCCATCAGCTGCGTCACCAAGCACACAGGGGCATCGCGAGGCAGTGTACCTGCAAAAGCAGTAAGCACTGCGCGCTTCAGATTCTGCAAATCGTCCGAAGCGACCGACGCCAATCCACCAGCCCACGCAAAGAGAGGAACCACCAAGGATCCAATGTGCACTCTACGTTCACGAGGTGAAGGAGAAGCCCATCGAATAAGGCGCAGACGCTGCCTCGCCAGTTCCAAGTTGATATTGGCCAATTCGGTACGCAAAGGGGACTCGAAGTCGTAGACCAATCCCAAATATTGGAACCGAGTGGACACATCACCATAACCAAAGGAAGCCACGGCATTTGAAACCAAAACAGAAATCAAAATGGTCGCTACGGGTCTTAGCCGCCAAAAGCTCCGGAGGCTGACAATGATTCATTGGCCAAAAGCATCTGTCGTCCAGAAATACTTGACCGTTGACATTGTCCTGGCAAACTGTAGCAAGCCAAAAATTCATTAAGGCACCAGCCAGCATAGGTGAGAAGGGGCAGCCCTGTAGTAACCCACGTTGCGCCACCACTGGCTGCGGATGAACGCAGCCCTGCACCATGAAATACCGTTTGCAAGACCTGTAAAAAGTCGAAAGCAAGGAAATCAACTGTTGTGGAGCCCCCAATCGCTTTAGCACCGCAGCCACATGGTCAAGACGAACGGAGTCAAAGAACTTAGCTATGTCCTGAGAAATCACCACAGGATCGTGCTGCTCGTTGGTGAGCAGCTGGGCAATGTTGACATGCGCATCACAAAGAGACCTTTCAGGAATACCGCCCAGCAGTCGCTTGTCGGCCCAAGACAGAATCCAAGGCTTTAAATTCTTCATGATCAGCTTGCTACCTGCCCGCCACAAAATCGAGACAATCGATAAAGGTCGAAACCCGCCATCTCGTTTAGGAAGGAGCACCACTTTAGCTTCAACCCAGCGCCGAGGAATGGAGCCACAGCTGTAGACCAAAGACCAGAGAGACGCCACTGCGTCCCACCACACCATAGGTAATGTGGCAAGCTGAGAAGCAGACCAAGCATCTGGGCCACAGGCTTTGTGACACATGCCCTTGACAATGCCAAGAAGACGTCGGCCTGAAAAGGTGACGTCGCACTCACTTTGCCGTTGCGGAAGAGAATGAAGCAAATCCTGAAACCGAATGTCTGAAGGGTCCAGGCCAGCAGACCCGCTCCACTGCTGCAGCCAAAAATGACAAGCTTCCTCCAACTGTTGTACAGGGCCAATGGCCGTGATCACCACAGGAGCCGAGGCAGGCTCAGCCAGACAAGCCGCTTCCTCAGCCAGTTGCGCATCAGCGCGCTTGCGAACCCATGTAGTTTGTTTGCGGAAGTTGTCAGCCAAGGAACTTTTCCAAGCAACCCAGCGAGCAGAATGTAAATCAGCTTCAAGGGCTTCCAAAAGCGAAGCCACAGTGTCAGCGAAAAATTCTGCGTTCCAAGCAGCCAAACTGCTCAACTCCGGAAAGCGCTTGCCGAGTCTTGCGCTAGCCTTCTGAATAGCTTCTCGCAAGCCAAGCGCCTCAGGTTGGCGTGTCAACTGTAAGATTTGCCGGTGCAAACGGCGCACTTGTCGAAGCACAAAAGGCTCCAAAGAACTTGCAGCTTTGTGACCACAAGTTGCACGTGTGGGGCGCCAATCAGCTGACCGCTGCACGCCACAGGGACGCTGCTCGACGCTCAGAGCTTGTTCTGCAAAATCGGAAAGAAATGTCCATACTTCATCCACACTGCCCCGAGCAAGCAAACTGTTAAAAGTTTCGCAAGACCAATGTGAAGTGAAAAACTGGGACACTTCATCAGCGCTTCTGCAGTCCAAAGGGGAACGCGATGGAAGCCAAAAACTGTTTGGAGGGCGGCAGCCCTCAAAGCCATAACCCACAACGTCATGATCAGCCAATCCCGGATATTGAAATCTGTTAGAAGGCCAAAGACACCGTGAAGCCAAACCAAAATCAATGCGTCGCCGACCTGCTGGCCGAGTAGTGCCGGGAAGACCAACAAAGCAATCATCCAAGCCATGACATACTCCAGCCGCAAGAAGGGGTGCAATAGTATCACCACAAAGTTCCGCATTGTAATCACCCAGAAGCAACCAAGGCAGACCGCTGTTTGCCAAAATTTTCACAACTTGTTGAATTAGGGATCTGCGGGCGCCAGCATCATTGGCATGCGCATAAAGAGACCCAACTAAAAGCTTCGAGAATCCACTAGTAGGGAATTCGACAATGCCACAAGCAACACGATGAAGGTCATCCACTCCTGAAGGGACGATGGGTTTGATCGCATGCCTGGACAGCAAAACAGCTTGGGTGGCACAAAGGTCGGAATGGCCACCAAAGACCACATGGAAGCCAAAACGCCGCCATGTGGTACGGAAGGTAGATCTGGAGCAAAACTGAACACCAGTCTCCTGTAAAGCCAAAACATCAAATTCAAAGTCATCCAGCAATTGTTTCACCTGCTGGGTGCGAGCAACACATGCAGGAACATTCATCGTAGCGAGTTTCATCATCATGGAGAAGACGTCAAACACTGCCTTGCCTGATTCCACAATTTGTTCAACTCAGCTGCACTCATGGGATCATCCAACTTTTGCGCCGCTTCAAAGTCGCGCTCAAGCACCTGCAAATCCTTCTTGCTGATGGGCTGGGCAACCGCAAGGTCACAAGGCTTAGCAAATCGGGCCAGATGGGTGCCAGCACAAAGTCCACAGCGGTCGCAACGCCAAGCTCTGAGAAGCAACAACTTGTAGGCACCACGGCTTTTACGCACCCTTGGCCAGGTAAAAGGACTGACACTGTGAGCACCAAAGCAGTCTTTCTTCATGCGCCCGGCCGACACATTCAACGAAGTGATGCGTCGTTTTTGGCGCAAGGATGCGCGATCAGCACTAACACGCATGAGGCCATTCCACTTGGCCCTGGTGAACTTGCGATGCTTGGACTGAGCGTGCTGCCATTTAATGTCCCGCAGCACTTGGCGGCCGCAGCGTTCAGTGTCTTTGGAGGACAAAGCCATCTTGCAGCAAGGACACTGCCAGCCAACTGCTTCATTGGCTGTCAAGAGGCGGACCTGAGGCTTGGCGCATTGACGGCCCCAAGTTTCCTCCTTGTGCCAGCGATTCAAGTGCTCCCAACGGGCCTTGTAAAGCAACTTCACATCCTTTTTCTCCAAAACAAATGGGCAAAATTCGCACTTCCAAGTGTATGAGCAACCGTGCAAATACTTTGATGGAACAGGCTTGGCACTTGCTTCTTCCTCAATGTCAGACACGTGCTCAAAATCATCACCGCCCAGGGAGGCTGCACCAGAGGATGGCGCCTTCGAGATTTGCACTGCCAAGTCAGAACGCTTGTGTAGACGGGAGCTAGACGACGCAATGGGCGCCGACTTGCACGTCTTGGTCCACACAGTGCGGGCTGACACCACAGGTTTTGAACTGGCTGTCCACTTTGTGTGAGCACTGCAAGCTGATGTCGACCGACCACCCATGCGAATGCCAGTGATCGGCGCGGTGGTAACATCCATGAGCTCCTTGGGGATGGCCTGGCCGCCCTTGGGCACCAAGAGATCACAATGGGTGCCGGTGTACCAAACTACAATCACTCGTTTGCACTGCTTCGCATGGAAAACCATGGGCGGGAAAATGCCCTGCTCTGGAATCAAAATGCACCGCACATCATAAAGACGACAAAGGGCCGCAAGCTCCATTTCTGAGCCCCAAGCCTTCTCATGACCAATGGCCTCAACATAGGTTGCCCAGTCAGGGCAGCTGCTCTTGTCAGGCTTCTTACCATCCCATGAATCCTTGTACTTGTCCGCATGACGAGTCAAATGCTGGCAAACTGCGGCCCGGAGTTCACGCACATGAGGCACCTCCTTCTTGTCGCTGGACTTTTGCAATGTGACCAAACCGGCCCTGAAGGCGTGGAACAAGCAAGCACCATCTGGAGGACAATCTTCTTTGACCAAACCATCGGGGATCTGACGAACAGAAGCTTTCGCTCGCTTGGGCGCAGACACTTCATTTTGCTCTCCATTGGCCTTCTCAACTGTGGTGTTGCCAGTGGGGACAACAGCAGTGGAGGCGTTGAGAATCGACTTGGGACGAAGGTCAAAAGTGTTGCTGGACCGCACATTGCGCTGCTGCACTGGCTGACTTCGAGGTGGAGCCCAGCGAGCCCAAAGAGTGATGATGCCATCTCCGTCCATGAAGGGGACTGGAACCACATCATTCGCACCATCAACAGAGCCTTTGAACCAGTAAGCCATACCAGAGTGATGACACCGTTGACGGATCAACGCAACATCCTTGAAGACGCTAGACAAAACAGTTTTGACTTGCTCCTGGTCCCACTCATTGGGGACGGTTTCCATGAGCCAAACCCGAGAGGTGGGACCCGTAGACTTGCAGCGAGAACCTAAAGTCTTCAACCCAGCAACGAGGCCAAGCGTGCCACCCAGGCGGGTAGCCCGGTCCAAGTACTCAAGGTCAGTCTCCTGAGAAGCGCGGTGGACCCAAGTGATAGCGCATTCAACTCGGTGATCCTTGGCAGGGTCAATGAAAAACTTGTTGCCGCTCGCAGCCATGAGCGTGTCCAAATCGTCTTTCAGGATCCGTGCCAAACCAAAGAACTTGTCCACTGGACTCTTGGGGCCGGAGCGCTCAGCTTTCCAACCCCAACTGTCGAGAGCACGTACTTCGCGCGAAAGTAGCCACTCGTGAAAAAACTTCTGGGGGCTGGCTTTCACCCTCGTCCAGTCACTTTCAGGTAAAAACTTTTGAAAAGCTCTTGCAACGATCACCACCGAAGGCTTCTTTTCAACCTTCACAGCATTCTGAACCATGGCCTTTGGCTGTGGGGCTTTCGCTCCGTTAGCACTAAGGAACTGCTTGACAACAGCATCTTTGAAGACTAAACGATCTCCAAGCTGTCCAGGGACCCGCTGGGAGCCCATCTTGGCACCCAAACACACTGTGAGGACACGGTAAGGTTTACTGAATCCACCTAGCATGGCTTTGAGAGTGTCAACTTCACTCTCACTACAAAGGATGACGGCGACAAACTCCTGCTGACACGCATCCAACTTTGCACCAACATCTTGAAAGGAAACAACTGGAGCATCCCAGTCCTGACTCCGCAAGGCCCATTGCAAGCTTGCACTAGGGGGCTTCTTACGAGACACTTGAGTCCAGCCATCATCAGGCTGCTTCACTTGTTTTGGGCCACTAACAGGGGCCTTCTCTTTCACATCGCGCTTGGCTGGAGAACTATCACTATTTGAGGCAACACTGGCAACGTTGGAAGGGGCAGGATCGCCCCTGCGATCCGCCTGCGCCAACGTGTTTGGTTCCTTCTGTTTCTGTCGCTTTGGCTTGTTTTTCTTTTTCGCTTCTGGCTTGTCTTTCTGCTGCGCACCAAACTTGACACCACCAAGTAAATTCAGGAGACCACTGTCTGTCCCTCCAAACTTCCCAATCGTGTCAGCGAGCACTTTTTCCAGCAATGGAACCAAAAGAGATTCCAATAGTGGCAACAACATCTGAGTCAAATTGCTAAGGCCGGGACTGTCTTGACGTTCCCTGCGAACTCTAGCAGTTCGCCTACTACCACCCGGGCCTGGATGAGAGGCTTCACCGACCCGCATTCCAAGGAACTTGTCATGGCGAATCTGGCGCTTTGGAATTGGCAGTGAAGATCCAAAGAGCCACACATCACATAGAACCTTCGCTCTGGAGTAAAGTCTCCAGCCCGTGGCCACCAAGCTCCAGGTTGTAGAGCAGGGGGTGGTTCTGTGGCCACCAAACTCCTTGTTTTGGAGCAACCTCTCTTTGCTTCCATCTCGCCTTTGTTTTTCAATTTTTGTTTTTGCAAAAACCTTGACACATGTCCCCTACACGCAAATTTTTGGGGCAAAAAGGGGTGGGAGGGTACAAAAATTTGGGAAAACACTGGGTTTTTTTCTTGAGTACCCACCACTCCCTCCCTTGAATTTGTGAAATGTCACCGATTTGTTTAGATTTTTTGTTGTGGCTTTGGTACACCTTTGATTAGACATCACGTTTTGTCACGTTGTTTTCACCGCGTTTAAAATTCTGATTCGTTGATTCTTTCATCGTACTTAGTATTGTTTCGTGAAATGATTTCAAGGCAAACGATGCTGACAAATAAAATCAGCAGCAAACTTTGTTTGTGCAGGTTCAAAAACCAAAACAAAGTTTTGTTCAAAGTAGTAACCAATTCGATAACCAGAGAAGCCAAAAGGTTTGTGATTTTTTTGTTTTGTAATGAAAGTTCAAAAGGAACTTTTACTTCAAGTCTCATTGTCATAAACCATCATGAATTTTCAGCTCAAATAATTCTTGATGAACTCCTATGAATACTATACTTATGACCCGTGCTCATCAATCTAACAGTTAACCACGTTCTCAACCAACTTAGCTATCGTTTGGGGGGCCCGCCGTCTAGGTTTATGCCAGTTAGTCTTAATTTTTTCGGGGGGCCCAGCTACCAAAGATGTTGCTGATTGTTGAGCATTCTGACCTTGGAGTCCCCACCAATGCTGAACATCCAGCCATGTTCATGTTCGCATCGGCCGCACATTTGTGGCGTCACCGAAGTCACCCCATCATCCGCTGGATCATTATTTCTTCCAGCGACATTCTGCAGGATGCCTCCTCGTCATTTGGCCTGCAATTGCGCAAATTGCCCCCCTTCAAAGCCTGTCAAATACAACATGTTTTGCCTTTCTCGACCCAAATTTGGTCCCAAAAACAGGACCCTCAAGAAGAGGTTTGATTGACAGTCCCCTATTTGAAGCGCAAAAGTGGCCCCCGTTTTGGGGCCCAAAAGTTGAGCCAAGTTTGGGGGCCATCAATCGTGAAAACACAAAGAAAAAGTGAAGAAAAAGTGAAGCGCATACTGTCCCACCCGACATGGCCTTGTCTTCCAGTTCCTTGCGAGGAAGCGCAGCCTTCGCTGCCAGCCGTCCTCGCACAAGCGCAAAACGTTTGCAGAAGCGGTTGCACCAAGCTCTGGCATGACGGCCAGCGCATTGAAAAACCTGTGGGGGGCTTTCTGGGCCTTGTTTTAAACAAAAATCTATTCTTCTTCCTTCTTCTTCCTTCTTCTTTCTTCTTTTGTCTTCCTCTTTCCTTCCGCGTCTCACCTCTTCTCTTCTTTTTTTTTCTTCCTTCTTTTTCCTTTTGCTTCGTTCTTTTTCCTTCTTCTTCCTTCTTCTTGCTTGTTCTTCCTCCTTCTTCCTTCTTCTTCCTTCTTCTTTGTTCTTTTGTCTTCCTCTTTCCTTCCGCGTCTCACCTCTTCTCTTCTTCTTGTCTTCTTCTTCTCTTCTTCTTCTCTTCTTCTTCTCTTCTAGATCTCTTGCTCTTCTCTTCCTGTACCTTCGAAGCCTTCGAAGGCAGCTTAAGGTACCTTCGAAGGCTTGGAAGGCACCTTAAGGTCACAGGTGCCTTCGAAGGGTTGCTCGACAATTCCTCAAGGTACCTTAAGGGGGCTTCAAGGAATGCTTCGAAGGCACCTTAAGGTGGCTTCGAAGGCTTCGTTCAGCCTTTGGCCGAGAAAGGCTTCAAAGCCCCCTTAAAGTGCCTTCGGTGCCTTTAGGGGGCTTCGAAGCCTTCTCGGCAGGGCTTCAAATTCAAGTCAAAAAAAATTCTTGCTAGGTGGCTGCAGCAAGCTGCATCATCTGTATAAGGCATCAGTAGATCCCCGGTCATCACTTGGAGGAGAAGACACAATGCGAGAGCAGCATGGTCGTTCGAAAACTCTATCCGGCATGTCGAGTCATACCATATGCGTCTATATTACATCAGCAACTTTCAAAAGCACGACACTACGGTGCACTCCGCGCCATTTGCAGCTTTGGCTGCACCCCGCTATGCCGGTGCCTTTAAGGAACGTCTTTGTGACACAGGCCGTGCCAGCGTACACTATTTCCGAGGAAAAAAATATTGCTGGTCAGGTCGACTTTCGATATTGTGCCAACGGGCGTGGCAGTGTGGGTGTCGACGTCTTGCATGATCTTGTGTTGTTCTGGAATAATTTTGTTTTGGCGAAAATTTTGTTTTTTTTTGCACTCCGTCCCTCTCTTTGAATCTCATCTTCACTCTTTTCGCCTGAATTTCTCTGGTTTTTTATGCAGTGAGAATCAGGAACCTTGAAAATACTTGGAGTCTTGCATCTCAATTTTGATATTTTCAATGACATACTACAAATGCGAAATGTGACTTTTCAGAACTGTCAGTCCCATTTATTTTCATGAATGAAACACCGTACTTGTGAAAGAATGCTGTTGTCAGCTTCATCATATTTGAATTTCTCCAATGACTGGTTCCGGAGCTTCAATGTCTTCTCTTGAATTGACGCCATCCTTCTGTCGAGACCCAGCAGTGTGGCGGAGAAGGTAAGAGAATGTTTTTTGTGCATCCTTGATCCTGGAAAGTCAGGATTGCAACACTGTGAACTCCAGTGTAGCATCCATGATCTTGTTTGGATTGGTTGCCGCAGCAACCAGTTGGTCGCGGGGCAGGTAATTTCTTTGGGCCAAGCTTCGAGAATGATTTTTTCGTGGCTCGTGTGCGTCGTGCCTCTCAAGTCATCAATTTCATTGTCCTGTCTGTGGGTCATTTTCTGAAGCTTTTCCATTTGGAATACTGCGATTGCTCATCTGGTCCGTTGAACTGGCTCTAGTTCATTCTTCATCGGATGCTAAGTGTCTGCATTTGTTGCAGGAACTTGCGTGATGCCCCGCTGATCGTGGCAAACAATTTACCAGATCAACAAAGACAGGGCCAGGAAGCACGCAGATAGTGGAGCACGGTTGTGGTGGGCCTACAGATAAAACTGATCACAGATTGACTGGGTGAATTTGCCACTCCATCGATACATTCCGGAGAAATCGTTTCATCGACGTCTCTCTTGGATCTTCTTTCTTTTTGGAGACTTCTGGTGACGTTTTTTTTGTGCTTTGCGTGGCGTGGCTGTGATTGGTTATTGCGTGCCTTTTTGCACCAAATCCGTTTGGCCGTGACATGTTTGCTTGTTACTGTTTCTTCCTCTTGTGCCATCTCTTCATCGGCAACTGCGAACTCAATGTTTTTTTTTTGATGTCATCTGCTCACTCTTATTCTCCGTCTTGTTTCCATTCTCATCTTCAGTCTTTTTTTCTTGCAACTATAGCGCCTTATGCAACTAACGCTGGAATGTCCACAAACACCAGAAACATTCCAAGACTGCAACACGAGACGAGGCTTCCACGCGTTCGCACCTCCGAAAATGACCACCTTTGCAGCCGAAGGCCACTTTAGAGGCATAAACTCCATCCTTGAAACGACAGACAGGATGGCAAGAAAAAAGTTTGAAGGCTAGAGGAAAGAAATTTTCCCAATCCCTTCCCCGAAAAGCAAATGTGTCCATTGCAGGAACAACAGACAATAGGCGCAAAAACAAATGGGAACACAAGTCAGCTGAAAAGATGACTCTGGATGGCTGAAGAGCGGAGTGCAAATTTGTCAAGGACGAAACAGGGTTAGAGCTAGTTGTATCCAGTTGTAACTCTGGCCCAGGGTTAGAGTTAGTTGTAACAGTTACAAACTAGTTGGCCCATTGGTCACAACAGGTTTCCAACTAGTTCCGGAATTAGTTACAACTAGCTAACTGTGCTGAGTTGCTGAGTTCCTCCCTCTTCCCTGAGACCCCCACAGTTCAGGTTAGGGTTGAACCCTAACTCCAACCCACTCCCGAGCCAACCTCGCGAGATCCAACTGATAAGAACAGATCCTGCGTTTCTTTCAGAAGGTTGCTTGTAACTTTTTTTTCTGAAAACTCTGCATGTCTCAGGAAATAAAACATCAGGTCCCATGACTTCAATCATATTTTTTCTGGACCCTTGTGGAAGCAACAATTCAAAGATAGATCAAAAGCAAATTCAATCAAACATGTGACTGCACTCACAACATCAGCTGCTGAACTCTTCTGTTTTTCGCTTGGGGTTGATTCGAAATTTCCACCAGATTTGTTCCGGTCGCGCTCACACTCCATTCAAAGGACTCTCGCCACAACTGCATTAGATCACATTCCGTTCTGGTCAGGCCTGCATGGGTCTTGACTTCTTCTCTCGAGAAGCAATCTGTAGAGTTACTTTGACTTGGGACCCTCTCAATCCACACTTGGGCTTGAGCTTCTTCTTCAATCTCAAACACGGTCTTTTGAAGCCTCCTGAGATTCTTGGACCAGCTCTAGGGGAGAAAGGGCCCTACTGCTTCACTGTCTGTGAAGATGGAATTCTCAAGCGACTTCTTACAAGTTGCCACTCCTACAAGAACAGCCAGAGTTTCGAGTTCCTGGATGGCTGTCTCTTGTCAGCCTGCATTATTTCTTCCAGCAGCTTCAACTTGACTTCCTCGCTGAAAGATCCCAGGGACTCCCCGAGGAAGCATCAATAACACCTCCGATCCCTGAGCACCCCTGAGGTTCAAAAGATGTGTCCATATAAATGTGGATGGAATCAGACCAAACGTCCGGGCACTCGTCTCGGAATGTTGTGCTCTCTACACCCTGATGGCATCAAGGGCGGCTTTTGCCGAATCAGACAACACTCGTCGTCCTGAGTGTGATGTGTTCATTCAGCTGTCTAAGGTGATTGCGAATGGTTCAGCCAAAGATTTGACCACCTGGAGCCTGCCTCTCAACCTCTCACCCTCTTTGCGGGGCAGAACCCTTCAAGCAAGACACTTAAAAGGTTCCTCTTGCCCACTTATGAAAGTTAAAGAGAGGTTGCCTCACCTGGCCATTCTTGTCCAGATTATCCTGGGAATACCGTGCGAGGCGTCGATTTTTCAAGATCTGCCAGCAGGCTTGCAGGTTGCTCACAATTTGATTGAGGGTGAGCTTGTGTACCCTGTTGACAACCAGCATTGGCTTTTCAACTGTGGCTTTGACCTCACTTTGATGAGATTGATGAAAAAGCCTCGGCCAGTGTACTGCTAAAGTAGAATACTCACTGGACTAGATCGTCGCGAAGGTCATCTAAGAGCCGGGCATCTGTTTCCTGTTTTCTTCGGAGGTCTCAAGTGATTTTCTCCGAGCCACCGATGTTTCTGTTTGTGACACAGGCTGTGAGCCAGCGTGCGCTACCTTCGAGCAAAAAACTAGACGACAGTAAGAGAGTTGGGCAGGAGAAGATAGCAAGAAAGCGTTGGATGAATGATGTTGATGGATGACGATGAATGAAGATGAGTGAATGTCGGTGAATGATGATGAATGAATGACGATGAATGATTTAATGAGAGATGTTAGTAGATTCACGCTGATTGATAACTGCTGCGTGATGATGACAACTCTTGTGTGACAACTCTTGTGTGATTGCCATGAGATATATCTGCTGTGTAGGTGATGTCTGTGAAATGTATGTGATGCAGATGTCAAATTGTATCACTGTGACGTGTGGGTGCACCTCATCATCCACGTAGGACATGTTGCTGACGCTGTGGCGCCTGACCTCACAGGACGAAGCTGTTCTTTTGGTGCCGGGGTTCCACTTCCACTCCACTTTGACAAGTTGGCTGTCTCACAAGAAAAGGTGCTGTGTCGCAAAAGTCGCGATCGCCTTTTTTTCCCCGTCGATCTTGAGCATGAAAAGAAACGAAGCATCATTGATTTCACACTTCATTTCCGCGCATGTGCGTGAAACGGTTCTGCAAGTTATAGCCGATCCCAGCGGATGTGACGCGAGTTCCGACAAAGAATTCGCCCAAAAAAGTGTCTATGAGGTTGACGACGAAGATGAACCAGCTGGTGAACAATTGGAAGCTGTGGATGATGATCCTCTTCGTCGACCCCATCCAGCTGCAGTGGAAGGTGAAATCCCTGAAGAGATTGAGATTGAGGGCGAGAAGCACTCAGCCAAATCCAGCTTGAGAAAACTCCGTGAAGGACTTCGAGTTTGTGGTTTGCAGAAACACAGAAGCAAAGATCAAGCTTGGAAGCGGATTCCGAACACCATGGGCATTTTGCTGAGAATCTTGGTGTTGCACTCGCCAGGAGGGAATTCGAGAGGAGAAAGTTGTCTGAAAGCATTGCATTGGGATTATCACACAATGGTGAATCAAGCTAGCTCTGAAGTAAATATTAAAGATGCAAGGCAAACTAAGGCAAAAATGACCTTCAAGCAGGAAATGCGAACGCTTGCTAGCATTTGTGCAGTCATGGATGATGCTGATGCCATCACTGCCAGTGTTACCGCGACGAAAGGTGATGTACCCTGGGGCACCTACTCCACTATCACGACGATGTGCCCTACTATGAGCTCGCGTTTCTGTTAAGTGGAGCACGCCTTCGGGAGATGAAAAACTATGCTGCCGGCACTTCTTTACATGGAGAGAGAACCTGGACTGCGCAAATTATCCGAATGAATGGCTGTTAGATGTGGAATTCATGGAAGTTGAAGGTCTTTTGTAGGAGCTGATAGAAGTTGATTGCCTATTTACACCTGTGTAGGTGATAAAGATGATATAGATGATGTAGATGATGAAGATGCTGAAGAAGATTATGCAGGTGATGTAGGAGATGTTGATGATATCGCTAATAAGATGCAGGCGATGGTGATGGTGATGATGATGATGAAGATGAAGATGAAGATGATGATGATGATGATGATGATGGTGATGATGATGATGATGATGATGATGATGCTCGCGCGACCCTCTCGTCACTTTGTGCGCATCGGATCGCTCTCACTGTGGCGCGGTGCGAATTTTGCAACTTCACATGCAACCTTTTCGCACGAAATTACGACATGAACATCGACCTTCAAAAACTGCTGTAAAGTTGAAATTATGCAACTTCAGATACAACCCTTCGAATTTCAAAAACTGGTGTGGATTGAAATTTTGCAACTTCAGATGGAACCCTTTCGCACAAAAAGAGGTTCGAGTTCGAGTCACAAAAAGCGGTGTGAAATTGCAATTTCGCAACTTTTTGTTGAAAGATCTCTTAGAGAGATCTTGCAAAGAGATCTTGCCAGGACACCTCTTGTGAAGATCTTGCGCAGAGACATTGCATAGATCTCTGTTGCAGAGATCTTGCCAAGAGGTCTTTTGCATAGATCTTCCCAAGAGACTTCTTACAGAGATCTCATACAGAGATCTGGCCAAGAGACCTCTTACAGAGAGCTTGTACAGAGATCTTGCCAAGAGACCTCTTATAGAGATCTTCTACAGAGATCTCGCCAAGAAATCCCTTGCATAGATCTTGCCAAGAGAGCTGCTATAGAGAGCTTCTACAGAGATCTNAGAGACCTCTTATAGAGATCTTCTACAGAGATCTCGCCAAGAAATCCCTTGCATAGATCTTGCCAAGAGAGCTGCTATAGAGAGCTTCTACAGAGATCTCAGAAGAAGATCGTGCCAAGAGACTTCCTACAGAGATCCTGTACAGAGGTCTCGCCAAGACACTTCTGTTGGAGATCTTGTACAGAGACATTGCATAGATCTCTGTTGCAGAGATCTTGCCAAGAGGTCTTTTGCATAGATCTTCCCAAGAGACTTCTTACAGAGATCTCATACAGAGATCNAGAGACCTCTTATAGAGATCTTCTACAGAGATCTCGCCAAGAAATCCCTTGCATAGATCTTGCCAAGAGAGCTGCTATAGAGAGCTTCTACAGAGATCTTAAAAAGAGATCACGCCAAAAGACTTCCTATAGAGATCCTGTACAGAGAGGTCTAGCCAAGACACCTGTTTTGGAGATCTTGTGGAGAGACATCGCATAGATCCCTATTGCAAAGATCTTGCCAAGAGGTCTCCTGCATAGATCTTCCCATCCGAAAATTTGTGGACACCAATCATAGATTAGCGTGGCCCCTGCGCAAGGATGAAACAGACTTCAATTCTCAGAGTTCAAATCTCCAATTTTGCAGTGCAACATTCAGTCATTTTCACGCATGGATCAACACGATCACATGGATCGATACCAGGCCCGTGAGGCTCGAGAAAAGGTTCTGCTTGTCCGCTCCAGCTTCGCATGGTAGCGGAGCCGAATACCGGTTCCAGCTACACACCTTTGGCATAGGTCATTGGACCTGCAACTGCTTTGGACTTCAGACCTCAGATTTCTGCATTACTGGTGTGGTGACACAGGTTGGGATTTTGAATTTTTCTGCTGTGGACGTTGTAGAGCCGCTGAAAGATTTTCAGTGGGACGCAAGCCTTGGAACAAACTGCAAAACTCTAGAAGGGACTTTTTCATCTGCAATACAGTGGGGACTTTGTTTCTGGCTGGACAGGTGTGTTTCTTCAGGGGTAGTTTGGCGGCGCGATGTCACAACAACCATTGGACCCAAATATCTTTCAAGCGGCATTACTTCAGGTGGCTGAGGCCACAAAGGCTGCAGCAAATGCAGCACAGAGCGCAGCAGCATCAGCTGCTGGAGCTGCTACGTCTTCAGCAGCAGGTGCAACTACAGCAGCTGGTTCACCGTCAAATGCAAGGACAGTGGATTGGTCGAAACTGCTGAACAAACCTGGAGTCTTTGGAGATGGGAAATCAGTGGAAGAAGATGTCAAGCAATGGCGTGACTATCAATGGCAGCTTCAACAGTATTTGGTAGCCATCGATGAGGGCTATGAATCTGAACTGCGGCAAATAATCACTAATCCCAATGCAGAGATGGCCACAGACACAGCAAGTGCAGAAACGAGAAACAGGAGCAATAAGTTGTATTCACTTTTGGCTTCTTTGATGAAAAACAGGTGCTTAGCAATTGTCAAGTCGACACAGAATTGCAATGGATTCGAAGCGTTTCGTCAGTTGATTTCGGCGTTGAGACCTCCAGTCCAAAACCGTGGACTTGCTCTTCTTACAGCCATCCTTCACGATGTCAAAGCCTTTGTTGCCACAGGTTTTAGCCCTTGAGGAATCTTGTGAAGAAGCGCGCAAAGCCAGAATGGCCCTTGCAGAGGAGCTTCGATGTGCAGTGTTGTTGAAGTGTATATCAGGTCAGTTGAAGACTCACTTGAATCTACAGCTTGCCGACAACTCTCGATACTCTGATGTGCGTGAACAGATTTTGAAATGGGATAGAGCCCAAGCCAGGTGGTCACAATGGCTCAGTGGACCTGAAGTTTCTGAGTCACAGCCCATGGAGATAGACCGCATAGAAGGCAAAGGCAACAAAGGGCGTGGAAAGGGAAAAGGCAAACAGGGAGCAACTGGACAGAAAGGGAAGAGCAAAGGCAAGATGAAAGATACGTCAAAAGGAAAGAATGCTTCTTATGACAAAGGAGGCAAGTCTGGAGAAGGAAAATCTATGCAGAATCAAAACAACAAAGGTGGCAAGGGAGACAAATCTTGCTACATATGCGGAAAGACTGGACACTACGCACGTGACTGTTGGAACAATTCTGTTGTTAGGAGTGTTCAAGGTACACCTCAAGGACATGTTGACCAAGGACAATCCTCGAATCAGCAGGTTGGACAGCAGCAGCAGACGCAACAAGCGCCAGTGCAATCTCCTCAGTCTCAGTCTACACAGTTTCGTGTTGCAAGAATTTCAGAGTTGAACGTTGATGCGATTGATGATCATGAGCAGTTTGTTTGTGATTTGCGTGTTAGCCCATCAGTGTCTCCAACTTCAAGTTCAGGTGCTGTCAAAGCTGTGCATTTTTACATTGGTGATGACGATGATGAGCCATGTTCTACTTGTACATGCAGTGTGCGTGCAATTGCAACTGAACTGCCCGACCAAGATATGCGGTGCATTTTGTTGGACTCAGGGCAGATGCTGCTGTATTCCCATCAGAATTTGCTGGTGCAGGTCATGAATCTACAGGTTGTGTTGCAGAATTGCATGATGCTCAAGGCACTCGAATTCCAGTTCAATCCATGAGAGACGTAGAGGTGCGGCTCTTAGACCAGTCTGGGCGCATGGTTATTCTACGTGAACGCGTTGCTATCAGTTCTCATGTGACACAACCAATTTTGTGCTTCGGTAAACTGCTAGAAGCAGGCTGGGGAGTGGATCCTGTTGAACAAAGCCTTGTACACACAGCAGGTATCAAGGTACCTGTAGAGCTTCAGAACCGCTCTATGCATGGTGGTCAGGGGCTGGATCAGGGCTATTGGTGATGCTTCAACCAGTAGTTCAGCAGCAGCCTGTTGCCTCAGTTTGTGCAGTGAAAGCCGATGTTACACCAGAACTGCGTTTAGGACCTGCAGGATGGACGTTTGATGAAAACAATTGTGGAGTCGGTCGTCATCATGTCAATCGCTTCCAGGACCCAACACTGCTCAGGCCAGGTATGAGTGGCAAACTGGCAAGGACTACTCTTTTGAGGGATCCTGGAAGGATTGGTTGATTTGAGTGCTGAATTCTATGGCTATGATGGCGCACGTGACACAATCACAATCATTTCACAAGGTGAAGTCGATCCTGTTTTGCTTGGTTTCAAACTGCTGGGTGATGAAGAGCCTTTATTTCCAGATGTTGAGCGCCATGAACATGCACGTGACGGTGTTTTGGTTTCAGTAGAAGATGACATGCAAGGTGTTGACATTGGAGGTGAGCATGATTTGCATGGAGCTGATGTGCCACTTCAAGGTCGTTTGGTGGTCAGTGCCTCTCCACAGGATATGGTTCGTGTCAATGGCGTTGAACTGACACCAGACTCTGCGTTGAGAGCTTTGAGAACATCAGGGACTGAGCACGTCAGGTTCAAAGACCAAATGTTTTGAGCGTTTACTTGGATTTCAGCAACAGGTAGAGCTTCAAACTGTTCATGCTGCAGTTGCAGCTGCTGAGAAGGCGATGGTCAGGACTCCCAATTTAAGGCTATGGAGTTGCAGCAACCTCCATCTGAAAAGGAGCAGCAAGCCCACAACTTATCTCATTTGCCTTTTGCAAGTTGGTGTCCTTCGTGTGTTGCGTACAGAGCGCGTAGCGACAAACATGAACGTTCAGGTGCCTCAAACAGATCCAGCATTCCATGTATCAGCTTTGACTTTTGCTACACCAAGTGCATTCCAGACAAACAGGATGGAAAAGAGGTCGATACCATCACCGCATTGCTCATGGTTGATTCCTTGTCTGGGTATTTGCACGCAGTTCCATTGAGAAGCAAGAATCAGTGGAGTTTGATGGTCAATGAGTTGTTGGGATTTGCTGGACTTTTGGGACATGCTGAGTTGACGTATCGATGTGACAATGAACCAACTTTGCTACAGTTGCAGCGTATGGTGATCAACGCACGTTTGTCAATGGAACTGGTCACACACAAAGGTGGTCCACCTCGCTATTCAAAGTCAAATGGCCGTGTTGAAAATGGTGTTTGTTGGCAGGATTAGACCGCTGGCAGGTTCTCTCATGCATTACTTGTCTGAACAGACTGGAGTTGAGTTCTCAACAAACAGCCCGTGGTGGAGTTGGGCACTCAAGCATGCATGTTGGCTTGCAAACCGTTTTGGGCCTACAAAGGGACTTTCACCATACGAAATCATTCATGGCAAAGAGTATTCTGGGAAGACTTGCTGCTTTGGTGAACCTGTGTTTGGTTTTGCAAAGGTCGAGGGAAAAGGAACACCAAAATGGCGCAGAATGATTTTCCTGACAAAATCTGAACCCCATGACAGTTATTTGCTGTTTGACGGAACTGGACTGATTTTGACTCGAAGCGTGAGACGTATTGCAACGAGCTGGAAGTCACACATGGCATTTTACATGCGCTTTTCTTGATGGAGTTATGAGTACAGAAGTGGGTTTGGAGCGAGAGTTCTCCCAACCAAGTCGACAAAGACTGCTTTGGGGTCAAGCTATTCAGGCCCGACTGGCCAGATTGAGCCTAGCCCTTTTGTTGATGAGGACGCAGAGGCTGTGAAAGCCAAACATTTGGAGGAGGTTCGAGAGGAGGAGGAGACGAATGAAATGTCTCTACATGATAGGGTGCAACCAACCATCGAGGACAAGGCAGCCAGTGAGCCTTACTCTCCTTCACTTGCTGCTCATGATGAGCCAGTTGGTGGAATCTTTGATGATGGGGATGAGCTTCAAGTTGCATCTTCTGGTTCTCAACCTCTTCTTCCTGAATCTGCAGTGTCTTCACAAGCAAATGATTTGACAGATGTACCCAAAACTCCACCAGCTTTGGATGTGGCTCCAGTTACACCGAGATCTAGTCCTTCAACGCGCGTTCATGACGTTGATGTTGAACATGATGACCATGATGCAAAGCGTGCTCGAGTTGAATCAGCAAAGAAGCATGCAACGTTTGGATCGTTTCAGCAGTGAACATGCAGCACAAGTGCGTGTGGTGAAGATCTTAGAGGATGAAACCTACCATACAATGGACGAGTACAGCACAGATCTGAACATGGATGATCATCACAACGATGAGTACAACGATGTTTGGAGTGATGAAGATGATTTGAAGTTGGGCACCATGCCCCATGAGCTCTGGTCTGATTGCCCTCTTGACCAACATCCACCAGACCCTGAGAATAGGCTTGCAGATCAGGTGGAACTTCAGCGTCTTTCTAGCATGGGTGCTTTGGAGGAGGTAGAGTTTGGGAATCTTGGACAGAAGGAGCAGCTGACAACAAAGTTCGTCTACGACTGGCGACAGAAGGAGCATGTTGATGGACTGGGAGTGACGAGTAAGAAATGGTTGAGACGATCCAGGCTTGTAGCTCGAGAGTTCTCATTCTGGGAGAAACGCAGTGACACATATAGCCCTGCATCGTCAACTCACATTCTGAATCTCCTACCCATGATGTTCCTGCAGCAGCTCTCAGATACTCCTGCAAGTGACAGCCGTGTGCAGGCTGACCCATATGTGCTTGGTACAGTGGATATTAAGGACGCTTTCATCATGGTAGACCAACAAACGCCCATGTCAATCAGAATGCTTGGAAAGTACTACAAGGTGAAGAAAATTTTACCCGGACAGCGCTTAGGCGCAAAGGCATGGTACTGGCACTTCAGAAAGATGTTGATGCGCGAATTTGGATTTGAGTGGTGCTTGGAACAACCTTGTCTTGCACGAAACAGTCACTGTTGTGTACTTTTGCATGTTCATGACGTATTTTTTTGTGGTGAAGCTTCGTATTGGCAAAACACGTTTTTGAAGAAACTGGAAGCTGAGTTCAAGATCAGCCATTCACAGCTTTCTGGCATTGGCAGTGAAATTTCATTTCTCAAGCGCAGAATCAAAAGGGTCGAACAAGGATTGGCTCTCATTTCTGGCACCAGTGCTTGGAAGGTCATCGAAAGCTTCGAAAGCCACTTTGGCAAGGTGCGCATGCAAAGTGTTCCCAGTGATGCCTCAATCCAAACAGCAGATCCAAGTCGAACGTTGTCAGCAGTCGATGCACATGCATACAGGTCAGTGATTGGTACTTTGCTTTACTTGGCTCGAGACAGACCAGATCTTCTTTTCACAGTGAAGGAACTGAGTAGCTCTATGTCCCAGCCAACAATGACATCAGTGGCACGACTCAAGAAACTTGTGGGTTATTTGAAGACCACATCTGATATGTGCATGGTGTTGGAACCTCCCTGTGCAGGGACTGGCAAGTGGAAGAGCAGCGATCAATTCTGGTTGCTCGAAAGCTATTCAGATTCTGACTGGTCTGGACATCAGGTGCATAGAAGATCGACGAGCAGTGGATTTCACGTGCTCAATGGGTCTTTCATATGTGCATCGAGTCGTACGCAGCGTGTGGTGAGTTTGAGCAGTTGTGAGGCAGAACTTCACTCAATGGTGTCATGTCTTTGTGATGGGATATTTCTGAGGAGATGTATCCAGTTTGTCACCAACAAGCCTTGCGATCACTACCTGCTTGTTGACTCCTCATCAGCACGCCAAATTGCAGTACGTCAGGGCCCGGGAAAACTAAAGTAAAGCATTTCTCTGGAAAGCTGCTATGGATTCAGCAATCAGTGCTTGAGGGACATATACAAATTGTGCAAGTGCCTACCGCGTGGAATATCTCCGATTTGGGGACAAAGCCGCTTGAAGAAGTTCGAATGAAGGTGCTGCTACATATGCTTGGTGCAGCAAAAGCAGAAGGTGCACGTGGAAAAACATGGTAGCTTGAAGCAGATCAAGGTCCTCTCAAAGAGTATTGCTCGAGTTCTTTTGATCATGGGCCTTGGGCCTGGCTTCATGGAAGGAGCTGCTGGTGCTTTGATGATGGATGACGACAGCCTGTCGAATGTTGCGCAGTGCGTGAATGAGCCCAATACTCTGGACACACAGCAGCCAGCAGGTTTTTCATGGATGTTCATCGTTTTGTGCATTGCGGTGTTGGCCAGTTTGGCACATTTTCTCTTCAAATTCTACAAAATCATCATCATCCTCGTCATCATCATCATCATCATCATCATCATCATCATCATTTGCGTTCTCATACATTGTCATACATTATCGTACATTATCCTCACACCCCCACACTGTTTGGGGTCCCTTGCCGGCATAATCATGTTTTAGGATCAAAACACAATAGATTTTATAAGAAGACAATGTTGGAGTCCCTTCGGGCCCGAGACACGTGTAATGTCTTGGCCGAGATCTGCAGTGACAAAAAATGCAGACAGCGGTTCCCACTGCAATGCGGCAACTCAATCTAGCCGCCTATGCGCTGACAACATGTGTTGAAATTTGGGCCGAAAAGTGAAATTGAGCCTCATTACCAATATCGTTATTGTTCTCGTCCTCCTCATCCGCATCTTTCTCGTTCGCATCATTTCCATCCTCATAGCATCGTCATCAACATCCTTCCCTGATCTTGTGGTTGGTTCTTTCTGTTCTTTATAAATGGTTCTTTGTTCTTTATAGTTGGGTTGAATTATAGTTATGCCGTTTTTTGCTGCCAAAAGGTCTGCTCATCATGTTGTTGGTGGCCGTCGCCGTAACAATAGTGTTTGTTACGTTTTTATTCTTGATCCGTCAAATATATGGTTGGAAAAAAATATACATGAGACGAAATTTCATTTTGCCATACCCACCACATTGCAACCTTGGCTGTTTTGATGCACGGCTCTTGACACATTTATTGTATGTATCCACCCCGTGTCGCGACTTATGCAGCGTTTTTTTGTTGTCCAGTCACAGGCTGTAAACGCAAAATTTCCCCAGGGTTTGAATGTTGGTTTGTGTGATGGGTGGGGTTTTGGTTTCTTTTTCCTCTTGTCGATGAATTTGCGGTTGGCATTGGAAACCAAAACAAAATCTAAAAACGTGAGCGGCTCCGGGACTGTAACAAGCGGGAAGGTCTTCAACATACGCTCCAAAAACGTGCAACATACTGGTCGTATGATCCACAAGGAAAAAAAAAGTATGTGCATGGCTTTTAGGATTGCAAAAATGGGGATTGGACCATGAGTTTCTTGTCGATTGTCAAAAGTTGGCGCGCATCAAGATGTTGACTTGCAAAGCTAACAACAAGTTAACCCAAAAGTTTTCCGCGTGGGAAAAAAAAACCATTGAATGGGAACTGTTGATTTATGGGTTCCCTGCATCCACGCGACTGACCGCAAGGCCAACCACGAAATGGCGGCACAATGCACACATGATGTCGTTCCGCAGAGCCGGGCAAAATTCCATTAGTTTACTCTGCTTCCGCTCTTCCTTGTCTCCTTCGTGCTCGTGCAGTACCTCCTCTCGAACCGTCGCGCGGGTCAACCCAAACGAAACTCGGGGAATTACGCTAAGTTTACTGTAGTTTTTCCACGTATGTTCCAACCTGGTGAGTTCGAACGCTCCCTGCAAATTCTCCCAGGCCCCAACAGCATCGCACGTTTGAAAACTATTTTTTGACCGTGCCGGATCCCAACAATATGTCAGGACAAACAAATGCAACATGTGACGGTGCCAAAGGCTCAAAACAATAAACCAGGCACAAACCCGGATACAATTGCAGAACGAACCCAGCTAGATGCCAAACATTTTTTCGCTGGTTAATAAAAGGGGAGATAGGACGTTCGGTGGAATGGATTTGACCTTGATGTTTATCCAGCATGCGAATCGACACTATTTTAGCGCAAGACACATCGAACCATTCATTGCAAAACTGAATAGCAACCGTGTCAGTACCAAAGCGTTGGCGACTACACAACATCGTTTGCCCGAATGAGATGTCTGATGCCCAACCATGTTGGTTCCCCAGCTGTCGACAAAATTGGGAAACATAATGCCTGACTTACGATAGCGTCACAGGCAATGCAACTGCACGACCTGCCCACCCACCCCCCTACGAACGTCTCAATGTCCAGTATTGCCGGCGCATTGATTTGTTTTTCAATTCTGAAACAAAGTGATGGGGACAGGCTTCATACGTTCCACGGATGTGTCCAGCTAACACCCCCCGCCAAAGCAACGGCAATCCGCAATTTCTGCAAGCAACGCGCTGTCGGTAGACAAAGGTGAGAGGGTCGAGGCCATAAGACGACACAGCAAAAATTGAATGGAAACACTTGTCCGCGTCAAGCCAAATGGACAACGAAAAGTCGCATAAGATGTGGGAGTGCATTCCACGATGCATGTCACATCATGTGTAAAACAAGAGAGCGGATCGCGCACGGGAAAAAATCATAGTCATACAAGGAACGCGTACCGGTTCGCAACGCGTACCACATGTTCCCTCCTTTGCGATATCACATAAATTTCAATGAATGCCGGGCATAATGTGGAAGCACAAGAGGACGACAATGTCTGAAAATGTCTGACGCATCATGCGTTGGCAGATTGAAGGCAGTGAGAACGCCGAGCATTGTTTCCGATGACCAAAAGTCACGGACACTTCAAAACATTGGATCAAAACAGCGCAGGCCACATTCGAGTTTCATTGTTGGTAGATGTCACATGTTGTTTCCGCAACAGAAATGGATACGGGAACACGTATGATACACGATTTGCGTGGGTGTTGGGCGAACTCACGGTGGAAATAGCCATGTGGTGGAACACTGCACAATAAGATGTGTTCTTGTACGCGTCCGGGTGACGCCAAACTTTTTGACCCTTTGATGCGGAGCGGGAACAACATGATGCGACACAATTGGTCGTAAAAATGCTTTGTGGCAACGAGGGCTTATCCAGCAAGACGAGCGGTCATGGACCAGCTGGTGGCACGCCGAATCCCCGAGACCCACCTTGAACTTTATGACACATCCCAGTCCACTGCAAATAATGTCTGTAATGGACAATCCGGTGGTTCACTTGCATGTTGCTGCCCCAAAGAGCTGCACGCGCCGAAGGTGCCGAGACGTTTTGTGTTGGCACGCAGGATCCGTAAGCAATTCGAGCGGTTATTCACCATTTGCATGCAGGAAGAGTAGCGTTTTTGCTCTACAATTGTGTCGTCCTTTTGCCCGCCTTGAAAAAAATCGTGAAATCGGCCCTGTTCCTAACCTTAGGCTCAACATGGCCCAAAGGCTCAAAATAGGGCCAACATGGGGCCAACATAGGGCCAACAGGCCCAACATGGCCCAACATGGGCCCAAACATGGGCCCACCAGGCTCAGCATGTGCCCAACATGGAACCAACATGGCTCAACATGGCGAATCATGGGCCCAACACGGCCCTGCAAGGCGTAGCATGTATAAGTTTTTCTTTGGGAACGCCGAAGGTAACACTCTGGTGCGGGCGAATGTCGTCGCGCAGCGAGAAAAACATTTTAGTTCCATCAATACCTTGTGCGACCGGGTGGAACCGATGGTCGTTGCATTGTTACACCGAGGATGATGTAAATTGCGCTGCGGTCTGTGGACCGTTTTGTAATTATTGCTACACAGAGAAGCATAGAATACTATATCCTAGGCGCTTGCGTCAGGCCATTTTTGTAGCTAAAGACAGTGCAACAAAATAGGCCAGCTGACACTTCCAATCTCATTGTGCGCTTTGTGTTTTCCGTTGCGCATGCTTTTGGTGTCGCTAGAGGGTTGGCTGGTTTGATCTGTCCCGAATCATTGCGATGATTTAGATCCAAAGTAGGGACAATATTGGCCCATGTTTCGGCCACTTTGTTCCGAATGACGTGATCCTTGGCATATGTATGTTCATATCATTGTTTCCTCGCATACTATGACATTGGAATGGCCATATAATGCTTATAACGTAAATTAGTATTCTGGGTCCTGGGTCCTATTTTTTGGGGGTTCTGGGTGTTGAGAAATGGTTTTTACTGGTGCGTGATGCATTTCTGCTTGGGGTTTGGTCCTTACTATTTATTAGTGGTGCTTTACACATATACATGCCATTGTATGCCAGTGTTGAGTCGTACTTTACGGTTTGCCCCGGCTTTTCGGTGGTATAGTAACCGCTCGTGATTCAACCTTGTCATTTAAATCATTGATGGCAAGCTCCTTGTCACCGATTCCACGCCTTGCATGATTGAAACCAAGCGAGGTTTACCGCAATTTTCCTCAAAAAAAATTCAGCGGGTTCATCAAGCCAGGTAAGTGAGGAAAACCCCGCCTAGACAGAACCTTGGTGGACCTGGGCGGGGTTTTCCTGGGATTTCGCGGTGTTTCCTGGAGAAGCTGGGTGAACCTGGGTGGACCTGGGCGGTGTTTTCTTGGGTGAAACTGGGTGGACCTGGCGGTGTTTTCCTGGGAGAACCTGGGTAGACCTGGGCGGGATTTTCTTGGGAGAACCTGGGAGGACCGGGCAGACCTGAAGCGGACCTGAGCAACACGGACAATGTAGGTGGTGGAATTAGCTTGTTTAATCGATGTGGAAAATGCAATTTTTGAATCTGGGTTGAACATTGTTAGGCGCTTTCACACGCGTCAAGACCATTTTCTTTATGCATTATTTTTCTTACCCACAACTCCTCGGCATAGCTACTGTTTTGTTATTAGCTGCACAACTTACCTTGGGAAAAAGTGGATGGAGGGTGGCCGAATATTTTGATGACTTACGTTTTTTGAATTTCTGCCACAGGCGTTGCCGCTCCCTGTGGCCCGCAGGTGTGCCACGATTAAAGATTTAGGTTATAAGCGTTAAGGGGCCAATTCAAGCAAGAAATTTAAAACAAATTACCAACTATATGCTCGTAAATTTTTCATCTATTGTGGTCAATATTTGTTGTGGACATCAGGGGTACGTGAAAAGGCGCGCTGGGTTGTCAGCAAAGGTTTCCATTGGAAAAAAAAACATGTCCATAATTCTGTGACGGGAGGAAACGAAGCGTGGCAGCATGCCGTAGGTCAGGTTCCGTTGCATGGTGTTGTCAATGGTTCTTGGACGGACCAGTGAGGGTATTAGATTAAGGTGAGTGGAGGGCTTGGGCCCTGGTGTCGCTACCTTGTAGGCCCGTTGCATTTGGATGAAGTACGGCCAACACCACCCGAAGCAGAAACCGTCTTCTTGCCGGCGCGGCCATGTCATGTCCTTCGGCACATATCCTTATATACATTTTTTTCGCATTTGTCCCAGCCCCAACAACTAGACGCGAAAATAATTCTGGAAGTATACGGTGCGTGTGTGAAAATGTAAGTGCCATATATATTTCCCACGATTTGGAGGGCAAAATCGCACAGCATTTTGTCCACCGGAAAAAAAATACACCGCGCGCCGTCCATTGAATTGCGAAATCTTCGGTCGCAAACATGGCGCGCAACAACAGCGCTTCGACGGAAGGCATTCCATTTACACATTGGGAAACTCCATGGATCCGAAGTGATAAATGGAGGCCCAACCACCTTCAACAAATAATTGGGAAAAAAAAAACATCCCGGTGGAAAGATTTGCGGAAAAAATCCACACCTGTCTGTTCCCCAGAGGTTCGTCAACACCCACCATATGGTTTTTTTCAGATGTTTCAATTGTAATTTGTAATGTTGACAAATTGCTTGTCCCCTCAATTTTTCGTGGGGAAAAATTGTAGCACGAGCGATGCGGCACTCTGTCGGAGACGTGAAAACGAACAAAGCGTTCCGGATTATTTTGTGGCAACATATGCAATCCTCCGACCGGTCTTTTGTGTACATGCAGAATATTGGCAGCTGCGCAAGGCCGAGCAAAAAATGAAATTGTTTCCGTCTGAACCGTCGTGTCGAAAACAAATTTATTGTTGCAAATATGGGTTTGTTTAGAGCAAGGGCAACGGCCGTAGCAGACAATCGCAATATAGATCATTAACCCAGATGGGTAAATAGCCTGATGGGGTGCACTCTTTGTGGAACGTATTGCGGTGGCAAGGGACTTTTCACTATCTAGCGTAGTCATTGCGCAACCTCTACCAAAACCCGAGTAAACAACTAAAAAGGTCACCAAAAATATTAAGGTGGGAACCGGAATTTTGCAATCGAGGCGGGCATGCGACAAAGGTGTTTCTTACGCCCGCGCCGCTTGACTACAATGGTGGAGAGAACAACAGACTGTTGGCGCTCCCGTGTGTGGATGTGCATAAATTTTTTCCAACCCGTAATGTGTATGAGGCAAATGTTATGCGTAGCAAGCCAGCGGGCGAACAGGGGCAGCGGCGCCTGCTGCAAGGAATTAGGAACTGTGGCCCCACATATTAGGCCACCCTTCAGCCACCTTCTGCCGAACCAAGTTTGGCACCAAAACCAAGATCAGGAGCCATGCCGAGGATGCCTTTAAGGGCACAAAACAATCGCGAAAATTCTTAACATTAAGATTCGAACCTAGTGTCGCCAATTGGCGTTAAATTAGCCCAGTCGATCAGAAATTGATATTGGAAGCATTATTCGGAACATCAAAGTGGTCGTCCCGGTTCCGCTAGGTTCTCCCAGGTCCGCCACACAAATCCCAAACCGTTTCCATTTAGCATTGCCGCAGCGTACGGGAGGACCGGGGAAGAGCTGGGGGGATCTCTGCGGTGTTTTCCGCAATGAGTTTGGCTAGAGACACTGGAATGATTTTTGTTGGGGGAAAATTGTGGTAAATTTGTCTTGGTTTCAAGCGTGCAAACCGTGCAGTCGGTGCCAACAACGTTGCCACGAGTCGTTCAAATGACCAAGCGTAACCACGACTTCGTACTATGCCATTGAGGACCCACGCAAAACATAGAATACGATTAAACATGCTCAAAAAAAGGCGACTAGTGTTACCATTGGCGAATGCTTATTTTGATTTGGATAGTGCGCAACCGAAAACCAAATGTTGACACCTAGAAACCACCAAAAATTAACAACCAGGCTCCAGAATCAAAGGTGCAAGCATTAAAGGGGCAAAGCAATGCATGGATTTGACGCGGGGATGCGTTGGACCATTTCTTGGATGTCGGTTTGCGGATGATATTCTGGTGTTTGCTGCCATGACCGTTGCAATTGAAATTATTTTGGATGCATTGGTGGGTGCCTTGGTGGGAGTCACCTGGTGCTTTTTCGTGACAAACCGGTGGTGTTGACAAACGAAACGCAACCCCGCGAGAAACAGCTCACACAAAACGATTTGTCCAACAAAATTCTTCCGTGGGAAGACCGTCAAAGATGGTTGGAGAGCATGTTGATTGCAGGAGGTGCTGCTGATCACGACGTGGATGTGGTCTACCACCGACAAAGGCGACAAAAAAATTCGGGCAAATGCACGTATAACTATCATTTTCCCAGATGAGCCACGCTGTAAACCCCTTATGTCCTATGTATTGTTAAGTGCCCGGGCGGTCATAAGGATCCGCGTAAGCGGAAACCACCGTCGCGTAAGTGCCGCGTAAGCCTCACGTAAGCCAATATCCCCGCCAAAGGCAACTCCCCAGTGACGTAAGCAACGTGTAAGCTGCGCGCAAGCACATCCGTACGACATAGGAACCTATCCAACTTTTAAGCACGGCTCATCAGATGGTGCCAGTGAAATTGACAATAAATTTCACATCTTGGAAACTTTGTCGCAACATCGTGTTTCTACTTCCAGAAATTGATTGGTCCTCGGAGTGGCATTGCCTAGTGCACGTTTGAATCGATAGATTTTCGATGTTGGTTACATATGACGGCCTTCTCACATGGCCGAACATATGGTGCAACCAATGTGCGGGCCTGGCAAGCCCCATTTTTTCCCATGGATCAAAACGAAGTGGGCACATTGAATTTTGAAATTGGAACCGTGTTGTTAGACTTCTCAGGCATGGGCGGCCAAAACAAAATATTAACAGACGCATTGGATTTGTTTCCGCTACAACCAATTTCGTCTATTGGGCATCCGTGGATGGTATAAATTGGAAGATGGATTAAGACGCCTTCCGAAAATTTTGTTTGTGGAACCACGCGTTCTTCACCGGAAGAGCTTGTGCCCAAGATGGGCCCGCCACAGCGAGAGCGATCCGATACGCACAACCTTCCGAAAAGGTTGCGCGAACGATATCAAAAATCGCACCGCACCACAATGAGAGCGATCCGACATGCACAAAGTGACGAGAAAGGTTGCGCGAGAGAAATCAAACAGGTGACCCCGCCACAATGAGAGCGAACCAACAAGCACAAAGCACTGGGAGGGCTAGGCAAGCGATATCAAAATTGCACCGCCCCACAACGTGAACATCTTGCACGCACAACATGCCGACAGGGTAGCGCGAGCGATATCAAAGTTTCACCACCCCACAGCGAGAACATCCCACACACACACACAAACACACATTGCTTTGGTTGATTTGAAGGTAATGAAAATAGAGCTTGCTGTCGTCTGATCCCTGGGCAACAATCGATCAGGAACAACATGTGAAGACCGATATTGAAAGCAAGTAAGTAGCTGAACAAACCGCTTGCGTTTGGGTTCTTGGTTTGGCCCTGTGCCATGTTGATCGGAAAATATGCTGATATAAAATGCCGGTATGTCAGTATTGGCGGGGCACTGATATCACATTCACTTGGTGTGGTCTTTGTTAGATGAAACACACCAAGGGACCCTCATCCCGCTGCGTCACTGAAAAGAAAATTGGTGTTGATTTCTCAACCATCTATATGTCACAACGGGTTTCACACACAGACACACACACACACACACACCTTTCAGGGCAATTATAGATGACTAAAACTGCCTGTAAGGGGGAGGGAAAGGAGGGGAGGGAACAAAGACAGCCAGCCAAAACAAACAACGGGGAAACAAAAGAAAAACAACAAAGGCAGAGAACAGGCAGAGGGAGCACACAACAAGCAGGCAGAACAAAGGAAAGAAAGGGGGGAGAGGTGGGGGGAGAAAGCACACAGGAACCCAACCCTGGCACGCAGTAGAGCAAACAGCGCAAAGCAAAACAGGCAACAAAGCAAAAAACACAACAGCGAGAAAACTGAAGCAGAGAGCCAGGGTAGGCGGGTGGGACGAGGGGGAAGGAAGAGGAGGAAGACAAAAGGACGAGAAGAAGAAGGGAGGGGGTGTCCCAAGCTATGCGTGCCGCATCCACGGACCCACCGGAGAGAAGAGGAAAGGTGCACCCAGCTATACCCAAGTATCCAGGGTCGCACCAAAAGAAGGGGGAGGGGTTGTGCCAAGCTGCAATCGTCTGCGCGGCAAAAGGTGAAAACACCCCTAAGGGTCAATCCATCCCAGTTGGGATTAATAAATCGTTGTCCTTCGGAGGAACTAATTAGTCCGACGTTGGAACTAACCCATACATGTATGACAAAATGTCATACTTCGCCCCCAGAAATCCTGTGGTTGACACAGCAACCAGAACAAATACAGATTGCCCCAGCTGGACAATCCATTATCCACCGGAGCGGCCGGTGACCAGATCTAGACCCGCACGAAGCAGATTCACGGTGCTCACAGGTAAGTGAGCGCACCCAAAACACAGCTTCGGTTGATTTGAAGATAGTGAAAGTAGAGCTTGCCGTCGCCTGATTCCTAGGGAACCTTCAATCAGGAACAACATGTGTAAACCGAGCTTGAAAGCAAGCAAGTAGCTGAACAAACCGCATGTGTTGGGGTTCTTGGTTTGGCCCTGTGCCATGTCGATCGGAAAATACGTTGATTGAAAATGCACGTACGTCAGTGCTGGCCGGGCACTGATATCACATTCACTTGGTGTTGTTTTTGTTGGATGAGGCACACCATGGGACCCTCATTCTCCTGCGTCACTGACAAGAAAATTGTCGTTGATTTCAAAGGAATCCATATGTGACAATGGGTTCCACACACAGTCACACACACACATTGGGCGATTGGGCATCCGTGGGTGGTATACATTGGAAGATGCATGAAGACGCCTTCGGAGAATTGTTGTTTGTGGAACCGTTCATTTTTCACCGAAGGATCCTGTGCCCAAGATGGGCCCGCCACAGCGAGAGCGATCCGATACGCACAAACTTTCGAGAAGGTTGCGCGAACGATATCAAAAATCGCACCGCACCACAATGAGAGCGATCCGACATGCACAAAGTGACGAGAAAGGTTGCGCGAGAGATATCAAACATTGGACCGCGCCACAATGAGAGCTAACCAACAAGCACAAAGCGCTGGGAGGGTTGGGCGAGCGATGTCAACATTGCACCGCCCCACAGCAAGAACATCTTGCACGCACAGCATGCTGACAGGGTAGCGCGAGCGATATCAAAGTTCACCGCCCCACAGCGAGAACATCCCACACACAGGCACACACAAAATGCCGACAGGGTAGCGCGAGGGATATTAGAATTCGCACCACGCCACAACGAGAGCAATCCAACAAAAACAGTTTAAAGCGCCAAGAAGGTTGTGCGAACGATATTAAGGTGTGCACCGTGCTCACCGTGCCACAACGAGAGCGATCCAAGAAGCACAAAACTCTGAGAGGTTTGCGCGAACGATATCAAAATTCGCACCACGCCACAACGAAAGCGATCCAACAAGCACAATTGAAAGTGCCAAGCAGGTTGCGCAAGCGATATCAAAATTCGCACCGCGCCACAACGATAGCGATCCAGCGGGAACAAAGTGTCGAGAAGGTTCGGGAACGATATCAAAATTTGCACAGCACCACATCGAGAGCGCTGATCCGACAGGCACAAAGTCAGGGGAGTATTGCGCCAGCACATGTTAGACTTTCAAAACATTGCGGGCGCCGTGACACATGAACATTGAAAATGTCAACAACGACGTTTTACCTGGGTTGGCCCGTTTTTTTTTTAAATCTGGGGTCTGCAAAGTATTGCAATGAGCCCGAGGCATCCGAAGTGCAGCACCTGCCACGCGGAATCGTCATCATGTCAAAAACATCAAACATGACGACAGCTTCACTCAAATTTTCGACCCTGTTAAGCCCTCGTCCAAATTGACCGAATACTGCGCCTACCACGCGAAATGGGGATGCCAACGTTTCAGCAACACACAGGAAGTGCCATCCCTGCCACACGGACGAAGACGTGTCCGCTGTCCCGCACCTGTCACGTAAAGACACCGTTTAGACCTCAAAGTGCCTGGGGTGTCCCACACCTGCCACACGAAATGGACAAATGGACATGACATAGCTCAAAAACACGCATGGCGCGCTAGAATAACGAGATTTTCGGAAGAGCGAGAGCTGAGGCCGACATCGAGCGCGAGACTGCGCAATCGAAATGCACGTGGACATCTGACGAGGGAAGTGTTGCGCGAAAATTTCCAATAAAATTGCTGCTTCAGACCAAAACATATCAAAACCATTCAAAACCGCAGCGCTCATCTTTGCGCGAGCCCAGGCGAAATCCACATGGAGATGTCACAAAAGGCCATTGCGCACGAGAATTTACAGAAAAAAGCCGGGGCCAGATGGAGCACCTTGATCTAACACCAGCTGTGAACACTTGCCGTAGGAACCCTTCAGTGCGGACACATTGAGTGGGGAATCAAAAATTTGCAATGCGAAATATCGAACAGCAACCAAAGATGGCATTTGGGCAAGTCTAGTTGCAGAATGCTGCAAGTCCAAAACCAAAGGAAGAGGTCTGGAGTCGCTAGTTCCGCGCCAAAGCGCCACAATGCTTTGTAGAAAAACGGCAGCCACAGCCACAACCACAACAACGTCGACGACGACGACAGCAGCAGCAACAACAACAACGACAACAGCAACGCCACCACCAACACCAACACCAACACCAACACCAACACCAACACCAACACCAACACCAACACCAACACCAACACCAACACCAACACCAACACCAACA